>JAKUCV010001087.1:138705-230252 GCA_028386065.3 Turnera subulata | reverse complement strand
CCAAATAAACCCAAGCATACAGTGTGAACAATAATAACTCAGGCCCAACGGCCCAAAACAGTAAACAACATAAATAACATATCCGGCCCAATGGCCCAATAATAGCGAAAACATGCACAGCGGAAGACTTATAAAGACTCACATATACACTGTATGCATAAATGCAAACTATGGATCCGAGCCCTGTCCAAGGGATAACGCTGCAGCCTGTCTGGAATGCACCAAGCCTGTACAACAAACAACTCATCCTACGGGATGAAAGCCCGCAGGTGAGGGGCGAGTCCGAAGTGCTCACGACAATGGAAAGACGATCAATATGAACACTAAAAATTACTCAAGTCCAAAAAACAACAGTCAAACCAAAAGACTCGACCCAAAGTCGAAAAGACTCAATAAAAACCAATTATCCAATTTTATCTTTCCGGGCCCCGTCACGGATAAGCTAAGGTCGTACCAGGTTATCAACCTGTTCCTGGTGCCAGATCAAAAAGAACCCAGGGATAGACATCCCAAAAATAATAAACCGGGATAGACATCCCAAGCATAGACATGCTTATCACACGAACCCAAATCATGGCCACCACAAAACAGTCTCTAACCATCCAGTCGTACCTCTACTTACCACGTGACAATTATATCATCATTAAAAACCAAACTCATGGATCGACATCCCTAACCAAAATACCGAGGATCGACATCCTCATCACAATTCATTAATTATCCATTTACTTATTCCAAACGACACAGAAAATCGACACGGGGATAAACACCCAAAAAAATACCAAACAAGCACCGGGATAGACATCCCGAGCCAAAACACAACAAAAGCACACCACCAACAATGCAACAACACCAAACACAATAACCGAGTAATAAGGCACATATTGAAGGAAATCCATCCTCACCTTGGCCGATTACTCAACTTCGGAAACTATGACCGGTCCGACGCCGGCTTCTCGGGAAACTGCCCGATATCAACCTATACAACAAAACCATGTATACACATAAATGCACATATTCGGTATGCAATGATGCCCAAAATGCGTAATAACCCATCCCGATTACTTATCCTTTATTATTTCCATTTATCGAAAATATTTAACCATACGTATATCCGAATATAATTTCGGTACTATATTTTAATTAAAATTCCTTTCAAAATATTTTCATAAAATAACTATAATTTCCAAAATAATAAACTCCATAATTTTTCCAGAAAAATAATAAGCTATTTATAATTTCTAGAAAATATTTATAATATTTATCTTTTCTAAATATATATACAATTTAATTTTCCAACACCAAATATAATTAACTTTAATTTCCAAAATACATATTCATATACATATACCAAAATCATAATTTTCCAGACGAAAATATATATATTAAATTTACAGAATTTAATTTCAAGGCACATATATAATTTCCAAGTAATATTAGTTTTTCCTAAAACATTACTTAATTATTTTTCAAAGTATATATATATTTCAAAACCATAAACCATAACACAGATTTACCATATTTTTCGAAATATAAAGATATATTTTTTTTCTTGAAAATTAAATATCAGTAATTATATATAAACAGATATATATATATATAAATAAATAAATAAAATAACAAAGCCAACCCGGATCCAACCCAGGAGGCGCGACCCGGGAAGGAAACGGGTCGGACGCGGCCTTACCTCACGGGTCGAGTGGCTGGCGACGACGGCGGCGGCGCGAGGGAGGACGCGAGCACCACCTCGACATCTGGGCGGCACGAGCGGCGCGGGGGCGGTGGAAGGGTGGCGAGACGCGTCGCGACGGCTGAGCAGGGGGCGGAGGAAGAGGATCCGCGGGTCCTCAGCCGGGTCGAAGGCGCGTCACGGCTCCACGGTGGACGGAAGGCGACGGCGACAGCTGGGGTGAGGTCGCCATGGTCCGGCGTGCACGGCGGTGTCGGCGGTGTGGCGAGGCGCGGCCCGGAGCTCCTCGAGATGCACAGTAACAGAGGTGGCGGTGAACAGTGGCCGACCTCTCTTTTTTTTCATTTTCTGTAATTTCTTCCGATTTTCTTTTCTTTTTTTATTTTTCTTTTCTTTTATTTTTCTTTTCTTTTATTTCTGATTGGTTCTTTTTTTCTATTTTCTTTCTCTTTTTTTTCTTTTTCTTCTTTTTTTTCTTTTTCTTTTCTTTCTTTTTCTTTTTCTCTCTTTTTTTTTTCTTTTTCCTCTCCCTTTTCTCTCCTTTCTTTTTTTTCTTCTTCTTCTCCTCCTCACCCGGTTACCCTCCTGCTGATTCCTCAATTTATAACATGTTAATTACTATTTAACATGTGATTAACAATAATGCAGTTCGTCTGCATTACGGGCGAATCCGATCCGGACCAGAAAATAACCGATACCTCCTTAGTTATTTTCCGGTGTGATTTTTCAGGAAATTTCGAAACCCGAAAAATACCAACTTAGTTCCGAAAAATCCACGGGAAAATCAAGAGCGCGGGAAAACCCTCGGTTTCGAAAAACGACTCTCGATTTACCCTGAATTAATTACCCAAGATTAATTCAACAGTAAATCACGGTAAATAGACTTTTACAGTCCGGTAAAAATCCAAAATTTTTACCCGGGCTATTACATAATTAATTTTGAAAAGTTAAACATGGATCATTGAGCTAAAAAACAACAAAAATATTAAACAACAAAAATAAAAAACAAAAGAATTAATGAAGGATAACAAAAATTTTAAAAACTTAAGAGACTAATTTTAAAGAAATATAAATCAGGAAAATAAATAAAAAATATTAATATACAGGAAAAAATTAAATTAGAAAATAAAATATAAATCAGAAAAATAAATACAATAAACTATTCAATAATCATATAAATAATACTTAACTTTTTATTTTTAAACATACATCAGTGAGTCCCAAAACAAAAAAATATATTAAATAATAGATAAAAAATTAACATAATTGATTAATAATTAACAAAACATAAAACATTAGAGGGTAATTTATAAAAATAAAAATCATGAAAAAAAATAAAAAACTATTATTACGAAGAAAAAACATTAAAATAGAAAATATAAATAAATTAGAGGAAAAATAAACTAAAATACTCAGTAATAATATAAATAATAATTAATTTTGTAAATCTATACCTGCACCATTTGTTGATCCATGCTTGGGCCTACATAATTGACTCCTAAAACAAAAAAAAAATATTAAAATAGAATAAAAAATTATAAGCATTAATTAATAAAAAATTAAAAAAACATAAAATGAGTCATTTTTAAAACAAAAATCATAAAAATAAATAAAAAATTTATTATTTTGAATAAAAATTTAATAAAAAATAGAATATAAATCAGAAAATACATAAAAAATATTTAATAATAATTAATTTATTAATTTAAACATGCATAGTTGAGTCCTAAAATAAAAAATAATAAAAAAATTAAAAAATATATAAAACATAGAAGAGACCATAAAAAATATTATATAAAATAATAATATAAAAAATAATTAATTTATGAAATGAAAATTTAACAAATTAAACGACATGATAAATTAAAACATAGGTTTGCATCAATTAGACTCATATCTATGCTAATCATGAGGTTCTATAATTTTGTATTCAAGGATTCTCACAATCTTGAAACTCTAACTTGATTTTTCCATAAATCATTGTGAGGAGTCAATTCATCCAAAGCTTTAATATATATTTTCCTGCACAACCAAAAAAATATAAATGATTAAAATAGATTGGGAAAATAAAAAGAATATAAAAACAAATAGGATGCTTAACTATGAGAGACAAAATAACTCTAATATTATATCAACATTCATACGTATGCAAATAGAAACAAAAAAAAAAGAAGGAATTAGAGAGAATGAGTGAATTATAGAGAAACTGTATCACACACAAACAGAGACTATATCTAGGCCCTGTGTAGTAGGAGTAAATGGAAATGAATGAATGATAGAGAAACTGTGTCACATACAGAGACTATTATTTCACATACACAAAACAAACAGAGACTGTATCTGTATTTATATAGAGATATGAAATTTTTTAAGAGATGCACGATAAAAAAACAAAAATGATTAAAGGTTAGTTGAGTATAATATAATTCTTATCAGATAACAATAATAGAGTAAATCACATAATATATATATATAACAATCTCTGCTTGTGAATTTTCTTTTGAACAATTTGAGTGTGACTGAAATTCTTTTCAAAAGAATATAATTAAGATCAGATTCATCAATTTGAATAAAAAGAGTTTTATCCTTATCTTTATCGATTAGAAACTCTGGTTATCAGTTTAATAAAAAAGTATATATAATAACAATATCTGGGTGTGAATTTTCTTTTGAACAATCTGGGTGTGTTTGGAATTCTTTTTAAAGGAGTATAATTAAGATCAGGTTATCATTACCAATCTTGCGTGTGAATTAATTATGTTTGTCATTATGGCCAATCAAACTACACCTATAATCCTCCAGATGGAAGAGCCCAAAACCTCCACATGGCAATAAAACAAGACCCCAAAAATCCTATGTATCAAAACCTTGTGAGGGATATAGCTTTAAATATATATAATAGATATGAAACAAAGATTGAATTATTGGCGATTTGTATAGTCAATTAGGTAAAAATTCTCAAATATTTTTTTTATTTGTCTTGTGGTAGAATGTAGTTCAAATAAGATCTGTTTCAGAAATCCACAAAGTCCGTCCCAAAAATCCAAAGTTCAATGTATCCGTAGAGATCTGAAAATCCGTAATATCCATTCCGAAAACTATAAAGTCTGAGAATTAAAATCGAACAGGTATCCGAAAAAGATCTTAAGCTATTTGGATATCCGATCCGAAAATTATTATTTGGAACCCGAGACTGTTCCGTACTCACCCCTAAGAGAAGCCAAATCCTTTATCCATAGTCAACTGATCCAAAGTTTGTTTGTTTTTTTTTTTTTTTTTTTGCAAATACCACTTCCCATCCAACTGGTAACCAATCTAGTCGCCAAGCATATCTTATCGACACCATAATTACTTAATTACAAATTCTGACACCGCCCTGACAATGCATTTAGTATAGTATCAAGACGGCTTCTGTATATATACTTGGGTTGGGTCATAAGCTCAAAGATGCTATTACGGTACTCACAACTTCCTGTGGACTTAAAGTTGCATCAACTCTTAAGATCCCTTCAGACTCTTCAATCTGGAGCAAGTCTAACTGTGACTGTAAAAGATTCGCCGGCATGAAATGCTTTCCTTCTGCAGCTCTTTTATTTAGTCGGGCAGTAAGAACCTCAGCTTTGGCATCCAAGAGCACAAACTTCACCACCAAACTTACGTAGCTTCCCAGCTCATAATTGGGATCACCACATCTGAGAATCTCTCTGTATCGTGTCTGTAGGGCAGAACAACCAAGTAGTATGGTTTTTCCATTGTCCAAGCTGTCTCTAAGAGCATCTCGCAAAGCTTCAAGCCATGGAATCCGGTCTTCCTCTGAAAGAGGAATACCTTGACGCATCTTTTCTACATGTTTAAAAGATTAAAAAAAATAATAAAAAAGTCCCAAGTTAATAGATTTCAAGAAATCATGATACAGCTCTGGAAGGGACTCAGGTAGCATAAGTTATGTGAAATGACCAAAGAATGTAAAAACAGACACAGCAAGTACCTTTGTTTGATTGGGGGTGGAAATCATCGGCGTCGATAAAATTGCAGTTCAAAGATTTTGCCAGAATTTCAATTATTGTTCTGTTGAAAGATAATATTCAATAAAACTTGATGAGATGTAGCACCAAGATTCAACCACAGATGCAGAGGGAGTTTAAATCAGAGAAACTGAAACACGCATCATATTTTTCAAAGTATGTCACCATATTGATCAAAACACATAAATGGTTCTAGTCCTAGACATGAAGAAACTGAAGTAAGAAAGATTGTGGATATGGTAACTCGGAGAGCAAGGTCGCTTTGTTGCTCAAATTTTCCACTTCGTATTGCCATGAGCAATGGGATTAATTAGTTTGAAAGACTATGTAACAAAACTGGAAAAGAATGTCGGCAGTTCCTCTGACTGGAAAGCTTAGGAACTAACTTTGCCATAAATTCATAGGAGAGAAAGAAACAATCATTTCGCAGCAGCACAGGATCATACATACTTCAGCAATGATCATGGTGGGCAAACATAGTTTCCAGCTTCTTGACTAAAGAAGCAATACTTCCTGGCTACTGCTAATTGTATGTAATAGTTATCAATTAAAAAATGCAGAAGATGGTCAGTGGATTTTGCATCGGCTGCAGGCTCCACTATCTTGTCTTAAGAATTAGAAAAGCCTGAGCAAAACTAGGATGGAACCCATAATCTCGCAAACAAGGATTCCATGTTTCTTTCAGCTATCTTGTCCTAGGAATTAGAAAGTTTGAGCAAAGCTAAGGTTGGACCCATCATTACGGAAACAAAGATTTCACATGTTTCCTTAATCAACAATTTTGTTTTAGGACAAAATAGAATAGAACCCATGATCAAATCACCAAAGACTTGTATGTTTCTTTCTGGCAAGATCCCAAATCATATCGGGCCTATTGACACAAGTCACTGAATTAGCAGCTCGATCCCTCATATAAAATAGTGGTGATGATGAGGAAATGGGAACCTCGATGAATTAATAAATCCCATCATGGGAAATGCAAAAGAGAAGGAATACCTTGCAATTAAGAAATGTGCAAAAAGATCGAGAACAAGCCCATGAAAGAAAGAAAGAAAGAGAAGAGAAGAGAGAATTAAAATAAGGTAACACACACTTACGATTTCCCAGACCCACTCACTCCCATAATTACAATTGCTTTGCCGCCTCCAGCTGATGGAACAGAAATGAAGAACAAACCAAATGAAAGTTAAGAATCATCAACAAACCTTAGGTATATGTATTATACGAATAATAATAGAGTGATTATTATAAACAACCACCTGGGATAGCAGTAGTACCCATTAGGTTGGTCACAGACTCGCAGACTGGAGAAGCCTCCCTCCGAAACTGCCAACTGGAATAACCCTTGGCCGGCCCGCTTGTAAGAAAATGAATGCAAAATTATTGATGAAGGAGGGATTATATAATGCCATTTTTTAGTATTATAAAACAAGCAAGTAGGGCAATAGTTTGTGGGCCAGGCCAATAACTTTGTTCTCCTCCCATGTCTCAACCATGCCAAAAACACACTACACGAACACCTCAATTATTTATCATCTACCTTTCAAAAAAAAAACCTCAATTATTTTGGTTTCCCATTGGTATCTCGTGCCAATCCAACTTTAAGGACATCAAAAGCACCAGATTAAATCCAGCTTGACTCGGATGGCTCACCGAAGTAATGGTGGGTGAGTCTCCCAAATGAGGTTTTTTTGCAGAACACCTCAATTATTAGTGCAGTCACATAAGATTTTGGTACGGGTCAAGCACCTTTTTGGGTCACCTAGTTTCGTATTTATACCGTTTGTATACCCGGGAGTCTTTTTGTCCCTTTTGTGTACCCTGGGTTTAAAATTTTAGCTCTTTTATGTACCTCGGGCAGCCCGGACGATAATGTGGTCATCTGCCCGGGTCCATTTGACACGCGCCGGATTTTATTGGACCACGTGTTTAATTAAAAGTAGGACCCATATTTTCTCCAGAATTTTAATTTCCAAGATTCCGAAAATCTTTATCCGATTTTTAAATTGAAATACCGGCTGGTTGGCTCGATTTTGCTCCTGGTTTGCCCAAATTCGATTGGAGCTAGACAAAAAACCCACCCACATCAATTTAAAACTAGGTCTGAAGTATTATCCCATAAATTATTTACAAAATTATTATTTAATCCATTATTAGGATTGTATATATATTTAACCCAAATTATTAAACCATATTGTGCCTTAATTAATCTCATAATTAGTAAACCCATGTTAATTACCCATTAAGTAGTCATAATTACCCATTAAGCACCCATTAATTAAGCAGTTTGACTGATCCTATCCTTTCCTTATCAAAGCAAACCATGGCAGATCAGCACGCCACCCTCTCTATTGCCTCCGGTCACCATGGCTCTTTAATGCCAGCCAATCATCACGGTTACACAAAACTCCATTTATATACAAAGGCATAGGTATATTTATTTCTCCTCTCTCGCTCCACAAGCGGAAAAGCATCCCCAAAAATGGCAGAAACCACTTCACTCATAACACCCAAGCTTTGTTCCCCAACTCTCCAAATCGTCTACAAAACCCTAACCCTAACCCTAACCCCAATCCCCACTCATTTCCTCTCCTTCTCCAAAACCCTCACCCCTCCCCTCCTCCCTCTTCGCAATCGCCACCTCTTCATCTCGCATTCCCACCACCACCACTGCCGCCATTTCACCACCGTTTGAGCTTCCACGCCCCACAATGGCGCCGAGCCCCCCGCCACTACGATTTCGACCTCTTTACTATCGGCGTCGGCATCAGCTTGCTAGAGTTGTTGGTGATGGCACCTGGTGACTCAAGTTGACGTGAGCAGTGGATAGATGAGGGTGATGATTTTGGGTCAAGCGTGAGCAGAGATGGAGGGGAAAGGAAGAGAGTTGAGAGATGATTGAGGAAGAAATTAGGAGAATTGAGAGAGAATGGAAAAGGAGAAGTGATGGGGAAGCGTATGCTCCAGGTGAGTGGGGAGAAAGGAGAAGAGAAAAAAATGAGATGAGAAAGAAGACGATATGAAACAAAAGTAAAATAAGGAGTTAAATTTATGTGGGTGGGTTTTTTGTAGCTCGGATCAAATTGGGTAAACCAGGAGTAGAATCGGGCCAACCAATTGGTATTTTAATTTAAAAATCGGAAAACAATTTTGGGAATTTTGAAAATTATAATTCTGACGTGGTCCAATAAAAATTCGACGCGTGTCAAATGGACCCGGACCCTGGGGCACTTTCCGCTCAACTTTAGGCTTCGCTCAAGGGCGGTTATAGGGGGAAAACATTTCCTAAAGAGCTTAAGAGAGGTGCCGGAGAGTCTGTGTCTCAGGTGAGGTACATGCTCTTCGGTGCGTCGTTGTCTTAACTAGCTTTCTTAGGGTTTAAGTACTTCTTCACTCTCCTTCAGTTCGTGGTAGCTCACTCTCCTTCGGTGAATTGATTGATTATCCTTATTCTCCCAGGAAAGTTCATTAAGAGAGATAGGGAGAGAGTGAACCTCAGGTGAGGGATGCGCTCTCACAAGCTCCTTGTTTTATAACTCCTTTAGTGCATGAGACTAGGGCTAGATAAACTCCGATAGCCCTCCTCGGACACAAAAAGGGAAGGGAGGGTGTAAAGAGTTAAACACCCACACCGAAGTAGAGAAAAAGATATGCTTTAAGTTTCCCAAACGTTATTTAAAGACTTGGTTTCTTCCTCTCGGTGCAGCTAAAGAGTTTAAGTCAAGCATTTTCTTATCTGAAGCTCAATGTTTTTCTAAAGAGATAATAAGATTCTACATTACGAAGAGTCAGCGAAGCGCAAACATACTTAACGGTGTGTGAGTGTCCTTATTCGGAAAATTTGCGAGCCAGAGACCTTCAAAAGGAAAAAATCTCAAGAAAAAAGCGCGCCACGCTAAGTGTGAAGCGCGTGGCGCCCTCTTTGGAATTTGGAAATCTGTTTCCCCCGATCTCTATTCTTGTTCATGAGAGCCTCAAAACGGCGTTGATATTTCTCGATGGAAGAAGTTTGTTGGATCTTAGCAATCATTCCTTCATGCGGTTCCAAATCCTTAGAACAGAACCGTTTAATCAGGGCAGCACAAAAATGATCCCAGTCGGCCAGTTGCTTATTGCGGTGCATCCACAATGGGTGTTATAAAAATCAAAATATTGTTGAGTTAGAAAAACACATAAATCGGGATTTGTACCTTCATAACGGGTAAGTTCCATTGGGGCTGGTTTATGACGACCGATTGGTCCGAGTCTAGGATAATCAGTCGTTTAAACGGAAACACCACGGGACAAAGAAGGACTGATCGGCGAGGCTGCCAGAGGTTTGAGCTTGTCAAGCTTGCCCAGAATATCCTTCAATGAACCTGCGATGCCATCTACATCTTTTCTTAGCTGAGTGTTAGCTTCCTGCGTAGCTTTCACCAATTCCTCAAACAATCGAAAACGTGTACCCTCTGCCATATAAGCAAAGGGTCAATGAAAGCACCAAATGTTATGAAAGCTACACACCAAATCGTTAGAGGAAGAAACTCCAAGAGGAGTAGTCGGTTCTATTGACTGAATAAGCAATTACAAGAAGGAAAAAAGGGGTGGAATGCCGTCCAAAACCCGTACACCTCTTAATAACAAAAGAAGGAAGCGAAAAAGAGAAACTTCTTATTCTATTACTTGTCTACCCATTCTTCGTTATGCTCTATCATCAATCATCCCAATGCATAACCAACAAGTCTTTTGGAAGGTATCCTTGCTTCGTTCACTCCTCCTGGTTGGTACAGCTGGAGGAATAGGATCCAACAGGGCCTCATTCCCAAATTCTTGACCTTCATCTAGACCTGGCAAAACGGGTATTGACACGATAACCCGACACGAAATTAGCAGGTATATGTCAGAGATTTTCAACCCGTTTAGTTAAATGGGTCGACCCGACACGACACGAAAATTAGCAGGTCAGATGCGAGTTGACCCGCCAACCCGATGGATACCTGTTTATGACCCGATTATATTTAGGGTATAGATATTTTACTGATTTAATACAATACTTAAGGTCAAAATTACTAAAATTATCTAAAAATATTTTTATAAATGCTTTAAAATATCATTTCATTATGATTCCAGAATTTATAATTTTATTTAATATATGAGAAAATCTAATTATATGCCTATTTGCTTAGAAAATACAACGATTTGTGCAAAATAGAAAAATTTCAAATTGATTTTTAGGCTTGCTAGATTCAATAGGTAACCAGGGGGTCAACCCGAACCCGACACGATAATAAACGGATTAGACACGACACGACACGATTATTAAATGGGTTAAACACCTTTTGTATACCTCGAGTTTTCCTTTTGTCCCGATCGTATACTCCGGAGTTTCTGTGTCCCTCTTATGTACCTCGAGTTTCAATTTCTGTCCCTTTTGTGTACCTCGGGCAGCCCGTTTGGTGACATGGCCATCTACCGGGGTCCACTTGACACGTGTCGCAATTCTATTGGCACCAAACAGATATTATTGTGGGTCCCACCTTGTTTCTAAAAAAATCTAGTTTGTGGGTCCCACAAAAATTCCCACATGGCACCAATGGCATTATGCCACGTGTCAAGTGGACCCGGGAAGATGGCCATATCATCGTTCGAGCTGCCCGAGGTACACAAAAGGGACAGAAACTGAAACTCGAGGTACATAAAAGGGACATAGAAACTCCGGGGTATACGATCGGGACAAAAGGAAAACTCGAAGTATATAAAAGGTGTTTAACCCATTATTAAATGGGTTAGGTCGGGTTAAAAAATTAAAATCCGTTTACCTATTCAATCCGACACGATAACACCAATTGCCAGGTCAACCCTCATCGAGTTGTTGGGCTTGATCAATAGCCTAATCCTATTGGGCCCCACTATTTACAACATAAGTGCACTGACCGATCATTCTACTGAGCCATGAGGAAATAATATCACGTTTTCTTTGTGAAAGGTACCCCCATCAGGTCTATTTAAGTGGGCCACAACCACAAGTGTTTTTTTAAGAGGGAGGAGTGTTTATTTGGGTTAATGCGCGTCATACTATATTTTGGACCTATGTGACTATTTGTTATCAATCAAATCATGAATGAATCAAAGCAGAGAAATAATAAACGGTAATGAAATCCGGCCGAAATCCAAAAGAATATTTTCCCTATCACTTTATGGGGCCGGTCGTTCTTGGAGCATCCATCATCTTCCCCCTCTTCTTTTTCCTGGCACTGGCTGCATTGAAACTGAAGAAGAAGGAGGAGAAGAAGAAGAAGCCAGCAAAAAGCATTGACATTGACAAGCCTCTGAACTTACCTCCAGGGCCTTGGAAGATACCCGTCATCGGCAACATCCATCAGATGCTTGGTAATTCTGATCATGTACCCCATCACAGGTTGAGAGAGTTGGCAAAGGAATATGGAGGTCTGATGCGGCTCCAGCTGGGAGAAATAACAACCATAGTCATCTCCTCACCGGAAATGGCCAAAGCAGTCATGAAGACCCATGACCTTGCCTTTTGCGAAAGGCCCTTCGTCTTGGCTCTGGATATCCTATTCTATGGCTCCAAAGACGTAGCTTCTTCACCCTATGGGGAGTACTGGAGGCAGATGCGTAAGCTTTGTGTATCGGAGCTTCTTAGCGCAAGACGGGTGCAATCATTTCGAGGAATCAGGGAAGGAGAAGTGTCAGCTCTCATTCGATCTCTGTATTCTTCCCGTGGAACTCTTGTCAACCTCACCAAAATGTTGTTGTCTTTGCAATTCTCCATCACAGTCCGGGCAACCTTTGGCAACAAGTGCAGGGATCAGGATGCCTTTGTAACTGCTCTCAAGGGATACTTAAGCCAGACTGGAGGCTTCTCACTCCTTGATTTCTTCCCTTCCCTTAAATTCCTCCCTGCCGTTACAGGAACCGAAACAAAGCTGCGGAAGTTGCAGCAGCAGATGGACATCATCCTCGAAAGCATCATCCTACAAGCCCGCGGAAACTCAAATATTAGTAGTGACCAACAGGATCTTGTTCATGTCCTTCTCAATCTTCAGGGACATGGTGGCCTCGGAATTCCCTTGTCAGACAACAATATCAAAGCAGTTATCTTGGTTGGTTGGTCGCTACATATTCTATTCAAGTTAATTAGTTATCAAAGCAGTTCCTTTGCTTCTTTCTGACTAATGCCCTGGAAACAACAGGATATGTTTGTTGCGGGAATTGAATCAGTATCAACAACAGTAGAGTGGGCGATCTCAGAACTGCTAAAGAATCCAAGAACCATGAGAAAAGCACAGGCAGAGGTTAGGCAAGTGTTTCATGAGCAAGGAGAAGTTGTTGAATCCGGTCTTCTTCAGGAATTAAAGTACTTGAAGTGTGTCATCAAAGAGATTCTGAGATTACACCCTCCTGCTCCGCTTCTACTCCCCAGAGAATGCAGAGAAGCATGCCAAATCAGCGGATATGACATACCCGTAAAAGCCAGAGTGGTGGTGAATGCATGGGCAATTGGTAGGGATCCCGATCATTGGGTTGACCCTGAATCTTTTATTCCCGAGAGGTTCCTGGAGGAGTCTTCCCTCGACTACAAGGGGGAAAATTTCGAGTATATTCCTTTTGGTGCCGGAAGGAGGAGCTGTCCAGGAATGTTGTATGGATTGGCCGGGATTGAGCTTCTACTTGCACAGTTGCTGCACCATTTTGATTGGGAACTTCCTCATGGAATCAAACATGAAGACCTTGACATGACAGAGGCATTTGGGGCCGCCGTATGTAGGAAACACGATTTGTCCCTAGTCCCTGTACCTTACAAGCCATTCCCTGGTTGAAAAGGATAATCGCCAAGGAGATGCCTTTTTAGTTGACTAGTTTTTTAGCTAAGTGCGTGTGATGCACGTGGTACAATATTATATTTTTTAGATCAAGTGGTATTAAACTTAGCAATTCGAGTTGTCGTGTCAGGTTGAACAACTAAATGGGTTCCGATTCTTTAACCCGACCCGACCTATTTATAAATTTTGCTGTGTCATGTCCAACCCGTTTACTATCATGTTGTGTTCAGGTTGATCTTCGGATTACCTATTAAATCTAATCTATACTTATATATAAAAGCACGATCTCATCTAATTAAGGGGCACCAAAATTGAAAGACGAATATACCCTTACTTAATATTAATATAACAAATAATGAGTGGCGTGTCATACATTAATGGATGATATGTAGTACCAAAATTGAAAGATGAATATGCCCTTACTTAATATTAATATAACAAATAATGAGTGACGTGCCATACACTAATGAATGATATGTAGTCTCCTATAATAATTCTTTTTGTATAGAATTTCATCATAATACTCTTTTAAATCAAATTATCTTAGTAACTCCACAAAATTAAAATATTAAATTATTATTATTATATATCATTGAAAATAAAATAAAAAAACACAAAAAATATTTCTCCCGCCTCCTTTGGCAAGAAAACAATAAAACAAAACACACAAGTTATTTTTCGGCGCCTACATACTTATACACATTACTACCCTGCACACACAAAAATCTCATATAAGCCGCATCTTCTTATATTATAATAGAAGTGCCAGCTATGTATAAAAATACGAACTTTAAAAATAGAGAAGCAAAATTAAAAGATAAAAATACCCTTACTTAATATAGCAAATAATGAATGACATGTAGTACTATAAAAACTTTATTTGTATAGAATTTCATCATAATACTCCTCTAAAGCCGCGCAAAGAAAATTGAAATACTCGAAGAACGAAGAATAATGACAAGACATTTACTATCAACAACATATAGGCTAAAGATTGCCAAAAAAAATAATTATATAAAAATATAAAAATCTATATAAAAAGAAGAATGTAGAAAAAGAGATAATATAATATAATCTCACTATAATATAACTGTAACAGCCCGGTCGAGCCACTTCGTCCCTCTCCCGATATCGCTACTGGTAAAATTTTTGATTTTTACCGGGACTGTAAAAGTCTTTTTACCGTGATTTACTGTTGAATTAATCTTGGGTAATTAATTCAAGGTAAATCGGGAGTCGTTTTTCGAAACCGAGAGTTTCCCCGTGATTTTTCCGTGGATTTTTCGGGCCTAAGTTGGTATTTTTTTGGGTCCCGGGATTTTCGGAAAAATCACACCGGAAAATAACTAAGGGGGTATCAGTTATTTTTTGGTCCGGACCGGACTCGCTCTGTAATGCAGACAAGCTGCATTATTACAGTGTCACAAGTCGTACAGTGTTGCACAGTAACTTTTACGTTTATAAAAGGAAGAAGAAAGCAGGAGGAGAGGAAAAAAAGAGAGGAAAAAGAAAAGAGAAAAGAAAAAAAAAAGGAGAGAGAGAAAAAAAAAAAAGAAACTGAGAGGGAGTGGAGAAAAAAAAGAAAGAAAAAAAATCGGAAAATAAGAAAATAGGAGAAAAGGAAAGAAAATAGGAAAAAAGAAGAGAAAATAAAAAAAGGAAAAAAATATGAGTGGTGCTGGGCCGAACCTTGGCAGGCCTGCTGCCTTGGTCTGGGCTGGCACTATTCATGGCCCAGTCCGTTTCATTAAAAAAAACAATATATATTTGTATTTATTTATTCATAATCTGATATATAATTTTGGAAAAAAATATATATTTACTTTAAGAAAATTATGGTCAACTTAATTCTGGTATTTTGAGGATAATATAAATATATATACATGGGTAAATAATTAAGTTATGTTTTGGAGAAAAACTAATATTATTTGGAAAAATATATAAATAACATGAAAATAATTTCTGGGAATTTAATCTATGTATTATTTTTCTCTGGAAAATTATGGTTGTGGTATTTGTATATATAAACATGTACTTTGAAAATTAAAGGTAATTATATTTTATGTTGGAAATATTATTATGTATATTTATAAAAAAGATAAATACTAAATAAATTTTCTAGAAATTATAAATACGTTATTATTTTTCTGGGAAATTATGGTGATTATATTTTGGGAAGTAGAATTAATTTATGAAAATATTTTTAAGAGAGTTTTAATTAAAGCATGGTACCGAAATTATATTCGGATATACGTACGGTAAATATTTTCGGTAAAGGGAAATAAATAAAAGATGTGTAACCGGGATGGGTTATTTCGCAGTTTGGCATCATAGTATACCGATTATGTGCATTTATGTGTATATATTGTCTTGTGGGATAGGTTTGGATATCGGGCAGTTTCCCGAGGAGCCGGCGCCGGACCGGTTATTGTTTCCGGAGTTGAGTAATCGGCCAAGGTGAGGATGGATTTCCTTCAATATGTGCCTGTATTGCTCGGTATATTGTGTTTGATGATTATTGCATTGTTGAGTATTGTATTTGCTGTGGTATGTCTCGGGATGTTTATCCCATTGTCTTGATTGTGGTCGGGATGTTTATCCCATGTCGGTTTTGGATGTTTATCCTTGCGTCTTTTTGGTTTAAATATAATGGAATAAATAATAAATTGTGAAAGGATGTCGATCCTTGATAGGGATGTCGATCCCTGAGATTTGGTTTTGAACGATAATACAATTGTCACGTGGTAAGTAGTGGTACGACTCGATGGTTTAAGACTGTTTCGTGGTGGCCTTGACCTGGGTTACTTGTGATAAGCATGTCTATGCTTGGGATGTCTATCCCGTGATTATTTTTGGGATGTCTATCCCTGGGTTCATATTTTTGGGATGTCGATCCCTGGGTTCTCTGGATTTGGTCTGGCACCCAGAATGTGTTGATAACCAGGTCTGACCTCTAGCTTATCCGTGATGGGGCCCGGAAAGATAAAATTGGAAATTGGATTTTATTTGAGTCTTTTGATTTGTTTTATTTTGACGGTTTTTACTTGTTTTCGACTTGAGTAATTTATAGTTGCATATTGATTGTCTTCCCTTCGTCGGTGAGCACTTCGGGTTCACCCCTCACCTGCGGGCTTTCATCCCGTAGGATGAGTTATTTTTGGTACAGGTTTGGTGCATTCCAGACAGGCTGCGGCGTTATCCCTTGGACAAGGCTCGGATCCATAGTTTGCATAAGTGTCGCATACAGTGTTTGTGAGTTATTAAAGTCTTCCGCTGTGCATTGTTTTACTATTATTGGGCCATTGGGCCGCTTGAGTTATTGTTGTTGTTTTTATTTTGGGCTGTTGAGCCCGGACATCTATTGTATACACTGTATGCTGGGCTTGGATTTTAGTTGGGTTGTTACAGTTCCGACACGTGTTTACTGTGTACGGTAAATACGGGTCGGGGCATTTCAATAACATTTCAATAACTTAATTAATAAAAATATTTATAATTTATATGTAATATAAAATAATTGGAAGAGAACAATTAGTAAAAATTTAAAAAATTCAAGCATTTATACAAAATAATTATAAAAAAATTATAAAGCTCAAGCAAAGCAGACGCAGTTTTGTTTAGAAGATAATGATTATATATAAGCCTTTATTTTTATTTCCTCAAAAACTACCAAGAAATAAAAAAATATAATTACTAGAAAATAATAAAATTGTGGGGAAGAAAGTCAACAAAACCTATGAATAAGAATAATATATACAAAATAAAATAATCATGGAGAAAAATAATCTCAAGAATTCATAAAAAATGTCTCAGTAATATTTTGTCTATGAGAACCATGGAGAAAAAAGATTGAAGAACATTCAAATAGTTAAGGAAAACTATGTAAACTAGCAATGTCTAGGTAAAAAAATAATAAAGGAAAAATAACCAGCAGAATTCGTTACTGAAGTATTTGTAGTTTATTATCAACAAGAATTATGAAAAAATTGGAAATACATTTGAATATTTAATGAAAGCTATCAACATGAACAACGAATTAAAAAAATAATAGTGAAAATAATAATATAATTTAAGAGTCTCTTTAATTAATAATAGAATTTAATAATTAAAATTATATAATTTATAATATCAAGATAGTACAAAATATTCTTAAAAATAATCGATTTATAAATTTCTATTCTAATGGTAAAATTAATTATAAACAATGCCTATCTGTTATCTAGATTATCAAAAAAAAAAAAATTTGTTTACATTATATATTAGTTCAACTCAAGAAAATGATTAGTATATAAACCATTATTTATATTTTCTTAAAAACTATCAGGATAAACAAAGGACAATAATTATTGATAAATAAGAGAACTATGATGAAGAACTGTCAAAGAGTCAACGAAAATTGCAAACAAGAATAAAATCTGCGAAAAAGATTAATTATAGAGAAGAACAACCATAAGAAATCATTACATATATATTTTTGTAATATATTATTTATAAAAACTATGGAAAATAAAATTTAATTTATAAATTTCTATTTTAATACAAAAATCAATTCTAAAAAAATTGTATCAGTTTGCTCAAAATATTCAAAAAGTTATTATGTATATTATATATAAGTTCTTTCCAAATCAATCTGTAATATATAAATGAAACGCCCCAACCCGTATTTACCGTACACAGTAAACACGTGCCGGAACTGTGACAACCCAACCCAATATGACTCAGCATACAGTGTATACAACAAATATCCGGGCTCAACAGCCCATAATAAAAACAACAATAAAATCTCAACCGGCCCAATGGCCCAATAATAATAAAACAATGCACAGCGGAAGACTTATGAAACTCACATAAACACTGTATGCATAGATGCAAACTATGGATCCGAGCCCTATCCAAGGGATAACGCCGCAGCCTGTCTGGTATGCATCAAACCTGTACAACAAATAACTCATCCTACGGGATGAAAGCCCGCAGGTGAGGGGTGAGTCCGAAGTGCTCACGACAATGGAAAGACGATCAATATGGAACTAAAGTTACTCAAGGCCAAAAACAATCAAAAACCGACCAAAAGACTCAACAAAATCCAATTATCCAATTTTATCTTTCCGGGCCCTGTCACGAATAAGCTAGGGTCGTACCAGGTTATCAACCTGTTCCTGGTGCCAGATCAAAAAGAACCCAGGGATAGACATCCCAAAAATAACAAACCGGGATAGACATCCCAAGCATAGACATGCTTATCACACGAACCCAGATCATGGCCACCACAAACAGTCTCTAACCATCCGGTCGTACCTCTACTTACCACGTGACAATTATATACCATCATTAAAAACAAACCGTAGGGATCGACATCCCTAACCAAAATCCCGGGATAGACATCCCATCCAAAATACCAAGGATCGACATCCTTGTCACAATTCATTAATTATACCATTACTCTTAATCCGAAAAAAACACAGAAAATCAACACGGGATAAACATCCCAAAAATACCCAACAAGACTCCGGGATTAACATCCCGAACCAAAACACAACAAAGGCACATTCAACAATGCACAATCATCAAAACATGATAACCGAGTAATATAGGCACATATTGAAGGAAATCCATCCTCACCTTGGCCGATTACTCAACTCCGGAAATAGTGACCGGTCCGACGCCGGCTTCTCGGGAAACTGCCCGATATCCAAACCTATACAACAAAATCATACATACACATAAATGCACATATTCGGTATGCAATGATGCCAATACTACGTAATTACCCATCCCGATTACTTATCCTTTATTATCTCCATTTATCGAAAATATTTAACCATACGTATATCCGAATATAATTTCGGTACTATACTTTAATTAAAACTCTTTCAAAATAATTCCATAAAATAACTACAATTATCCAAAATAATAATTACTATAATTTTTCAGAAAAGTAATAAGCTATTTATAATTTCAGAAAATATTTATAGTATTTATCTTTTCTAAATATATATAGTAATAGTATTTTCCAACACAAAATATAATTAACTTTAATTTTCCAAACACATATTTATACACATATACCATAATCATAATTTTCCAGACTAAATAATATACATATTAAATTCCAGAGATTATTTCCAAGGTATACATATATATTTTCCAAATAATAATAGTTTTCCAAAAAAAACTTAATTATTTAACCAAGTAAATATATTTATATTTTAACAAAAATACCAGAGTTAAATTGGAATTATTTTTCTCAAAATAAACATATAATTTTTTTCCGAAATTATATATATCAGGTTAATTAATAAATACATATATATTATTATTATTATTTATTTTTTTAAATTAAATCGGGCTGGGCCATTAACAGTGCCGGCCCAGACCCTGCACAGTGCCAAGCCCAGGCCCGTGTAGAGCCCAGCTGCACAGCCGGCCCACGCCCAAAACCCAACCCACGGCCACGACCCGACGGGTCATCTTCTTCCTCACCTTGAGCTTGCAGCGGCAGCGATGGCACAGAACGGCAGCGACTGGCGGCGTCACGGGCGAGGACGGGCGCGACGGCGGCATGGCAGCTAGATGGTCGCCTCGGTCGTCGCAGCAGCAAGGGGAGGAAGGCGGCGCAACGAGGATCTGCTGTGGACGGCACGTCGAGGCGAGGAAGGCGACGCGGAAGAGAGGGGCTTCGTCGGTGGTGGCGGCTCTGCGAAGGCGGGAGGTGTGCAGGGGATGGGGTGGCGACGGTGAGCGAGAGGTGGAGGTGGCGAAGGGCTGCGGTGGCCGGCGGGCGGCGCTGCTCTTCCCACTTCCCTTCTCTTTTTTTTTTCTTTTTTTTTCCACTCTTTTCTTTCCCCGATTCCATTTTCTCCCTTCTTTTTTTTCTTCTTTTCTCTCCTTTCTTTTTCTTTTCTCTCTTTTCTTTCTTTCTCTCCTTTTCTTTTTTTCCTTCTTCTTTTCCTCTCCTTCTCCACCGGTTTATAATCTGTTTTGTTTTTTTTTTTCCTATTACTCATGTGAACAAATAATGCAAATCCGTTTGTATTACGGGCGAATCCGATCCAGACCAGAAAATAACAGATACCTCCTTAGTTATTTTCCGGTGTGATTTTCCGAGAAATTTCGAAACCCGAAAAATACCAACTTAGTTCCGAAAAATTCACGGGAAAATCACGATCGCGGGAAAACCCTCGGTTTCGAAAAACGACTCCCGATTTACCTTGAATTAATTACCCAAGATTAATTCAACAGTAAATCACGGTAAATAGACTTTTACAGTCCGGTAAAAATCCAAAATTTTTACCCGGGCTGTTACAGACTACCCACCTTAAAAAGAATTTCGTCCCCGAAATTCCGTCTTATCCGGGGGTCCTACCACGATAAGATTCTGGCACACTTTGCCAGGTGTCCAACCTCAACATGATTTGTCGCTTATACCATTAAGCGACCTCTCTTCTGCTTATAAATACCAATCCTCACAGCTGAGACATTCACTCTCAGCCATGGACTCTCCACTTCGTTCTCGAACGACTTCAGACTCCGAGAACAACAGCTACATCGGTGGCAAGGCTTTCCAAACAAGCTCTGATGAAGAGGAACCTCCGAAGAAACGCTTCAAGACGAACATCGTCGGCCTTAAGGAGCATATGGTCATCTCTCCAAGACGGCAGAAGAAACGCGCCAGCAAGGAAGAGCCTTCTACTGATAGGAAAGGCAAAGGAACGGCACAGAGCAGCACTCCACTTCAGACACTTTCACAGCTGAACGCTTCCCTGAAGAAGGTCAGCTCTGCGGTGATGCAGATCGAAGTGGCGTGTATGGCACTCTCGTCCAACGTAGAAAACTTAAGGATGCTTGTAAAGGATCTTGGGAAACAAGTAACTCCATAGAGAGTACTTCTTGTCTGTTGTAAAACCTTATTATGAAATTAATAAAATAAATTTCCTTTTTAAATCAAAATTCTTGTTAAATTATGTAAACTCGTGCTAACAGAAGGTTGAAAAAACATTTCAAGCAAAACAAAATCAACAATATGAATATAAAATCAAATATAAATAAACTAAAATTAAATCTCATTTAACAAGACCAAAATATAAAGAAGTTAAAACAAAAATATTTCATGATCGGCGTTCTAAATCGATCGTAGACATCCTCGATCCCGAGAAACGTGTCACGTACAACTAACGATGACGTCTGTTAACCTCGTGAAAAAGATACCCGACAACAGGCAAGGCGATGATCACGAGCACATCCTGTGTCTCTCGAAGGACACGTTACCCACTTGTTCACAATTTCTGCGTAAGCCAAAAACGTCTGTCAAGACAACGTATCTCTCCACGATGTCCGAACAGCTGTGAACTTGTCGCACATGCACTCTATTCGAGGTGTGGTCCCATCCGTCTGGCCTCAACGGTCACGGATGCAAGTGATAAAAGATGCAAGAAAATATAAAAAGACCATAACAAGAAAAGACAAGGTAGCCAGAGCGAAAGAAAATCATGAGTTAGGAAAAGCCTGAAAAACTCTGGCATGGGTCCGAAAAACGCGTAAAGCAATAAATGCAAGCAACGGTAAAATTCAAAAGCAAAATCTTGAAAATAAAAAGAAACGGTAATCACGCTCCCCATAAGAGTATAAAAGAAGGAGCGGTGATGTGTAAATCACCAAAAGCAATTAAAAGCAAACAAAACTCTCAAAAAACAAAACCACAACGTTCAATCAAAACCCCACACGTTCAAAAACGATGCCTGCTTCATCTTCCGTGTTCTTCGTTGAAGGTGCCAACCTTGGCAGGAGAAACCGTCTGGCGTACAGCATGGCCAACGAACGTGCTGAGGAGCTGCCGAACGAGCTCGGCAGAATGCCACGTCTAGTTTTCGTCGACGAGCTCTACTCCTCAAGATTCTTCGTCACTCCCATGGAAGAGGTGTTCTTCCTAGAGGACCATGGGACACTGAGGACTTCCTACTACGGCTCAGCAAATTCCGTGATGTTCTTCATCTCGGATAGGCTTCAAGAGTTCAACCTGGAGTCCACTTGCCAGACTGTGGAGCAAGGTGCTTACTACCAGCTCGCAATGACAGCCCAGAGCATACCCAGAATGACTCGGCTACCTCCAACTTGGCCAAAGGTACGGCTATTGGTGTGGAACTGCAGAGGAGTGGCAAGGCGTGCACTGGAGTTCTCGCGCACTCTGAGGGATCTGAAGAACCAGTACAAGCCCAACATGGTTCTTCTGACGGAGACGCAGTGGCAACCACGAGACGATCATGGTCTCATTCCACTCCGATTCCCCCAAGCTAACCGGTTCAAGATTCCTGGCCAGCGCGACAGAGGCGGCATGTGGCTCTCTTGGAGCGACAGAGTCACGGTCAACGTCAATAGTGACGCAAACAGCTTCCGTGTCAACGTCGTTGCAAACCGTTGAATGTATTTTTATTTTTATAAATTATCAAAAATCTATGTATTTTTTTTCCCCTTTTTATAAAATATCAAGTATCAATGTACTATTTCCCCCTTTGCAATCAAAATATTAATATTTCCCTTATCAAAAATCAATGTAATATTTCTCTTGTATTGCCAATATTATCAGTATTAATAATATTCGTATTTTCGCATATTATGGCATCATTACCTCATATGTGTATGTTCCGCGACAGCTGGCGTCCCTCGACTGGATCCATAATGCACTAACTAAATGATATAAAATATTAAACAACTGGAGCGAACTATGCAAACAAGACAACAACACACATAGACTGCCCAACAAGACCTAACGCCCGCTCCGCTACCAAAATGAAACGCCCCAACCCGTATTTACCGTACACAGTAAACACGTGCCGGAACTGTGACAACCCAACCCAATATGACTCAGCATACAGTGTATACAACAAATATCCTGGCTCAACAGCTCATAATAAAAACAACAATAAAATCTCAACCGGCCCAATGGCCCAATAATAATAAAACAATGCACAGCGGAAGACTTATGAAACTCACATAAACACTGTATGCATAGATGCAAACTATGGATCCGAGCCCTGTCCAAGGGATAACGCCGCAGCCTGTCTGGTATGCATCAAACCTGTACAACAAATAACTCATCCTACGGGATGAAAGCCCGCAGGTGAGGGGTGAGTCCGAAGTGCTCACGACAATGGAAAGACGATCAATATGGAACTAAAGTTACTCAAGGCCAAAAACAATCAAAAACCGACCAAAAGACTCAACAAAATCCAATTATCCAATTTTATCTTTCCGGGCCCTGTCACGAATAAGCTAGGGTCGTACCAGGTTATCAACCTGTTCTTGGTGCCAGATCAAAAAGAACCCAGGGATAGACATCCCAAAAATAACAAACCGGGATAGACATCCCAAGCATAGACATGCTTATCACACGAACCCAGATCATGGCCACCACAAACAGTCTCTAACCATCCGGTCGTACCTCTACTTACCACGTGACAATTATATACCATCATTAAAAACAAACCGTAGGGATCGACATCCCTAACCAAAATCCCGGGATAGACATCCCATCCAAAATACCAAGGATCGACATCCTTGTCACAATTCATTAATTATACCATTACTCTTAATCCGAAAAAAAACACAGAAAATCAACACGGGATAAACATCCCAAAAATACCCAACAAGACTCCGGGATTAACATCCCGAACCAAAACACAGCAAAGGCACATTCGACAATGCACAATCATCAAAACATGATAACCGAGTAATATAGGCACATATTGAAGGAAATCCATCCTCACCTTGGCCGATTACTCAACTCCGGAAATAGTGACCGGTCCGACGCCAGCTTCTCGGGAAACTGCCCGATATCCAAACCTATACAACAAAATCATACATACACATAAATGCACATATTCGGTATGCAATGATGCCAATACTACGTAATTACCCATCCCGATTACTTATCCTTTATTATCTCCATTTATCGAAAATATTTAACCATACGTATATCCGAATATAATTTCGGTACTATACTTTAATTAAAACTTTTTCAAAATAATTCCATAAAATAACTACAATTATCCAAAATAATAATTACTATAATTTTTCAGAAAAGTAATAAGCTATTTATAATTTCAGAAAATATTTATAGTATTTATCTTTTCTAAATATATATAGTAATAGTATTTTCCAACACAAAATATAATTAACTTTAATTTTCCAAACACATATTTATACACATATACCATAATCATAATTTTCCAGACTAAATAATATACATATTAAATTCCAGAGATTATTTCCAAGGTATACATATATATTTTCCAAATAATAATAGTTTTCCAAAAAAAACTTAATTATTTAACCAAGTAAATATATTTATATTTTAACAAAAATACCAGAGTTAAATTGGAATTATTTTTCTCAAAATAAACATATAATTTTTTTCCGAAATTATATATATCAGGTTAATTAATAAATACATATATATTATTATTATTTATTTATTTAAATTAAATCGGGCTGGGCCATTAACAGTGTCGGCCCAGACCCTGCACAGTGCCAAGCCCAGGCCTGTGCAGAGCCCAGCTGCACAGCCGGCCCACGCCCAAAACCCAACCCACGGCCACGACCCGACGGGTCATCTTCTTCCTCACCTTGAGATTGCAGCGGCAGCGATGGCACAGAACGGCAGCGACTGGCGGCGTCACGGGCGAGGACGGGCGCGACGGCGGCATGGCAGCTAGATGGTCGCCTCGGTCGTCGCAGCAGCAAGGGGAGGAAGGCGGCGCAACGAGGATCTGCTGTGGACGGCACGTCGAGGCGAGGAAGGCGACGCGGAAGAGAGGGGCTTCGTCGGTGGTGGCGGCTCTGCGAAGGCGGGAGGTGTGCAGGGGATGGGGTGGCGACGGTGAGCGAGAGGTGGAGGTGGCGAAGGGCTGCGGTGGCCGGCGGGCAGCGCTGCTCTTCCCACTTCCCTTCTCTTTTTTTTTTCTTTTTTTTTCCACTCTTTTCTTTCCCCGATTCAATTTTCTCCCTTTTTTTTTTCTTTTCTCTCCTTTCTTTTTCTTTTCTCTCTTTTCTTTCTTTCTCTCCTTTTCTTTTTTTCCTTCTTCTCTTCCTCTCCTTCTCCACCGGTTTATAATCTGTTTTGTTTTTTTTTTCCTATTACTCATGTGAACAAATAATGCAAATCCGTTTGTATTACGGGCGAATCCGATCCAGACCAGAAAATAACAGATACCTCCTTAGTTATTTTCCGGTGTGATTTTCCGAGAAATTCCGAAACCCGAAAAATACCAACTTAGTTCCGAAAAATTCACGGGAAAATCACGATCGCGGGAAAACCCTCGGTTTCGAAAAACGACTCCCGATTTACCTTGAATTAATTACCCAAGATTAATTCAACAGTAAATCACGGTAAATAGACTTTTACAGTCCGGTAAAAATCCAAAATTTTTACCCGGGCTGTTACAATAATTCTTTATTTATAGTTTTTAAACATCTACCAAGAATTGAAAAAAAAATAATATTTGAAAAAAAGTAAAAATAGGAAGAAGAACATTCAAAGACTGAGTGAAAACTATGAACAAGAACAACCATAGAGAGGAATAATCACAAGAACTCATGATGGATGCGTTTGTAGTTTATTATGAACAAGAACTATGAAAGAAAAAAAAAATCAAAGAACACTTGAATAGTCATGAAAACTACAAACAACAACTATGAAGAAAATCATAATGGAAAAAAATAAATAATTTAATAGTCCCCTTCATTTCTAATATAGTTTAATAAAAAATTATGTAGTTTAGAATATCAAATGATTAAAAAATATTATTAACAATAATTAATTTATAAATTCTTATCGAATACAAAAGCTAAATCAACAATTTATTTATTTAGATTATTGCAAAAAAATTTCTACATTATATGTAAGTTTTTCTCAAGAAAACAATTGATATATAAGTCTTCTATTTATTTTTTTCAACAACTACCAAGCATTGAGAAGAATAATAAGTACTGAAAAATAATAAAATTAGGATTAAAGCCTTTTTTCATCCTTGTGTTAGACCATAAAGTTGAAAGTCATTCTTGTATTGGTTTTGGTCTGTTTTGATCCCTCTGTCCATGGGTTTTAGCATGTTTTTATCCCTCCAAATAGGCCGAAAAGGCGAACACAAGGATGAAAATAAGACAAACTTCACAAATAGAGTGATGAAAACAAGTCAAAATCTAATAGAGGGATGACTTCCAACTTTGAAGTCTAATACAAGGATGAAAAAACACTTTATTTCAATAAAATTATGAAGAAGAACAAATGAGGAGTCAACAAAAACTATGAACTAGAATAACATCTCTCGAAAAGAATAATCATGGAGAATAGTTATATGATTTCATCACAGATGTGTTTTCAATTTATTATCAATAAGAACTATTGTGAAAAAAAAAGAGATCGAAGTACAGGCGAATTGACGACAAAAACTAAAAACAAGAACACTGACTACGAAAAAAACTAATAATAGAAAATAATAATCCCCTCAATTCATAATGTAATTTAATAATAAAAATTATATAATTTATAATATTAAAGGATTGCCAAATTTTATTCTAATAAAAAAATAATTCTAAATAATGCATTTGCCTAGATTATGAAAAAAAAAACCCTTTGTGTACAATATATATAAATTCTTCTCAAGAAAATGATTAATGTATAAGCATAGTTAACGTAAACTACCAAAAAAAGACAACGACCATGAAAGGAAAAATAGTTTAAAATAATAATATAATTTAATAATTCAAATGATTAATAAATATCATTAACAATAATCGATTTATAAATTCCTATTCCACTACATAAACAAATTCTATTCCATTTACCTAGATTTTAAAAATATTTTTTCATTATATATAAAATTTTCTAAGGCAGAATGCCCTTTATAGGATCTCAGTTAACCAAAAAATTTTAGTTTGGGTATCAAGTTATAAAAAATTCAATTTCCCCTCCAAGCTACGACATTTCATTCGATTTGGGTACTCATTTATCCAAATCCCCTTCAAATCTCCCAAAGTCAAAATTGGGGCACTATTCACCCAATTTGGCGTATGCTGGAGGCTGATGTGGACTGTCTACATGGCGATGTAATGCGTAAAATCTGCAAGCGCACAGATCGAGGTAGCACACAAGGTCGTATCCACAGAGACTAGGCAAAATAACTAATCAACAGACTCACTCCGTTAGGCTGAAAACAGTAAAATAGTGATGAATTGGTGATTATAAATTGAGATTGCGATTCAACAATAAAATAAACAATTTAAAAACGTAAATAATATGAAGATAACAGATTAGAGAAGGTCTAGATCAATCGGGGTTCACTACTCTATCCTTTCATGCCCTAATTATCCTCCAGATCCTGCTAACAGGGTGACTCTGTTCCGTGTCCGCGAACGGGGCGACACTGTTCGCTAAAAATCTACAGCTTTCGATTTGTTTTCTTGATGGGTAACAACCTAGGGTGAAATTATCGACTTTTGGAGGTATAATTTCGTCTCAGAGGTCAATCTTACCACTATCGTGGATCAAACCTATTCCTAAGAGCAATGATGCTTTTTGTTGTTACTAATTCCACAATAATCCTAATGCCTTTCAGCACCTAGATTAGGTTTTGTTTATGATTTTCCAGAATTAAACATCTCCTGTCAGTGCTTAGTCTAACTCCTGAGACAAGTTTTAAGGTGATCAAGCTTCAAACCCGAATTATGCTCACATAAACAAATCAAGAACACAAATAAGAAAACTGCTCGAGGAGTAATTAAATCATAAAAAGAGTTGAGTAGCTACATCCCTCTTGATCTAGAAAAGAGGATTAGTTCATAGAAAAATATAAAATAAACATGGAGGATTTGTTCATAGCAAACCGTAAAATAAAACCAGAAAAATCTCCACAAAAAGTCTTCTGCCTTCCAGCTGCTGTCGACAAAATTCTGGAGTCCCCCTTCTGCTGGAGCCGACTTCACCTTTTATGCTCCAAGAAACCCTAGCATTAATTCCTAGAAGTTAGCTTAGGTAGCTAGAATCTAGGAATTAATATTTTTTTCTAGGATTCTTTTCCTTCTTTTAGTCACAGCAGGCTTCTTTCTCTTATAGGAGTGCCAAACAAGTCGGTGGTTTAATATAACTCCTACTAAATAGCAAGCTAGAGTTGACACAATTTATAATAAATTCCAGATTCTGCCCTGCGGGATTCAACAGAGTGACACCGTTGAAAACTCTTCGCCAGGAAATCTTCATCAAATCAGCTCCAATCTTTCCAGAAATCCACAAAGAGCTTGAATCCCACGAAATATAGGTTATTTTGCATCAAAAGACACCTGAAAGCAAGTATCAATCAGTGAAGATAATGCTAGTATAAAATAGACAAAAACCGTAATTAAAATGCATGGTTCCTAACTAAATACTTGGCCAAAGGGACATTTTATGCTCCAAATTACTATATGATATGCACACATATCAAATTCCCCCAAACCTAAAGTTTTGCTTGTCCCCAAGCAAAACTAAATAATAAATCAAGGGAAAAGATGCACACGGATGTTGTCTATTCAGAACTGCACAGCGTGACCCTGTTCAAATGCAACTTGCGAGTTAGACTTAGAAAAATCTACCTTGAAAAGTTTGCTCATAAAAATTTCAGGTTTAAAGCTCACCAAACTACTCACGATCAAGATTCAAATTCCTTCACAAACATTCAATCCAATCAGTCCTTCAAAAGATATGCTTAGAGATCAAATAGTTGAAACAATGTCCCATAGGCAACTCAAAACTCGCATCTCCACTAATGGGCACATATCAATAATCAAAGATCAATAGGGCTTAATAAAGGGTTGAAACGAGGTTAGGTTTGTGTTTCGAATGAAGGGGAAAGAGTGTTCAAAAGTCTGTCAAATCACTGAATCCAAACCTTGCAAAATTAGCGCAACTCGATGTTTCAACAGTCTGACCCTGTTCCCTGGCAGTAATATTCATTGAATGATCTGCCCTGCTCAACTCAAATGCACACACATTTTTTTTTGTTTTTGTGTTTTTTTGTGTGTGTTACGTTTTTCTGTGTTTTTTTCTCAACTTTTTGCTCTTTTTTTTTTTCCGTGAGTGAGCAGGGGTTAATCATGCTACAGCTTGTATCCTTTTCACAGAAATTCTGAATAGGGCGAGACCGTTAGTTTTGAAATCTGATGTTCAATGCTCTTTTATGAACTGATGCGCAAGTATATGGACTCAATAACTTAACAGAACGGGTATGGGTTGATTTCAAAGAAAAAATGTGTGCTGATCAGGCACAAGATGGTCATGTAAGTGGCTGCAAAGGTGTGAGGTAGTTGTTGTGGGTAACAAAAGAATGTATGACCATCTAAAGTAGGCTCAAAGGGCAAGCAAGGGATATAATGATCAAGGGTAGGCTATGGTTTCTGTGTGAGTGTAAATCAAGGATGGCCTAAATCATGTCTCTGATCAAGATTGTGCTAGAAATTTTGCCTCAATGAAAGTGTAAGAGATGTTCTAGGACAATTGTTTCTTAGAAGTTTTTAAGAATTCTCTAAACTATCCAAATCCTAAGGACGTCACTTTGGCTAACTGTGATCAAGAATTTGAATTATCATGTGGTAATTAGTGTGTACTTAAGGACCTGATTCGGTGTAAGTTCAAAAATAGATAAAAGAGTAGTCATTCCAAGGCTGAACTAACGCAAGCAGAATTGAACAGAGTCGCACCGTACAAACCGAAATAGGCAAACATCAGAATTACATACAAAATCCTTTGGCCCATGCAACAAAAGTTCATGCATAAAAATAAACAATGCCACAAATTGCAAATTTGCACCCCCAAACCTAGACGGAACAGTGTCCTCACTGGACCAAAAGAAACACAAAAAGGGGTACAAAGCAACAAATAAATAAGAAACACAGAAAGCAGTAAAAGAACAAGGACATGACATGAAAGGACACCCCCAAACCTAAAAACTAGCATGTGTAATAGATAAGGGTGGGAATGGGTGGGTTTAGGAACACAATACAGAACACGAAAATGCGAACAGAGTGACGCTGTTAGGGGTGCCTCTGTGTGGGTATGTGAACCAAGCAAAATACAGAAAAGATAAATAAAAGGGAAAAGGGATGCTTCTCTGGATTTTGCTGATGATTGTCCCATCCCCAAGTCCTCCACGTTGTGTCAGGCTTGCTTACTCTCTATTTTTTTGTCTTTTTGATTTTTCTTCTTTTTTCCTGCAAAATAAAATAAACGACAAAGAAAATTAAAAGTAAAAATACATAAACTAAAAATTACCTCCAAAAATCTTAGGTTGCCTCCTGAGAAGCGCTTCTTTAATGTCGTCTTAGCTGGACACCCTTTTATTTAAGTAATGGGAGAGTCTCGAAGCAACAGAGTCGCCCTGTTGTCTACTGTATCCCCTGGGTCATATGGAGTGAACAACTGTCCACTGACCCTGAATGGTTCAGGCTTTCCATCAATTGACTCCACTACTCCGTGAGGAAGGACTTGGACCACTGGTTGGAATCTTTTTATCAGGTCATGGTCATCAACAGGGTCACTCTGTGACACAGGTTCGAGCTTATAAACTTGCTGGATAGTTTTTGGTACGTCCCCTTCGATCAAGCAAGTATATTCTGGAGCGTTTTGTTCCTCTTGTTGTGCACCATCAATAAGGGAAGTCAATAGTGCATCGATTGGGTCACAGAGTGGGCCTTCTTGATCAATCTCCCTTGCAACCATGTCCGTAAAAGCATCAACTCTATAGCACATGTTTGCACTGAGTTCATTCCTAGCAGCCTCTGGAATGTTGAACTCCACTAAGTCATTGCCAACCTTGAGGGTCAACTTCCCTTCTGGGCAATCAATCATAGCCCCTGCGGTTGCTAAGAAAGGTCTTCCAAGTATGATGGGTGTTTGGGAATCGGTTTCCATTTCTAGAACAACAAAGTCTACTGGAATCTACAATTTTCCAATATGCACAGGAACATCTTCAAGCATCCTAATTGGGTGTTTAACACTTCGGTCAGCTAGCTGGAGGGTCATCCTGGTGGGTTTCAAGTCCCTAATTGATATTTTCTTAGCAAGGGATAGAGGAATTAAGCTGACACTTGCCCCTAAATCACACAAAGCTTTGTCAATTTTCAGAGTATCAACAATGCAAGGAATTGAAAAACTCCGTGGGTCCTTCCTCTTTGTTGGAAATTTTTGCAAGATAAGTGCACTGCACTTTTCGGTCATGGGCACCGTTTCAGCATCCTCAATGGCTCTCTTCTTAGACACAAGGTCTTTCAGGAACTTAGCATAGCTTGGCATCTCACTAATCACCTCTGTAAAGGGGAGATTAATGCATACTTTCTTCAACATCTCCACAAACTTCCGAAATTTGGCATCAAGCTTGGTATTCTTGTAAAATTCGGGGTATGGAAGAGGGGGCATATATGGCTGCACTTCAATCTTTTCTTCCACCTTTTCCTTCCCTTTAGAGGTCTGTGGTTGAGGTTGAGCAGCTGCCGAACTTGCTCCATCATTCTTTTCCACTGCAGATTGGCGAACGGGGTCACTCTGTTGCACTGGCTGCAGTTCCTTACCACTGCGCAGAGTAACGGCCTTGCACTGTTCTTTGGGATTTTCCTCCGGCTGACCTGGTAGCTTCCCTTGAGTGTTCCTGAGCTGTTAAGCATGTTGGGCCATCTGGTTATCAAGGATTTTTGAGTGGGCCTTGATTTGTTGCATATCTTCCGCCAACTTGTTTTGAGTTTCCATGATAACCTTAAGCATGCTCATCACGTCATGCTGCTGGGGGAGGTTTTGCTGCTGGCTCCCATGGTATCCTTGCTGTCCCTGATTATACAGCCTGGGCTGCTGATAATATTGGTGGCTCCCCTGCTGATATTGGTGCGGCTGCCCATTGACGTAATTCGCCTTTTCAGTCATCAATTTTTGGCACTCTTGGAAAGAATGAGCACCATTGCAAACTTCGCATCTCATGACAGTTTCTGCCATAGATTTGACCATCAATTTGTCAAATTTGCTGCCCATCTCCTTAATTTGGTGCTGCATGGCTGACATTCCTGCTTCAATTTTCTAAACAGTGTCAACCTGTATGACACCAGGTGGGTTCCTATTGGTAGCTTCATCGGCCAAATTCTCCATCAATCGGCAAGCTTCATTATAGGGTACAGCCAAGAAATTTCCCCCTGTAATAGAATTCAAAGTGGATTTCCCAGCAGGTGTCGCATGATCATAGAAAGTTTGCAATAATACCAACGGTCGAACAAAGTGATTGTGGCACCTTGCAATCAAATCTTGATACCTATCCCAAGCTTCCGTGAGAGACTCATCAGCCCTCTGCTGGAATTCTTGAATCTCCAACTGAAGTTTAGTCTGCTTGCCCGTTGGGAAATACTTCTTTAAAAATGCAACCTCCATCTCAGACCAAGAGGTGATGCTATTGGCAGGGAGGCTAGAAAGCCACTTTTGAGCCTTGCCCACCAAAGAATATGGAAACAAGCGGAGCCGCTTGGCATCATCACTATAATCCCGAATTTTAACAGTGTCACAATATTGGAGGAAATTGTGCAAGTGCTGGTGCGGGTCCTCCGATGATAAGCCACTGAAAGTTTTATTCTCCACAAGCTGAATAAGACTTGGTTTCAATTCGTATTGAGCTGCTGTAATCTCCGGGTGGACGATGGGGTAGCTCCTGTTCTCAATCCCTCGAGCTAGCAGCTCATTCATGGGCACATTATTCAGCTCATCTTCTTCGTTAGCTGCCATTGCAACGGGAATAAGTATCAGTTCTTTTTCCTCTTCTACTTTCTCTGGCCCAGATGTTTCTGACGGTGTGGCACTGTTCAGAGCCTCTTCCAGATTTTGGGACTTAGAATGGAGGAGTGATTCAGGGTCAGAAACAGAGATGAGTTCGGGATTCTGGCTGCGAGTTCCTGAGCTCATATAAGGTTGAATCCTGAAACTCGGAAAAAGAGATGGTAAAACACAAATAAAAGCCTAAAGAAATAAATCAGTAATTAATTATTTGACACTAGTCCCTGGCAACGGCGCCAGAAACTTGATGCGTAAAATCTGCAAGCGCACTGATCGAGGTAGCACACAAGTTCGTATCCACAGAGACTAGGCAAAATAACTAATCAACAGACTCACTCCGTTAGGCTGAAAATAGTAAAATAGTGATGAATTGGTGATTATAAATTGAGATTGCGATTCAACAATAAAATAAACAATTTAAAAATGTAAATAATATGAAGATAACAGATTAGAGAAGGTCTAGATCAATCGGGGTTCACTACTCTATCCTTTTATGCCCTAATTATCCTCCAGATCCTGCTAACAGGGTGACTCTGTTCTGTGTCCGCGAACGGGGCGACACTGTTCGCTAAAAATCTACAGCTTTCTATTTGTTTTCTTGATGGGTAACAATCTAGGGTGAAATTATCGACTTTTGGAGGTATAATTTCGTCTCAGAGGTCAATCTTACCACTGTCGTGGATCAAACCTATTCCTAAGAGCAATGATGCTTTTTGTTGTTACTAATTCCACAATAATCCTAATGCCATTCAGCACCTAGATTAGGGTTTGTTTATGATTTTCCAGAATTAAACGTCTCCTGTCGGTGCTTAGTCTAACTCCTGAGACAAGTTTTAAGGTGATCAAGCTTCAAACCCGAATTATGCTCACATAAACAAATCAAGAACACAAATAAGAAAACTGCTCGAGGAGTAATTAAATCATAAAAAGAGTTGAGTAGCTACATCCCTCTTGATCTAGAAAAGAGGATTAGTTCATAGAAAAATATAAAATAAACATGGAGGATTTGTTCATAGCAAACCGTAAAATAAAACCAGAAAAATCTCCACAAAAAGTCTTCTGCCTTCCAGCTACTGTCGACAAAATTCTGGAGTCCCCCTTCTGCTGGAGCCGACTTCACCTTTTATGCTCCAAGAAACCCTAGCATTAAGTTAGCTTAGGTAGCTAGAATCTAGGAATTAATATTTTTTCTAGGATTCTTTTCCTTTTTTTAGTCACAGCAGGCTTCTTTCTCTTATAGGAGTGCCAAACAAGTCGGTGGTTTAATATAACTCCTACTAAATAGCAAGCTAGTATTGACGCAATTTATAATAAATTCCAGATTCTGTCCTGCGGGATTCAACAGAGTGACACCGTTGAAAACTCTTCGCCAGGAAATCTTCATCAAATCAGCTCCAATCTTTCCAGAAATCCACAAATAGCTTGAATCCCATGAAATATAGGTTATTTTGCATCAAAAGACACCTGAAAGCAAGTATCAATCAGTGAAGATAATGCTAGTATAAAATAGACAAAAACCGTAATTAAAATGCATGGTTCCTAACTAAATACTTGGCCAAAGGGACATTTTGTGCTCCAAATTACTATATGATATGCACACATATCACGATGCGCGCTCGGTTGGTGCCCTTGGCTGAGGTGGACTAATGGAAAATCGACACGTGGCATGTAGGGTCCCAAATAAAGTAATATTTTAAAGTGTGGAGTGGATGTTTTTAATGATAAAATTATAAACAAATTATTTTATCTCATTAATTTAGCACCCAAATAAACAAAAAAAACTAAACAAATTATTGTATTGATTAATTTAACCAATCATATTATTGCAGTGTTATTAATTTAATATCCAACTTGTAACAGCCCGGGTAAAAATTTTGGATTTTTACCGGACTGTAGAAGTCTATTTACCGTGATTTACTGTTGAATTAATCTTGGGTAATTAATTCAAGGTAAATCGGGAGTTGTTTTTCGAAACCGAGGGTTTTCCCGCGCTCGTGATTTTCCCGTGGATTTTTCGGAACTAAGTTGGTATTTTTCGGGTTTCGGAATTTCTCGGAAAATCACACCGGAAAATAACTAAGGGGGCATCAGTTATTTTCTGGTCCGGACCGGACTCACTCTGTAATGCAGACAAGCTGCATTATTACAGAGTCACATGTGCATAGTAATCCATCGGCTATAAAAAAAAAAAAGGAAAGCAGAAGAGGAGGAAGAAGAGAAGAGAAGGAGAGGAGAAGAAAAAGAAAAAAAAAAGAGAGAAAAAGAAAAGGAGAGGAAAAGAGGAAAAAAAAAGGAAAGAAAGAAAAAGAAAAAGAAAAAAAATAAAAAAATCAGAAAAAAATCAGAAAAAAAAGAGAGGAAGAGGGAAAAAGAAAAAAAAAAGAAAAGAGAAACGGAATCAGAAAAAAAAAGAAGAGAAAAAAAAATAAAAAGAAGAAAAATGAAAAGGAGAAATAAGGAAAAAAAGGAAGAAAAGAAAAAAAAACTGGAAAATGAAGTGAACAGTCGTCACCTTGCTTCCGCCCGGTTACTGTGCACGGGAGAGCGACCGGCGACATCTCGAGCCTCACCGCCACCACCAGCAGGAAGCCCGAGCCGGCGCGACCTCGACGCCGCCTTCCCCGTCGCTTCCCACCGCCGGACGCAGCCGCTAGAGGCGTTGACCCGACTACCGACCCGTGGATCCGCCTCTCTACCTTGCTGCCGCCGCGCCTCGCATCGCCGTGCCTCCTTTCCGCCGCCGGTAGAGTCGCTTCCACCTCGCCGGCCTCGCGACACCTTCCTCGCACTGCGTCGCGCCGCCGCCGTCGTCGTCAGCCGCTCAACCCGCTGGTAAGGCCGGGTTTTACCCGTTTCCTTGCCGGGTCGCGCCCTTCCTGGGTTGGATCCGGGTTGGGTTTGGTTTGTTTTTTTTTATTTAATATATATATATATATATATATATATATATAATTTGTATATATACAATTACTGGTATTTAATTTTCAAGAAAAAATATATATTTTTATATTTCGAAAAAATATGGTAAATTTGTATTATGGTTTATGGTTTTGGAATATATATATACTTTGAAAAATAATTAAGTAATGTTTTAGGAAAAACTAGTATTATTTGGAAAATAAATATATATATCATGAAATTAATTTCTGGAAATTTAGTATGTGTATTATTTTCGTCTGGAAAATTATTATTTTGGTATATGTATATAAATATGTATTTTGTAAATTTAAGTTAATTATATTTTGTGTTGGAAAGTATTATTATATATAATTAGAAAAAGATAAATACTATATAAATGTTTTCTAAAAATTATAAATAGCTTATTATTTTTCTGGAAAGATTATGGAGATCATTATTTTGGAAATTATAGTATTTTATGAAAATATTTTGAAAAAGAATTTTAATTAAAGTATGGTACCGAAGTAATATTCGGATATACGTACGATATATTATTTTCGGTAAATGGAAATAATAACGGTTATGAACCGGGATGGGTACATATCGTAATATTGGCATCATGACATACTCTTATGTGCATTTATGTGTATATATGGTTTTGTTGTATAGGTTTGGATATCGGGCAGTTTCCCGAGGAGCCGGCGTCGGACCGATCATTGTTTCCGGAGTTGAGTAATCGGCCAAGGTGAGGATGGATTTCCTTCAATGTGTGCCTATATTACTCGGTTATCATGTTTTGATGATTGTGCATTGTCGAATGTGCTTTTGCTGTGTTTTGGCTCGGGATGTTTATCCCGGTGTCTTGTTTCGGTATTTTTGGGATGTTTATCCCCGTATCGAATTTTTGTGTCTTTTGGATTAAGCAATAATGGATTAATAATGAATTGTGATGAGGATGTCGATCCTCGGGATTTTGGTTAGGGATGTCGATCCCTATGATTTGATTTTAATGACGGTAATATAATTGTCACGTGGTAAGTAGAGGTACGACCGGATGGTTAGAGACTGTTTTGTGGTGGCCATGATCTAGGTTCGTGTGATAAGCATGTCTATGCTTGGGATGTCTATCCCGGTTTGTTATTTTTGGGTTGTCTATCCCTGGGTTCTTTTTGATCTGGCACCAGGAACAGGTTGATAACCTGGTACGACCCTAGCTTATCCGTGACGGGGCCCGGAAAGATAAAATTGGACAATTGATTTTATTTGAGTCTTTTGAATTTTGGGTCGAGTCTTTGGGTTGGGCTGTTTAGCCCGTGTTTTTGACTTGAGTAGTTATAGTGTGCATACTGATCGTCTTTCCATTGTCGTGAGCACTTCGGACTCACCCCTCACCTGCGGGCTTTCATCCTGTAGGATGAGTTGTTTCATGTACAGGCTTGGTGCATTCCAGACAGGCTGCAGCGATATCCCTTGGACAGGCTCGGATCCATAGTTTGCATGTGTCGCATACAGTGTTAGTGAGTATTTAAGTCTTCCGCTGTGCATGTTTTCACTACTATTGGGCAATTGGGCCGGGATTTATTATTTATGTTGTTTTACTATTTTGGGCCGTTGGGCCGAGTTATTGTAGTTCACACTGTATGCTTGGGCTTTGTTGGGTCGGGTTGTCACAGTTCCGGCTTGTGTTTACTGTGTACGGTAAATAAGGGTCGGGGCGCTTCATTTTGGTAGTGGAGCGGGCGTTAGGTCTTGTTGGGAAGTCTTTGTGTGTTTTGTTGTCTTGTTTGCATAGTTCGCTCCAGTTATTTATTATTTTATATCATTTAGTTAGTGCATTATGGATCCAGTCAAGGGACGCCAGCTGTCGCAGAACATACACATAAGAGGTAATGATGCCAAAATAAGCGAAAATATAAATATTATTAATATTGCAAATATTATCATTACAAGCAGAAATATTACATTGATATTTTATAAAAAGGGAAATAATACATTGATTTTTGATAATTTATAAAAATAGAAATACATTAACGGTTTGCAACGACGTTGACACGGAAACTGTTTGCGTCACTGTTCACGTTGACCGTGACCCTATCGCTCCAAGAGAACCACATGCCACCTCTGTCGCGCTGGCCAGGAATCTCGAACCGGTTAGCTTGAGGGAATCGGAGTGGAATCAGACCGTGATCGTCCCGTGGTTGCCACTACGTCTCCGTCAGAAGGACCATGTTTGGCTTGTACTGGTTCTTCAAGTCCCTCAGGGTTTGCGAGAACTCCTGAGCACGCCTTGCAACTCCTCTGCAGTTCCACACCAGTAGCCGTACCTTTGGCCAAGTTGGAGGTAGCCGAGTCATTCTGGGGATGCTCTGGGCTGTCATTGAGAGCTGGTAGTAAGCGCCTTACTCCACAGTCTGGCAAGTGGACTCCAAGTTGAACTCTTGAAGCCTATCCGAGATGAAGAACATCACGGAGTTTGCTGAGCCGTAGTAGGATGTCCTCAGAGTGCCGCGATCCTCTAGGAAGAACACCTCTTCCATGGGAGTGACGGAGAATCTTGAGGAGTAGAGCTCGTCGACAAAGACCAGGCGTGGCATTCTGCCGAGCTCGTTCGGCAGCTCTTCAGCACGTTCGTTGACCATGCTGTAGGACGATTCCTCCTACCAAGGTTGGCACCTTCGACGAAGAAAACTGATGAGGGAGCAGGCATCTTGATTTGGACGTTTGGGGTTTTGTTTTTGGAGCGTTGTGGTTTTGTTTTTCTGAGTATTTTGTTGCTTTAAAATGCTTTTGATGTTTTACACTTCACCACTCCTTCTTTTATACTCTTATGGGGAGCGTGATTACCGTTTTTTATCTTCAAGATTTTTCTTTTTGAATTTAGCGTTGCTTTCATTTATTGCTTTGATACTTTACGCGTTTTTCGGATTACCGTGCCAGAGTTTTTCAGGCTTTTCCTAACTCATGATTTTCTTTCGCTCTGACTACCTTGTCTTTTGTTTTCATGGTTTTACTATATTTTCTTGCATCTTTTATCACTTGCATCCGTGACCGTTGAGGCTAGACGGATGGGACCGTACCTCGAGTAGAGTGCATGTGCGACTAGTTCACAGCTGTTCGGACATCTTGGAGAGATACGAGATTCGACAGACGTTTCTGGCTTATGCGGAATTGTGAACAAGTGGGTAACGTGTCTTTCGAGAGACACAGGACGTGCTCGTGATCATCGCCCTGCCTGTTGTCGGGTATCTTTTTCACGAGGTTAACAGACGTCACCGTTAGTTGTACGTGTCACGTTTCTTGGTTCGAGGGTGTTTTCGTCCGATACGAGCACCGTTCATGAAAATATGTTTGGTTTTAATTTCTTTTTGTTTTAATTTTGTTAAACGAGTTTTATTTTTAATTTCTTTAAATTTGATTTTACATTCTTATTATTGATTATTGTTTTACTTTGAGACGTTTTATTTTTCCATTTGACATAAGATTTCTTAACATAAGAGAATTTTGATTTAAAAGGAAACTCATTTTATTTATTTTAATAACGGTTTACAACAGGAGAAGGAGTACTCTACTGAGCTACTTGCTTCTCTAGATCTTTTACAATCTTTTTGACATTTTCCATGTGTGGGAAGAGCTCCATGCACGCCAGTTCTATCTGCGCCACCGCCGAGCTGATCTTCTTCAGGGAGAAGTTCAGTTGTGTCAGCTTCTGTTGCGGAGTGCTGCTTCCAGCGATCGCCTTGCCCTTGCGATCTTCAGTTTTCTTGGGAGCTCGCTTCTTCCGTCGTTTTGGGGAAACGACCATGTGCTCCTGCAGGCCGACGATGTTGGTCTTGAACCGCTTCTTTGGAGGTTCATCATCGGAGCTTGTCGGGAAAGCTTTGCCGCCGATGTAGCTGTTGTTCTCGGAGTCAGAAGTTGTCCTTGATCTCAGTGGAGAGTCCATGACTGTGTGTGAGTATGCCAGTCATGAGGTTTGGTATTTATAAGCGGATGAGATGTCGCTTAAGGGTATAAGCGGTATCTCATGTTGAGGTTGGATACCTGGCAGAGTGTGCCAGAATCTTATCGTGGTAGGACCCACGGATAAGACGGAATTTCGGGGACGAAATTCTTTTTAAGGTGGGTAGTCTGTAACAGCCCGGGTAAAAATTTTGGATTTTTACCGGACTGTAGAAGTCTATTTACCGTGATTTACTGTTGAATTAATCTTGGGTAATTAATTCAAGGTAAATCGGGAGTTGTTTTTCGAAACCGAGGGTTTTCCCGCGCTCGTGATTTTCCCGTGGATTTTTCGGAACTAAGTTGGTATTTTTCGGATTTCGGAATTCTCGGAAAATCACACCGGAAAATAACTAAGGGGGCATCAGTTATTTTCTGGTCTGAACCGGACTCGCTCTGTAATGTAGACAAGCTGCATTATTACAGAGTCACATGTGCATAGTAATCCATCGGCTATAAAAAAAAGGAAAGCAGAAGAGGAGGAAGAAGAGAAGAGAAGGAGAGGAGAAGAAAAAGAAAAAAAAAAGAGAGAAAAAGAAAAGGAGAGGAAAAGAGGAAAAAAAAAGGAAAGAAAGAAAAAGAAAAAGAAAAAAATAAAAAAATAAGAAAAAAATCAGAAAAAAAAGAGAGGAAGAGGGAAAAAGAAAAAAAAGAAAAGAGAAACGGAATCAGAAAAAAAAAAGAAGAAGAGGAAAAAAATAAAAAGAAGAAAAATGAAAAGGAGAAATAAGGAAAAAAAGCAAGAAAAGAAAAAAAAAACTGGAAAATGAAGTGAACAGTCGTCACCTTGCTTCCGCCCGGTTACTGTGCACGGGAGAGCGACCGGCGACATCTCGAGCCTCACCGCCACCACCAGCAGGAAGCCCGAGCCGGCGCGACCTCGACGCCGCCTTCCCCGTCGCTTCCCACCGCCGGACGCAGCCGCTAGAGGCGTTGACCCGACGGCCGACCCGTGGATCTGCCTTTCTACCTTGCTGCCGCCGCGCCTCGCATCGCCGTGCCTCCTTTCCGCCGCCCGTAGAGTCGCTTCCACCCCGCCGGCCTCGCGACACCTTCCTCGCACTGCGTCGCGCCGCCGCCGTCGTCGTCAGCCGCTCAACCCGCTGGTAAGGCCGGGTTTTACCCGTTTCCTTGCCGGGTCGCGCCCTTCCTGGGTTGGATCCGGGTTGGGTTTGGTTTGTTTTTTTTTTATTTAATATATATATATATATATAATTTGTATATATACAATTACTGGTATTTAATTTTCAAGAAAAAAAATATATATTTTTATATTTCGAAAAAATATGGTAAATTTGTGTTATGGTTTATGGTTTTGGAATATATATATACTTTGAAAAATAATTAAGTAATGTTTTAGGAAAAACTAGTATTATTTGGAAAATAAATATATATATCATGAAATTAATTTCTGGAAATTTAGTATGTGTATTATTTTCGTCTGGAAAATTATTATTTTGGTATATGTATATAAATATGTATTTTGTAAATTTAAGTTAATTATATTTTGTGTTGGAAAGTATTATTATATATAATTAGAAAAAGATAAATACTATATAAATGTTTTCTAAAAATTATAAATAGCTTATTATTTTTCTGGAAAGATTATGGAGATCATTATTTTGTAAATTATAGTATTTTATGAAAATATTTTGAAAAAGAATTTTAATTAAAGTATGGTACCGAAGTAATATTCGGATATACGTACGATATATTATTTTCGGTAAATGGAAATAATAACGGTTATGAACCGGGATGGGTACATATCGTAATATTGGCATCATGACATACTCTTATGTGCATTTATGTGTATATATGGTTTTGTTGTATAGGTTTGGATATCGGGCAGTTTCCCGAGGAGCCGGCGTCGGACCGGTCATTGTTTCCGGAGTTGAGTAATCGGCCAAGGTGAGGATGGATTTCCTTCAATGTGTGCCTATATTACTCGGTTATCATGTTTTGATGATTGTGCATTGTCGAATGTGCTTTTGCTGTGTTTTGGCTCGGGATGTTTATCCCGGTGTCTTGTTTCGGTATTTTTGAGATGTTTATCCCCGTATCGAATTTTTGTGTCTTTTGGATTAAGTAATAATGGATTAATAATGAATTGTGATGAGGATGTCGGATGTCGATCCCTACGATTTGATTTTAATGACGGTAATATAATTGTCACGTGGTAAGTAGAGGTACGACCGGATGGTTAGAGACTGTTTTGTGGTGGCCATGATCTGGGTTCGTGTGATAAGCATGTCTATGCTTGGGATGTCTATCCCGGTTTGTTATTTTTGGGTTGTCTATCCCTGGGTTCTTTTTGATCTGGCACCAGGAACAGGTTGATAACCTGGTACGACCCTAGCTTATCCGTGACGGGGCCCAGAAAGATAAAATTGGACAATTGATTTTATTTGAGTCTTTTCAGTTTTGGGTCGAGTCTTTGGGTTGGGCTGTTTAGCCCGTGTTTTTGACTTGAGTAGTTATAGTGTGCATACTGATCGTCTTTCCATTGTTTTCCATTGTCGTGAGCACTTCGGACTCACCCCTCACCTGCGGGCTTTCATCCCGTAGGATGAGTTGTTTCATGTACAGGCTTGGTGCATTCCAGACAGGCTGCAGCGATATCCCTTGGACAGGCTCGGATCCATAGTTTGCATGTGTCGCATACAGTGTTAGTGAGTATTTAAGTCTTCCGCTGTGCATGTTTTCACTACTATTGGGCCATTGGGCCGGGATTTATTATTTATGTTGTTTTACTATTTTGGGCCGTTGGGCCGAGTTATTGTAGTTCACACTGTATGCTTGGGCTTTGTTGGGTCGGGTTGTCACAGTTCCGGCTTGTGTTTACTGTGTACGGTAAATACGGGTCGGGGCGCTTCACAACTAAACCAATAAATTTAGCTAAAAATATTATTTATCTACCATATTTTTTAAATATATAAAAATTAGAAATTTGAAATTTTTTTTAAAAAATGATGTCGAAAAATTAATAAACAGGTTGAAAATCTCTTATCTATACATGCTAATTTCGTGTCGAGTTGTCGTGTCAATACCCGTTTTGCCAAGTCTACGTGGTATAGTATTAATCATTATCTTGATAGGAATTTATATATAATAAAGACAAATATTTTTTATAATCTAGGCAAACGGATATGCATTATTTAGTAGAATACGAATTTATAAATCGACTATTGCTAATAATATTTGTTAATCCTTTGATACTTTAAATTGCATAATTAAATTATATTATTAATGAAGGCAATTATTAAATTATATTCTTATTTTTAATTATTATTCCTTTTAGTGGTCTTTGTTCTTTTTGGTTTTTTATGTGTACAATTCGATTGTACTTTAATTTTTTTTTTCATATTTCTTGTTGACAACAAACTACAAACACATTAGTTATAAACTTTTATGATAATTTTTTTCCGTTATTATTCTTTTCGTAGTCAATGTTCTTTTCATAGTTTTCGTGACTACCCTTATTCTCCATAGTTCTTATTGATAATAAATTACAAACACTTCTGTTACGAGTTCTTATGATTATTCTTTTTAGTAAACGTTATTTTTGTTCATGGCTTTCGCTAATTTTTCGGGTATTCTTCTTTATAGTTCTAATTATTTCCAATAATTATTGCTCTTCGTAATTTTAAGTAGTTGAGAAAATATAATAAATGCTTATGTATTAATCATTGTCTTGATACAAACGTATATATAATGTACACAAAGTTTTTTGTAGGCCCAAAATAGCTAAGAGGGGGGTGAATTAGCTCCTAAAATAACTTTCTAGAAATTTCGTATATGGGGCTGCCACCAAAATCTGGTTTTTTTAAAGAACTAAAGAGACATATAGAAAAGTAAGAAAGAGCAATCATGCACAATCACAAACACAAAGATTTAGAGTAGTTCTCCTTCAAGATTTGCTAAATCTACTATATGGTTTCTTCCAAAGTGAAATCCAACATTTTACAACCAAGCTTTTACAAAGAATCAAGCTAAAACATTTACAAGAGTTCTCCAAAGGCAAACTCTCTAACCTAGACTTTTACAAAGGCTAAACCCAAACCTATACAAGAGTTTTTCTAAGGTTCAACTCTCCAACCTATACCCAAAGCTTTTTTTCATTTTTTTTTTTTAAAATCTACCCAATCTTACTAAAGGAACAAGTTTCCAATAACCCAAAGAGTGACTCACTCTTTGTGAATACAATTAAGTCCCAAAGATTTCAAAATAGTATAATGCTCAAGAAAGAATAATTAAATTCCTTAATAATTTCAATAATCTAGACTCAAATATCTCTTAATGATTTATGGGCACTTAAGCAAACTTCAAGAGAGTGTAAAATGAAATTGTAATGACTTGCCTTAATGCTTGCTTCCTGAAAGATAGTTGCCTTTTATAGTTGAATGGGCAACAGCTACTTTTGGAAAAAGTTAAAAGAAATTGTGTTGCTATGAAATTTTGGTATGAGCACATATACAAAATTTATGTTGGTGCACTTTGTAGAAAAACCGTGGCTTCTTCTTTTGCTTCTAGTTCCTTCTCAAACCTTCCATTCGCCAAATATCTTCAGAAGGAGACAAGCACAACAACTCTTACGGCCCATTTTTGGGTGTAATCGGATGTAATGGAATAGAATCAAATAGAATGTAATTCCATTTCATTCCGTCCGAGTACACCCGACCAAACGAGATTGTCAGATCAGATCAGATCATGGGAATTTGAATTTCTAAAGAAGGATGTAACGTAATCCTCTCACCGCTAATAATAGTTGTGGATTGATCAATAAATTATGAAAGGATCCCATCACCTGTAACCATAATAGTTAAAGAGTTCACTTCTATTCAAATTTTGGTAAAGCTTTACCTCGAATCCTTGTTCATTTACTTTCTAAGCTTTCTCGTGCTAGCATATTTATTGGGAAAAAGTATCGAGTTAAGCACAACTTTAGAGTAAAAATTACCATAGTACTGCACGGGCTTGATTCTCCAAATAAATCAAAGAATCCCCAAATACAGAACGAGTTAATATTTGGGCTTGATTCTCCTTTACATTTCTGTCAAGCTAGGAGGACATGTTTCCAGGAATTTAGCAACATTGGCATACTGGGATTTTGACATAGAGTGGCACATTACACACAAACCATGTTAGCATTGCACATTGCAAAAGTTATTTGATGTTTCAAAGTACAGAGGCAGCAAGTCAACCGTGCAAGATTCAACAAATCAGCTCTTGAGTTAGGATGGACTACGGGATGAACTGAACGATTCTACAGTGCACTATGCATCAAGGGCCTTTCCATTGCATGAGCAAATCCAACAATTAAAGTACGGATTTCCATTGGGGCAAGCTCCACCACCAGTTTGATAGGATCAACAACCCCACCCCTTGTCACTGCTCCAGTTGACAGGCGTTCTCGTTTCCAGGCCAGTCTCTTCTTCACCATTTCTGCCCTTTCTTGATTGGCACTCAAGTTCATTTCAGTAACCCTGTCAATCTGAAGGAAGGAGACATTGAAAAACAGCAACATATTATGAGACAACATTCATCACACCTTTCACCACCATAATTACTGATGTTTTGCCACTTTGTGAGACCTTGTCTACTACCTTCTTTCCCGGGAACAGCTTTTTCAGGTCTACATTTGTCATTACTGATAGATCCTTGTCTTCTCCAATCTTCACATAATTTGATGAAGCCAGGAGCATGTAAACCATTAGAAACTAGAATCTCAAGAATAAGCAATCCATCTTGTTATAAAATGTGTGTAAAGGCAAAAGACACTACTACTGCATATTCTTCTGTGTACACCTTCATATCACATTATTGAGAATGAAAAGTTGAGGTTGCTCAAAAAACAAAAAAAAAGAGAATGAAAAGTTAAGGGTATGGATGCCACAAATACACATGGTTTCACAAAGCTGCAGTTAAATTTGCTGTCAGAAAATTCTCCAACAAGAAAGTTAGCATCAATGACGATGAAGAAGAAAACTGAAGCATTCTTTTCACTATATTTCATTCATTTTATAAAGTAATAAGATCCTGGTTGATTTCTTAAGAAGTAATGGAAAGTTCTCCTTTCTCAATTCCAGAAAGATTCCAGATTCTGTCTGTCTTACATTTTTCTTCATATCTTTTACCATTTTTTCTTACAAATTCACATTTGTTTCCCTAGTCAACGAGGCCGGCAGCCTAATTTTGCATTTAGAATAAAACAATCAGAAACAAAATCAGCGCAAGTTTGGCACTGCAAAATTAAGAGAAAAACCAGAAGGTGCAACCTACATCAACAGAGGGACCAAATTAATCATAATTGCCGAGTACAGGCACCACATACATTCAAATTGAAGTAGGGGACAAAACTTATCAAAAATCAAAGGAGTGCAGGGACAGTTTATTTATTTAACCCTCAATAACGGATAGGTCTCTGTCCCAAACATAATGGATTATTTAAACAAAATGAATGAATTGCAATCATCTTCCAAAACTAATAAATAAATTCCCAAGAGCAGAGAAGAGAGAAACCAAAACCTCATATAGATGTGCCAATCGAAGCAGGACTGTGCCATTGTCAAGCTCCTGTACGGTGAAATAAGGGAAATAAGGTTTAAAAAACAATTAGTAAAGTAAAGGCTGAAACCAAGAAACTCAAAAGTCTGTTTGATAACACTGTTATGGAGCACCATCAAGGTTTTGAGCTCAGGGAAGACTGCAAGTCATCCCTTGACTGAACCTAATCAAAACAGAATAACACAAAGCAATAGGCAATGATATCCGGAAACAAGAATGAAGCCGACTACCTGGAGAGTTATGACTGCAACATTATCGGGCAAACTGTAGGTGGAATCAATGCCCGAGAAAGCGGTTCTATGTGAACTCTTCCAGCTTTCTTCTTCCTACTTGAACAGATCATTTATCAAGAAGCTCATTCATGAGAAAGGAGAAAGCATAAATTTTCTGGTTGTTAAACTCTGGTTTCTCACCTCTTCAACAAAGGCCAGCAGAAGTGGTGAATATATTTGCTGACTGAAAGAGCGACGCCACTTGGCACCTTCCCCTACAGGATCGATCCTGTAATAATATTTTCCTTGAATCTACATAAACAACAGTATGTTAAAATAGATAATGAAGATGCTCTATGCGTGTCATATTTGAGAAGTTAAGCTGTGCTTTGTATGCAATATTAGAACAATAAATCAGCTGACAAAAAGGACTAAAACTTGAAGACATGTACATTTTTGTGAAAAGAGTTTTTATTGACATTTTCATGATACATAATGTAGACATACACTACTATTTATACAACTAGAATAAAATGAAATACTAATATAACCAGGAATCATAAACTTAAGCTCCAAGAAAAATTGTTATGTTGGTCAACACTCCCCCACAAGTTGGTGCAAAAATATTATACATGCCCAACTTGCAAACTAGCTGGTGATAAATTATGTTGTTGAGTCCCTTTGTAAAGACGTCAACTAATTGGTTATCCGAAGAAACATGAAAGATATAAGAATTTTGGATGTAAGTTTCTCCTTGATGAAGTGGGATCAATTTCAATGTATTTCGTTCGATCATGTTGCACAGAATTGTGAGAATTACAAATGAGAACTTTGTTGTCACAATAAAGAGATAATTTTTTGTGTCCGGACAACTTCAGTTCTTTCAATAACTTTTTCAGCCACGAGCTCAAAAACTCCTTGAGCTATAGCCTTATATTCTGCTTCAACAATTGATCCAACAACCACACTCTGTTTTTTACTCCTCCAAGTAATTAGATTCGCTCCTACGAGTGTACAGTTGAAGATTTTTGTGGAAATTTTTTTAATTGATTTCTGATAATGAACACACTAGGTATACAACCCCATTTCTATGTTACTAACGAAGAGGAGATTAACAAGAGATTGTGAAACATGAAGAACCGAAGAAAGCTCGATATGTGGAGTACAAGCAATAGAACCTGTGCCAGAAATTGGAATAAAAGAGCCATCAGCTATTCTTACTACGGCTGGTGTTCGACAGGGAGAATAATGAGAGAGATTTTATGAAGAATCAGTCATGTGTCTATTCGCACCAGAATCAAGAATCCACGAGTCAGATCGAGCCATAAAAGCAGTACTTGATTGCACAAAATTGATGTCAGTAGCTGATGAATGCAATTGAGAGAGGAGAGCGCTTGAGAAGCAAAACCTCGTTGGAAGAGAAAACACATTGGCGTTTGTCGTTGGACATAACAGTCGAAGATACAACAACAGAATTGGCAAAGAATTGGCAATAGGGAAAAAAATAACACTACTCGGGAAAATTTTGATCCGCAAATAGTATTGACGATGATGAACATTAATGGCCATGAACATCAGTATGAACAGTGTTGCCGACTGTGAACAGTGTCGTGAATAGCATAATGATGAACAGTGTCCTGAACAGTACGACAGTGAACAATGACATGAACAGTGTCAAAAAAAAAAAGGTCACAGTTAGAATCCACTGTTTGCTGGTGCAAGTGCGATGAGAAAAAACAAACAGTGCAAGAGAGAGGAGAACTCAATCTCCGATAAGGCACTATAGCTCCGTTACCATGAAGTTTTTTGTGAAAAGATTTTCTATTAATTTTCTAATAATAAACACATTAGGTATACAACCCTGTTTATACAAAAACTAAGGGTCTAAACATAGTAAATTATACAAGTCCTAAACTTTTACTCCAAGTATTATGTCGGTCAACAACAATAACCAGTTGCAGACTTTATGTCATCTGGTGATCCAACCCATTCAGCATCTGTAAAGGCTTTTAGTTGGGGGTGATCGTGCTGGGTGAACAAGAGCCCTTTACGAGGTGCATACTGAAAATACCTAAGTATACGAAAAACAGCCTGCATATGTAACTCAAGGATCATGGATAAACTAACAACACTGACTACATATACTATGTTTGGTCTACTATGTTAAAGGTAAATGGCTTCCAAATAAGTCATTGATATTTGTTATTTATCAATTGCTTTTCCTACTCCTATTTGCATCTTGTGATTACTTTCAATAGATGATTTTGCTAGTTTACAACTTAACATCCCTATTTTCTTCAAGAGATTCAAAATATACTTCCTTTGGGAAATAAAGATTCTCTTTTCAAATATTGCTATTTCAATACCTAAAAAATACTAGAAATTCCCAAGCTCTTTGATCTCAAACCCCTTGAGCTAACTATTTCTCGAGCCGAGATATCTCTTTTGTATCATCTCATGTCATCCCAATATCATCGACATAAACAATACAAAGAGTGATCTTACATTTGTCATGCCTATGGTCGAAATTACTCTATTGATAACCAAAACAGATCAAGACTTTACTAATTTCGTCAAACCATGCCCTAAGAGACTGTTTCAACCCATAGAAAGCCTTCTTCAACCTGCAAACTTTTCCCTGGGTGTTTTCATTCCTGAATATTGGAGGAATCTCCAAATACACTTCATCTTCCAAGACTCCATGCAAGAAAGCATTTTAAACATCAAACAACAAATCCCAACTAAAGTTAGCTGCACAAGATAACAAAATTTTGATGGTATTCATCTCGTCAACTGGAGCAAATGTCTCTTGGTAGTCCACCCCATAAGTTTGAGTGAATCAGTTCGCTACCAATCTTGCTTTATATCTTTCGATTGAGCCATCTGCTTTGCTTTTTACTATGAAGACCCCTTTGCAACCAACTAATGTTTTATCAGCATGATAAGCAACAAGATCCCGAACCTGATTTTTATGCAAAGCCTAAATTTCTTCAACCATAGCTTATTTCCATTTTGGATCTTAGGGAATAGACACAGAGGAAATAGGCAAGGCAAAAACTCCATAAGAAAGAGAATGAATCATAGGAAACAAAGTTGGAGATAAAAAAATGTTTGGTACAAGCTTTAACCCTTTTTTTTCTGAACCATGGATAAATCTAATAGATTAACAAGAGATAACTCACTAGAAGACTCCAGTAGCAGGAGAATATTCTTAGTGAGGAGAAGATTGCACAATGGCCTCGTTTGTGGCGTTTGGTCCTGAGCATATTAACAAATCAGGTCTGTCCAAGCAACTAACAATAATAGGATCCTCCCCTGGGAAGGAATTTCCCAAAAAATTGGATCATCTAGAATCTTCGAAGCAAGAACACACACCTCTTATCATTGCTTCCCTCTCAAGAGGTGTTTAGATAGAAGCAAAATAAGAACCATCCTCTAAAGGTGACACTCATACTGACAAAAAGTTTCTGAGGATGGTAACATCGATAGCCTTTCATTGTTGGGGAAACCCAATAAGGACATATTTGACAGCTCGAGGGTCTAATTTTATAACATAATGAGTATGACAAAACACACACAACCAAAGATTTTAGGAGGGACAAGTAGGAGCTCTAAAGGGCTCCTAAAACTGAGGGTTTTAAGTGGCAACGATTGATGAGGTAAACTGCAATAAGGATTATATCGCCCCAATAGGATTTAGGGAGGTTCATGGTAAACAAAGAGAGCGCACCACTTCTAAAAAGACGATTTCTGCATTCAACAACATCAATTGAGCTCTAGTGTAAGTGCAACTGGTTTGATGAAGAATACCATAAAGACTCTAAATATCTGTGAAACCATCCATTCGTGTATTCTGTGTTATTATCAGTCCTCAAAACTTTAATCTTGGCATCAAATTGGGCAAGTACTATCATGTGAAAAGATTGAAAACAGAAAAAACATCACTCTTAGCTTTGAGTAAATAAACTCACGTCTTCTTAGTACAAGAATCGATAAAAGTCACGAACCATCAATTACCAAATAAGAGAGTTTGTGTAGGGCCCCAAACATGAGTGAAAAGTCATAAAAGGAATAATACTTTTGTTGGCCCATGAAGGATAATGGTTTCTAGTATGTTTAGCATACAAACATCACAAACTAGAGAATTAAACCAAGTGTTGGAAAATAAACTAAGGTCAAATTTTTTAAGAACAAAAAATGACGAATGTCCTAACTATCTGTAACTGCATGATTTCGAAATTGGCGTCTTTAGCTCTACCTATAAAAGCTTGACTAGTTGAACCACCAATTGAACTGCTATTCAACATATATAGGCCATCATGCACCCTACCAATACCAATCGTCTTTCTTGTGTGAAGGTCATGAAAAACACAATGATTAGGGAAGAATTCGATTTTGCAATTGAAAGCTTTGGTAAGAGCACTAACAGATAAGAGATTAATAGAAAATTGAGAAACATGAAGGAAAGAGGAGAGCTTAGTATTAGGAGTGCATGCAATAGAACCTGACCCAAAAATAGGAGAACAAGATTCATCGACAATGCGAACCTTGTCAAATTTTTTAGAAGAGAAATAACTATGGAAAAGAGTTTGGGAAGAACCTATCATGTGTCTATTCACACCAGAATCAATTATCAACGAATCAAATTTAGTTATAAATGAAGTATCTGATTGCACAAAATTGGAAGTAGCACTAGAAGGTGAACTAAGTTGTGAAAGCAGACGTTTTAAGCTCTGAGTATCAACGGAACAGAGAGAATTAACGAACATAGGCGCAAGAGATCGGTCAACCAACTAGATGACGTCCAGGAAAAAGCATCAGTCAAATGAGCTTTAGCTTTAGGGTAAAATCCTTTTTCTGCACATCCTCTAATTGGTCAGCCATGTAATTCCTGACAGTGTTCCTTCATATGCCTGGGTTTTCCCCAGTACTCACGATGAAAATGCTCCGAAGCAGTGGCCTTCAACAGTTCTTAAGCCTCACTTGTTGTAAATCCAAATTTTTCCCGAAGAGGTTGGTAAAGAATAAATTCTTTGTTTCCTCCCGTTGAACTTGGGAGAAAACTTCACCTCGCTTTGGAAAAGGAACACTTCAGAGCATGCCCCCATATCGGATCATAATCACTATTTAGTCAATTAGAAAGTCATAAACCCGCTCCTCCATCATTGTCTGGAACTTCTTTGCATCCGTTGGACAAGTTGCTTGAAAGCCTGATAATAATCCAATTCCTACCATAGACACTCCAATCCAGAATAAGATTGATCTATTGTCATATCACCTTGTTTGTGTTGTGAATTTTTGTTACGAATGCCAAATATTTGAGCATCATGTTCAGAGTTGGAAAAGGTAATCTAAGCTCCCGTCCATATCTTTGCAGCACTGTCCAAGAAAAGGTATTGCATAGCAATCCGGGGCTGCATGAAATTTAGGAGCCAACCCATAACAAGAGTTTTCTGAGTCCCAATGACTGAATGTTGAACTAGATTCCTCCTCTTTGCATCTCCAGTAACATACCCTTCCAATTTTCTAGATCAAATAAAGAGTAAACTAGACCTAGACCATGCTAAATAAGTATCAAATCAATCCAATTTGACTAAGCTAATTTACATATAAGGGTGATTGGAAAAACTTAATGTCACTTGTAGGAGTAACACCACTTTGTTCGACATTGTAAATAGAAGTCAATAGGCAGAAACTTGTGAGAAAACGAAATAGTTGACACGTGAACAGTAATGTGAGCTCGCCAGAATCTAGTAGCCGGAAAGTTGGTGACGGCAGAAAGTGAACAACTGGTCACTGCAACTTGAAGAAAGCCAAAAACAAAAATCGGCTAAATAAAGCTGCAAACAGGCTCGCCGGAGTGTCACCAGAAAACGGCTAATTCAGAAATAAATTAGTGGGCTTTGGTCGCAAACAACAGGGGACGCCTGAAGCTGGTGGCCGGAGACGGGGCACGCACGGGTGGAAGGCGGCGCGTTGGCAAAAGTATTGTTGCAGCCGGCGGCGAGTGGCAGCGCGTGAGTCGGAGGACGGCGACCAAATCTTCACCGGAGAAGTTGCCTAGAGAAGATCTACCTTGCTATGTGGGAGGTGAGAAAGAACGACAAGTGCAGGAGAGAGTAAAGCTCAATCTCTGATAAGGCACTATTGCTCTGGTACCAGGTAGATTTTTGCGAAAAGAGTTTTTATTGGTTTTTTCATGATACATAAGGTAGATATACAACTACTATATGAAATACTAATATAACTAGGAATCCGAAACTTAAGCTTCAATTAAAATTATTATGTCGGTATAGTAATCCTTATTGTAACATAAGTGAGATGGTACAAAAACACAATTAGATAACGCTGCTAGTATCTTTATAGGATGGAAAAACCAAACTGGAATTTGCAAGGGTTTTAAACAGATAAGCCATAGCTCATGTGAAAGATAGGCTAGTGCCATTATTGAACTCCAGAAGTATGCTAAATGTCTTACCCTCAATCCAGTGCATTGTTCATTTACACACACCGTCTCATTAAGAGCCTCTGCAACACCTCTGGAGTCATCTAGTAGCAGCCTCCTAAATGACCAGAAGAAATCTCAATCATCATCTTACAAACGTACACAGCATGACCATGCGCCAAACATTGTACATGAGAAGGTTCAAGGATGAAAAGGTGGGAACACACCTATGAAGCATCAGCTCGATTTCTCCATCCACTATGCTTGATCCTCCAAGAGCTCGATCAACAAGAACTGAAAATTCTTTCGTCTGATCTTGGATATAAATTCCGAGATTAAGCTGAAAGAATGATGTTAAACATAATGGGTGATACTTCCTCTGCTGAATCAAGGTTGACATAGTCATTAAGCAATGTGTAAATGAAATTGCAGAGCAACGTACTGGATAATAGTTACCAGCAACAGGCTGGTTCACTTGAAGGTCCCAGTCTGATCTATAATCGCGAATCTACAAATTGGAGGAACATTTGAGTTAAGTTTATCACCATACTTAACGAAACCATCAAGAGGAAGCGGGACTTTTTGTATTGTATAGAATAACTTATAGGCATTGACTACAGAACGACCATTTTCTTTTTTTCACTTTAGTCTTTCATTCAAGAACGTTGACACCTATTTCAAGTGAAAAGAAGAGATGCTTGATACCAGTCAGAAGTAAACTTTAGTGAAACAACCACTATGAGCATCAAGACAAAAACTACATTAGTAACATACATTCCAGAACCAATAACTCATTCAGCTCACCCTTTTGATAAAATCACGTCCATTGGAATCCGTGTAGAATGTTTTGTTGGTCTCCATGGTTGTTTTAATTTGAGTTGCAACTTCTTTGCCAATTCCATCATCAATGGGTATAGGCCCTACCTGTAAAGCAGATACCATTTTAACATCCCGGATGAAATATTTAACAATTTAAGATCCAGCAAAAAGATAAAATCTTTCAAAGAAAAAAGCTTTAATTGAGCGATAGGGCAGTACTTTTAGAAAGTATTAAATTGCTTGAAAGGAATTGAAAATTTGAGGAGCATTAAGCTTACAATAAACTCAACTTCAACATGCTCTCTCCCCTTGTAAACTCTAGTGATCTGCAGACATTTTCCAATAGATGTTAATTAGGATCCCAAAAAATTAAAACTTAGTGATTCCTATGGATGACAAACTGGAGAAATAATTTAGTGTAATCCTTTTCAATAAAAATTTTGTGCAAGGACAACCTCCACTTGATCCAGTGGTACATCCTCTAGGCTCCTAAAAGTTAGATGGTCCTGGATTTGAACCAATGCAATGTATATACAAAGAGATTCAAGGAGGTGGCGGTCGGTAAGACAGGATAGTAAAACTAGCTTTCCTCCTCTGTGGTTAGTAGCACAAGTCCACAGCTTACAGTTTTATAAACACTTTTTTACAAAAGAAATTCTGGATTAAGGATTACATATAAACCCTTCTATCAGCCCTCTACAGTGGGACCAATGCCAATTAGGCCTTTTGGCATTCTCTTCTCATTACTATATCTGTTCTTTTGGATGCTATATCTGCTGATGTGCCAACCAAAAGCATCCTGCAACCACAAGCCTAATCCAAGAGAGAGGGAAAGAGAAAAAAAATGTATTCTCTAACCTCCAAAAGCAAATAACAGCTATCCTTCAAAGTCAATGAAGTTCCAGTACTAAAAGGAACTATTTTTCTAAGAGTAAAATATTCTAAGGAGTAAACGTTCATACTTTCTAAATGTTACTTCATGATGATCTGAGAAAATACCGTATGCTTTAGGTCCTCTAACTAGCAGACATTGTCACACGTTTTCCTCAGGTAAGAGTCGAAAACGTGATCCACAGCTCAAATTATACCTTCGCGTATAGGTCCTTTATCCCATACACAAACAACAACCCACATACTTACCACGCTTCCTGGTTGTTCTGGGAGGGTAAATGGTTTCTGTACTGTTATATCCCACACTAAGCAATTTAGTTTGTTCTCATGTGTAATCAATGACCAATGTCTAACAAGGATATCTTTTCCGGTTATGGATTCAGTCCCGCATCATCTTGAAACTGTGAACAAATTTTTGAACCCTCCCACCAGGCCAGGATGTACTTGCTGAATATTAAATTGTAGGGCTTAGGTTTGACCAAGTGATTGTAATGTTGATACCTTGGTAGAATATACACTGTGAAATATATAACTGGCAGTGAAGAAAACTGCAAGCTTGGGGGCAAATATTAAAGTAGGATAGCACCATGTGACAACCAATGCACCTGATATATCCATTGATTGATCTGCTGATGGACTTCATCAATTATTGGTCCACGGATAACAGTCAGAGGAACCTGAAACTTGAAACAGAAGCTGTAATTCCCCAAGTTTATCTATTCTCATGGACTAAAAATAAGAAGTAGTGCAAACCTGTCCATCACCATCAATGAGAAATGTTCCATTTGGACGGAAAATATATGCGCCTGCATTCTGGATGAAGTAAATGGCAAGATAATTAGACACTAACTTGGAAAGGAATGAAGTAACAATTACATTAAATTGATGTAATGTATTCCTCAAAAAAAATGATGAGATGCAACTTCAGAGTTTGAAGGTAAAGTTGCAAAAGGAAATTCCAGGCAAGTTTACCTGAGGATCTTTTTCATCCCCAGTTCCATTATACCCACCGTAGAAGCTGAAAGACTGGTGAACCAACTCCTTAACCTTCACCATTTAGGAATAAGAGTATTAGCTACACAAACAGTTTCAACATATGATATGGAAAATAAAAAAAGTCAGCACATATCACAACAAAGATAAGAACAGAATTGGCTGTCCCCAAAGTTGTCACAAACACAGATTCAATGGAACCATTGGATGAATTACTTACTGCACTTTGGCCATTAACATATTTTCTTTGTCTTCCTTCATTTGCAGAAAAGGTGAGCTTCAAATTTCCATGACCAATTTCAACAGTAGAATTCTCATTGCCTTGGAACATCTGCACAGATGACATGGTTGATTTGATTGGAGGAGCACCTGCCAAAAAAGTTTAAACAGAATATATGGCAACGGCAATACTTGGAAATGTTTTCAAGTTAATTGTAGTTTGCAAAACTAATTTTCTAACATTGCAGCTAGAATAGCTTGCCTTCCTTTTTGGCATCCAAGATAGTATATGTGCTGAAACCAAATGGTGGAACAGAGACTGCAAATGCAAGCCAATACTTTGGGGTCTCTGCCGGAGTTTTATCCAAATATGCCTTGACATAGGAATTCCTAAGGCCAGTATAGACATTTGCCAAAGGAAGAAGTTGGGATTCAATTTCTTTTCCGTCTGAATCATGCACGACAACAGCTTCAGTGACAACCTGTAGCAAATTGGATCTTACATTTAGCAAAGTTAACTCAACAAATGCATGTGGCCAAAGTAGAAGTACTCACAGGAATTTGAATGACATCATCTCTCTTCCATCCAAGAGAATTGTACACCACAACAATCTGTAAATAAGAAAAGTAAAAAATGATTTACTTCAGCATGAAGTTACAGCAATTGGTGCAAATAAAGTGTAGAGAACATTAAGAATTCCTTACCAAGTCTTTCCCATGAGACTGACTAACTTCTGATGCAGGACAATAACTAATGTTCAGAAGTGGACACTGGAAAATAAGAAAGAAAAAGAATGTATGTTACATTCACTTAGTTTAGAAAAGGAACGTTATTGCTCAATGCACAATGCTAACTGAGACATTCAATTGATAGATCACCTATTCATTTAGAATATAGGCCATGTCTCATTATGATTGGCCTGAATTCAATAAATTACTTTGACAAAGAATGCAGAGAAATTAGTGCATCTAAGAAGCCTCACAAATAAAAACTATGCAAGCTCAAGGCTCATGGTTTATTGCCTGTTGAAATGTTGTAGTCAGACTTTGACATCCAGTACGTTGGGTTGACTTAGTCAAGCAAAGTAGGGAAGAAGCTACCAACTTTTCAGCCTGTGAAAAGGTGCAAACAAGTATTTAACATTGAATACAAAATCAGAGATAAAAGTAACCAGGAAAGATTTCCGCTAGTATGCCAAAACTTGACCTCGGTGTAACCAATTGACAGTCTCTTGGCATAATCATCAGCCACATGCTGCTTTTCTGTGCCAGTAACAGCATCATGGTGCTGAGCTATCGCCAAAGCATCAGCCAAGGAATCTGTGTTTGGTCCTGCATCAATCCTCCCTCTGAAAAACTCCAGCTGCCTTGCTGCCTGTTTAAATTAAAAGTATTATTCGGATTTGGATTAGTTGGGGCAAAGCTCCGGATACCGGATGGGAAACAAAAAAAAAAATGAGAAGTATCATTTACAACTGAAGAATGTCAATTTTCCAACACAGTACAACAATAACAAGCATAATACCAAGAAATAGCCACTCATCATTCTGACATAACGTTTCAGTGCCGGTCTGCTCGCAAAATATCCAGTCCAGTAAGCATTTTCACGATCTGCATAACTGGAGTAGTGCATGCCATAAATAGTCGGTCACAGAAATGAAGATGGAAGAAGATCATAATGATATCCAGTGATTTAACCCACGGGAAAAAGTCTCCATATTTTACTGGCCAGGATTCACTCGCCTCATGCTTTGCATCAGTATAAATGGATGGAGTAGAGTAGAGAGCATTGACGCGTCCATCCTAAAGCCATTCATATGCAAATAAGAATTAGTATGGTTAGAGGGATGCAAGTCAGGGATGAAAGGAAAGACATATACACTATAACGTTGCAAACTTGAAATTTTGATCATGAACAAAGTATGATGAGAATATTTTTCCAATGAGACTTCCAGCAATAGCTCTCATGGTGAAGCTATAGTGAGAAAGGTGGTACCACCATGATGGGAGTACAACTTGACTGTCTGGGAATGCTAAATGTTGTAGACTGTAGCACATGCCTTTTGGAAAATCATAACTGTATTCTCAGATAAGTACTCACGAGTGCTCAACAATTGAAACCTGTCTGGTTTCATCATCTCACGTGCACAACACTAAGGCAGACTCCTAACATGACTGTCAGAGCTTATTGATCCAATTAACATTCATTTAAACAAGGAGCTTTCAAATAGTTAGAGAATATGAAAACACTAAAAATGAAAGTTCTTATAGCTAGGAGAGTGACAAAACAAAAATTATCCATAAAGAAGTAGAACAATATGGGATTCTTACCAAGTTGACATAATGAATCAGCTTGTCCATCTGTCGGAACCATGAGTTTGCATACTGATACTTAAAATCTGTTCCCATGGTCCACATTATATGATTTGTTCGAGTTATGTTAGCCTGCATGGTAAAAGTCGTGTTAGTATTAACTGATATCTTGAAAACTACTAAAACCTCATAATGATTGCATGCAACTCCCTTTATCCACAACAATAGCTCATCATTTAGACAATTTTAGAGTTCTGCAGCCTACTAGGAGGAAGCACGATAAAAGGACTAAGGTCAAGATTATCTTAACATCAGGACCAACAATATTATCGAAACCAAAAAAAAAAAAAAATCAGGACCAACATATTCATGTCTTACTAACTCTGAGATTGTAAAGCATGGAGCTTCATTGCATAAGAAAGTAGGAAATCCTCTCACAGAAGATAGAATACCATTTACCTGAGATAAGGCGGCATCAACAAAGGCATTGACTCGTTCTTGAACATTGTAATCAAACAAACTCGGGTCATCCTTGAACAGACAAGAACAAGAAAATAATCATCATCCAGAATACAGTCTTTTTATTTCAACCGAAGCATCTAAACCATTGGTACAAAAGATTCATGGCCCAGATTCAACTTTTTGATCTGCTTACTTGAACAACAGGGGAGGGATCGTTGACTTCAAAGTAGAAACCACCAGGTGGAGGCTCATAGTTTTCTGGAAATGCACCAGCAAAAATCTACAACATTGACAAAAACAAATGCCAAGATTGACATGGTAAAGCGCTGGATAGACACAAACACAAATCGCCCAAAACAACTTTAGGTATGGCAAATAAACGTAAGCCAATGGTTCTGTTGACCTGAACCGATGAACCAAGACTCTTGGAACCCTGCCATATAACTTCAAGACTCTTGTCATTTCTACGCTTGGCTCGATCTTGGTAGTCGATTCGCCCATAGAAAAGAGAGTCGAATCCAACCTACACACACAAAGACTAGCAATTGAGAAGGATTCATGAAATTCAAGTATGTGTTTCATTCAAATACAAGCAAGAGAAAGCGAGTTACTTCAGCTCCCAATAAGTAAGCCTGTACAGCAGAATGTCCAAAAGGATCAATCTGCCAACCAATCCTTGGAGTCACACCAAATTGTTTCTTGATAAATCGGTGTCCCAGTGTTGTCTGATCAATCATATCGATATAGTGCGTAACTGCCTCATCATGCATGCACATTCCCCCATTTCTACAACAACAAAGCAGAGAAAGAGACGATCATCATCAGGTGAGGTGGCTAATCAGAAGAAGCAAAATTGGGGTTATCATCTTTCTTAACCGTGTGTTTACATGAATTCTAGTTGACCCGAGCTCACAAGTTGCTTGACAACTTGCTGCATGGCCTCGCTCTGATCTCTCCACCATCGCTGGAAAAATGCCTACATTTCCATCAAGAGACACCAAAGTATGAGGTTGAATTCAAGGATTCTCGATGACTGAGAATAGAGAGGACACTAAAAGGGGCAAGCAAATAACTAGTACGCATGTATACATGCTGGACTGAGGTCAACTAGAAAAGGATGCACTTGCCTGTTCAACATAAATGAATTTGCGGTTCTTATCGGCCAAGAGAGCAGGAATAAGAGAATCCAGGACGTTTTGCACACAGGCACCCTAAACCCAAGAAATGCAATCAAAACACACACCAGCTATCAAAATAATCTTCTTAAACATTAAAGACATTTATTGTGGGTTCAATCATGGTTACCTGGATTGAGTTATTGGAGCCAACATAGTACTGATCAACAGTCTTTAGCCAACCCACATCGTCGTGGGTGTGAGCCACCAAGTGAACATTGAGCTTTCCGGCAACTACTCCTTGTGATGTGTTATAGACCATGTACTTTGATTGTACACATGACATCATCACAGTTATTACCACCAAAACAACACTCATGAGACTGTATTTGAGATAAGCCAAGCCCCCTTTAATCTCCATTTCCGGAGCTTCTTTTGTTTCTGATACTGCAAGTGAAGCCTACTACTCACTACTTCTGGTTCAGGTGGAAGACAGAGACTTTGACTCCCTTTGGTTTTGGGGAAAGCAAATACTTTTGATTTTGAAGGTTGTTTTTCTTTTTTTTTTTTTCTTTTTTTGACTTTGAAGGTTTGCTTCCTTCCACACTTCCACGGGGAATATGTTATTAGTATGTTTTGTAGGTGAACTACAAGATAAAAAACAAAATGCAGGTAAAAGTTGTTCCCAAAAATAATATAATATAATATAATATATACTACTAAAATAGAAGTCTGCCTTTTCGTGGACTAATGCACTTAAGGTAGCGTTTGGTACGTGGTACTCGGACCAAGTCCACGCGGACTTGGGTGGACTTGGACTCGAGTCCACGTTTGGCGAGCGAAATTTCCGTGAGTCCATGTGGACTAAGGCGGCCGCGAGTCCCACAATCAGGGGACTCGGGCGTGGACTTGAGGCCCCTCGAAACGGTGTGGCCTCGAGTCCAGGCGCGCGTGGACTCGTAAATTCGGACCTATTTGCCCTCACACAATTTCGATAATACTCAAATAACCAGCATCAAAACCATATTTTCTTCCCCCAAAATTATCCAAACCCCGACAGTCGCTCCCCAACCTATCGCTTGCTCTCAACACAGGTAAGAAAACTCTTCTCCCTAATCCCCCAAAATCTCGCTGGCCGTCGTCGCCGGCAGTTCTTCTTCTTCTTCTTCTCGCTCTTCCTCTCCGGCCTCCTTCTTCTCTACATCGGGCGCCTCGCTCTCCTCTTTTCCATCCACTAAAAATTGTAAAATCCCCAATTTGAGTTTTGAAACCCTAATTTTCAAAATTCTCTTCTCTTCTTCCGAGCACCACTTCTTCTTCTTCTTCTTCTTCTTCTTCTTCTCCTCCTCCTCCTCCTCCTCCTCCTCCTCCTTCTCCCTATCTGACCTCTATATACTCTCTGTCGGCCGCCATGCTCTCTTACTCGTCACCGTCTTTGATGTTTCAAACCCTAAACTTTAGGAAATCCCATCACCTGTTCTCCCAATTTCATGTCGTGGGTAGTATATGATTTTGTTCTCAATTTTTGTTTTGGCAGAGTTTGAGTTGAATTGTTGGGAGAGTTAAGAAGGCAGAAGCTCACAATTTGGGTATGCTTCTCTCAATTTCTGCTTGGACCTTTTAATGTCTGATTTGATATGTCTCGATTTGTATGTGTTTTCGCTATGGTTTCCTCTTGTTTGTTTCTTTCGTATTTGAAAGTGATTGGATGGTTTGTAGTGCAAAGACAACGGTGTCAGTGATAACTTCTGCTTCATGCTTGTTGGTTGTGATTGACATTGACGAATGTGTTGTATGCTGTGATACCTGTCTTCATTGATTCTTGCTTTTGTGTGAGTATGCCTACACATTACCTACTGGTTGTGCTCTCTGTTTTGGAATGGCATATTGATTTAATGATTTTGAATTTGAGGATAGACCATGGATGAATGGGATAGGAAAATGCTGTGCATATGGGCTTATCGTAGACGCCGCCGCGGTTTGATTTTTAGTATGCTTGTGTTGGTTGCTGCCTATTATTGGCAGAAGATTAGACGTAGGAGAGCCTTGTACGATAGGACTTTAGGAAATCCCATCGCTAGAAGAGACAATATTAAGAAGTACACTGCATTATCTGATGAAAATAGCATTAACGCTTTGAGGATGGACATGAACACATTTGCCAAGTTGTGTGAAGTGTTGCACACCCAAGGAGGGTTGAGATCTAATGGCAATGTCAGTCTTGAGGAGAAAGTAGCTGCATTTCTATACACTCTAGCACATCATGAGAAGAATAGGGTCATTCGACTTGAATTCAATAGGTCACTAGAGACCATAAGTAGGAATTTTAATGCGGTGTTGAGGTCTGTCATCATTGCCCAAGATGCATTCATAGTAAAACCAGAACCAATCCCCGACGACTGCACTGATTCAAGATGGAAGCATTTCAAGGTATTAAATTGAAAACTATAACTAGTAATTTTTCAAACCCACTTCAACAGAACACACATGTAGTTGTAACAATGATGGGGTTGTGTCTACTAGGGGTGCTTGGGAGCTTTGGATGGTACTTACATCGATGTAACCGTATCTGACGCTGATAAGCGTAGATATCATACAAGGAAAGGGCGCATTAGCACTAATGTTTTGGGTGTATGCGACAAGAACATGAATTTTGTGCTTGTGTTCCCCGGGTGGGAGGGGTCAGCATCTGACTCAAGAGTTTTACGCGCTGCTGTAACTCAGAATGAGGGCTTGCAAGTACCCGTTGGTATATCATAATAGTTTAGATTAATTTTTATTTTTTTAACTACCTTTTAAGGCATCATCTCTTAAGATGTGTTTTTGATTCCCTAATTGTGAATTGATAGACAACTACTACCTAGTTGATGCTGGGTACACCAACGGCCCGGGGTTCTTAGCACCATATAGAGGAGCACGGTATCATCTCAAGGAATGGGGTACTGGGAATAGGATTCCTGCTAATTACCAGGAACACTTCAACCTAAAGCACGCCAAAGCACGTAATGTGATTGAGCGTGCTTTTGGGTTGCTGAAAAAAAGATGGGCAATTTTGAGGAGCCCTTCTTTTTATCCAATTAATACTCAAGGCAGGATAATACTAGCTTGTGGGTACCTCCATAATTTCATTCGATGCACAATGTCGTACGATCCTGAGGAGGAGGATGTGTCCACTGATTCATTACTTCACAATTCCGATGATGATGAAGAGGTGGAGCTCATTGAATGTGTGCAGAGTACCGATCAGTGGACTGAAAAAAGAGATCAGCTTGCGCAAAATATGTACAATGAGTGGTTGGCTTCTAGAAATGCAACTGTGGAACTGTGATTTACTTGAAATTTGAATTCCTTTTATGTGTTTCATAATTTAATTGCTTGTTATCAAACGCAATTGCTTATTTGTTTGAATTCCGAATGCTTTCCCCTATTTTATGTTATTCACTTTAACTTTGAAACTTTGTAATTCATTTCTGATAATTCGCTTTAACATTGGTTAGTTGTATTCAATTCTCGAATATTTGTATTCACTTTATCTATGCAAAATGAGGTGGTGTTCATGTTCATGATGTGTTAGTTTGGTTATTTGATGTTCTTGTTTGTATACGCATGCATGTTGGTGCGAATGGTGTGTAGAGGTTGGAAATGGCCACCAAAGCAGATAGGAGGCCGTGGGCTAAGGAGGAGGTGGATGTTTTGTTAGATGTGTTGGAGGATTTGGTTGTGGAGGGGTTTAAGGCAGATGTAGGTCAATTCAAGCCGGGAACTTATGCCATGATTCTTGCTAAGATTAGGGAGAAGGTTCCAAATGCCCCTGATATGAATGACAAACATGTCAGAAATAAGATGAAGAAGCTAAGGGAAAAATATGTTGGCTGCTATGAAATGTTGCAGTGCAGCGGCTTTGCATAGGATGATGTGAAGCAGTGTATGTCTGTTGACAACACCGATGTGCTGGACACATATAAGAAGGTTGGCTCTCTCATTCATTACTGTTATATATGCATGATGTACATTACTTTTTTTTCTGTTTCAGTTTGTAGTTGCTGAATTTTTTTTAACCTTATGCCTGCAGAGAAATCCCAAATCCAAGTACCAGGCGGGTACCCCTTTCCCTGAGTATGAGCGGCTGTGTAACATTTTCGGCAAGGACCATGCAACGGGTGTCATCCAAATCAATCAGCATAGGGAGAGGGAGAAATGCATGGCCGAGCAGCAGCAGGAGCAGCACCAAAATGCTGCTGCAGAGGAGGATGGGGCTGCCGAAATTGACAATGACAATGACAATGTGGGGGAGACTGCTACTGCAAGCCCTATGAATGCTGGTACTCCCTCCTCTGTTCCGGGTTCTGATGCATCTGCTTCAGCAAGGAAAGGGAAGCGCGCAAGAGAGGATGACCCATTTCAGAACTTGGTGAAGACTATGCAGGATTTTATGATTGAGTCGAAGGAGGAGAGAGTGGAAATCCGTGAGACAATTGCTGAAAAAAAGCGAAAGGGCCCCGTTGAGGAAGCAGAGGCAGAGACTGAAACTGATGAGCTGGAGGCGGTTATGAATGAGCTGGAACGTCTTCTCCTGCCTATGGATACGGTGATGGGAGCAGTGTATAGGATGCAGGTTGAGCCGAAACATTTGAAGTTGTTTTGGAGGTTGCGTGATGATGCCAAGGTGATATGGGCTAAAAAGTTGGCTAGTGTATGAAGGTGTTGGGTGACGGTTGTAGCTTCTTGTTTTTGGGAGTAGTTAAGTAGGCCTAGAAGCCGGGTTTAGGTTAAGAAGCTATTTCCATGTGAAGATGTAGCAGCATATGCCCTAGTTGGTAGCTGGGAGCTTTTCTACTATGATATGCATGCTGTTTTTGAAACTGATGAATGCATGCTGCTGGTTTTAGTAGTTTATGCTCGGAACCTTATTTGCCTCTATATTTAAGTTGTGGTTTGCATTATGCTTATATATGCCAATGGATTATTATACAACCATCTTGCATAGGGTATTTATAACTTTGTCAGGACATGTTTTATCTTGCATATATAGGTACAAAGTTGGGATCATGACCAAGTATATGTATTATGTGGTGTTCAATGGTCGTCGGAATGGGATTTTTGAAGATTGGTCGTCCGTGAAATTAGCCGTTGACGGGTATCCTAATGCTCCGTACTAAGGCTTTAAAACGTTGAGAGAGGCTGAAGCTGCATACGTGCTCAGTGAAAAGCGATGGGTTCGTGATAATCATACCATTTTCGACGACGAAATTCAGAGCCCCACCGAGAGTGTGCAGAACGAGCCTATGGCACTACCCAAAAAAGATGAAAGCAATTTGATGAAGTACCAGTTTGCCTTGACATTGCTTATTGGAGTGGTAATAGCCATGGTTATTAACACAATTGTTGTACACCTTGCCAAAAAAATGTAATTCTGATGGAGATTATGTATGACGAGTAAGAATGGATCAAACTAAAAATGCTTATGACTTTTGTACGCTTTTTTAAAGCTTGTAAGGATGATGGCAATGTCATTACCCATTTCAACAATGCATGTAACTTGCTGAATTTTTTCATGATCAAGCGTCCAATTGCTCATGCATCACATAAACATATTTCAAACATCAAACTACTTTTTGAGTCAATAACATCGATGTTATGTTCTAAAACATCGATGTTCTTTTTCAAACAATTTTCAAAAACAGGCAGTAGGCAAATAATATCGATGTTGTTTTGTAAACACCGATGTTCTAAAGACCGTTGCATTTGAAAACGATCACAACATCGATGTTCTTTGTGTCAACATCGATGTTCCATAATGGTCAGTTTAATTTGATTTTGTCGAACCAAAATAACATCGATGTTGGATTGATAAACATCGATGTTCTTCAATGGTCAGTTTTAATCATTTTTCACAGAAGCAAAATAACATCGATGTTGCCTTTGAAACATCGATGTTCTTAAAATAATGACTTAAATCGATTTTCGCCGAAGCAAAATAACATCAATGTTGGTTTTCAAACATCGATGTTCTTCACATGATGCTTTAAAGGATTTTACACAGAATCAAGATAACATCGATGTTGGGTTGGTGAACATCGATGTTTTAGTTACCGTTAGTCCAATAATTCAAATTACTGGACAAAACATCGATGTTACTCTTTTAAAGATCGATGTTGAGCTGTTTGAGCAGACAACTTTCTAGGCTGTTTTTCCACTATGTTTAAAGGTGTTTCTTGAGTGGATTCCAAACGGCCACATAATTTTTTTTAGACCTATAAATTGAACATTTTCAGTTCTGATTCAAGATAATCAACTCTCTACATTCATGCTATTCATTCATACATACATTACAAATCTTAATTGAGCTAATATCCTTTGAGGATTGAGCCAATAGCCAAATCTTAAGTGATTGTGTTATTATATACCCTAAGGGAGGTTAGTTCCCTTGTAGCAGCTCATAGGAAGAGTGAGTTTTCTTTCCTTGAGAGAAGTCTTGAAGTGTGGTATCTTCAAGTAAGAGATTAGAGTTTCTTGTGATTAGAACTCTAGGTTTGTAACGGTTTGTTAAGCACCCGTAAGCTTAACATAGTTAGTGGAATCTTCAAGAGAGTCTCTTGAAGGACTGGATTAGCCACACAAGTAGTGTGTGTGTGAACCAGGATAAATTGCTTGTGTCCTTCAATCTTTTAATTCCGCATTTATTTCCTGCTGATTTCGTTTTAGTCCGATAAACGCTATTCACCCCCCCCTCTAGCGTAGGGCTATTGTTCTAACAGGGGTATTCAGGTCATTTCTGTCATTTAGCCCAAGTCCAATCCACGTACAACCAAACATCATTTCTCTGGACTAACCTTAAGTCCACAGTGAACAGTCCACACAACCAAACGCAGTCTGGACTTGCCTAGTCCAGTCCAGACCAGTCCAGTCCATGTCCACTTGGACTTGGACTTGCCAGTCCCACGTACCAAACGCTACCTTAGTTACTTCACACGAGGCCACTTTTGTTCTGTTCAGTTCTGACTGACTATTTCGCCTTCGTGGGCAACTAGGAAAATGTCTTGTTGTTGGAGAATTGATACATGTTCAACATATCAACACTACACTAGCGGGTATTTTTTCAGTTAAATCTTGCTATCACAGGCTTACTTACCTCAAACAGGAGGGCTTGGAGGAGGAATTCACTGAGGAGGCTTTCAATTGGAAGCACCTATGGAAGCTTAAAGTAGGGCCTCGAATAAAAAACTTTTTATGGCGATCCTTCAATTACAGGCTTCCAACGATGGCTGGCCTTAACAGAAGAAACATCAGCCCCAGCACGGTATGCTCACTCTGAGGCTCACACGCTGAAACAGTAGAGCATGCTCTGCTACTTTGTGACCATGCCAGAGCAAGCTGGCTAGCCAGCTCTATTGGTTACAGGCCCAATGTGCACAACCTCTCGAACCTCAAATCTTGGTGGAATGAAATGACTGCTGCTAGTGAGCACACTCCTGTTTTTTTTTTTTAGGAACGCGTTGCCTACTTACTATGGGAAATCTGGAAATCGAGGAATGCAGCTGTTTTGGGTGGCCTGTCCCCATGCCCAATCAACACTGCAATCAAGGCAAGCAGATTGTCTATTGAGCAACTTCAGCTGTGACATTCTGAGCCACTTCCCCTTACTGCACAGGATGATAACTACAGTTCTTGGTCTTTGCCGCCCCAGGGTTGGCATAAGATTAACACAGATGTGTCTTTCATAGATGCATTCTCTCCCATTGGATTAGGCAGCGTCATTCGGAGTGATAAAGGAGTTGTTCCTGATATTGATCAAAAGATCTGTCGTGGAGGTTCTGCACTGGTAGGTGAAGCTTGGGCTATCCTGCAGGGGGTCAAGCGTGCCAAAGAATTGGGATTAGCCAGAGTTATGGTTGAAACTGATTGCATTAGCCTCATTACAGCTCTCTAGAAGTGTAGGGATGCTCAGGTAGATTGAGGCATTGCATCTATAGTCGCACACATACAGCTTTTATTACACAGTTTTGAGTCTTTTGTTGTTCAGTTTATAACTAGGGATGCAAACAGAGCTGCAGATCTACTAGCAAAAAACACTAGAACCTGGTTGAGCACTGGTTTTGGTGTCCGTCAAGTGCCAACTAACTTTCACTCTTTAATCAGTTTGTATTTGCAGTAATGAAATGACTATATCCGACGTTAAAAAAAAAACACTACACTAGCGGAAAATTTTAATAAATCCCATATTTTATTAAATTATACTTTGTAATATCTTAACTAAAAGCTACTTACTTAATCTAATTTTAGGCTTAGAGTGTATTAAGGGTGTAACTAATAAAATATGGAGAGCCCACAGGAGAGTAGCCCACCAAAAACATATTTCTTACAACCCACTTAGGTTCTGATTTTCGTGGAAAATCAGAATCAAAATTACCTTTTATAGAAAATGTGAGGATATGGTAAAAAATTGTCGATTTGAGTAGATTTGGGTGCATTGATGTTAATTGGATGTAATGTGGAGGAGTAGTAATCAAGAAAGATCTTGGTCTGGTAGCCTTTGATTCACGTAGAAAAATCAATCAGGGCGGAATCTATGGGATCCGAAGTCAAATATGGTAAGAATGTGTACAGTAAATAGCGCCTGGCCATCATGGAAGGAATGATCGTCGGGTGCCGGCGGTCATGTCGTGATGAACGCTCGGCATCGGCGATCATGTGGACCTGTTACACGGAAAATCTTAGATTTTCAACCATACTGACGATCCTACGCGCTTTGGTCAGATTTTTAGCAAGGATTTCGACCACTGATGAGGTCCACGACCTCTGCACTCTAGAACTCTATAAATAGGACCCTCATATTCACTTCCAACAGGTCCAGAAAAATCCTAGAGAGGAAAACACATACACCCTTAAAAGCTTAAGGCTTTGAGAAACTCTACTTCTCCAGACTTTCAAACACCATTTCCCTACTAGTATTCTAGCGAAATCCCCGTAGAATCAAGCATCTAGAAACATCAAGACAAAAGAATAGGAGCTGATCAAAGGGAAACTAAGAGGAGAAAAGCTTACAAATGCGGTCTACAACCCGAGAAAGCGATGAACGGAGGAGAGTCTAGAGGTAAGTAACCCTCCCTTTCAATTTGATGTCGATTTGCCGTGATGGTTGTTGTTGACATGATGATGTGATCCACACTACTAACATGTAAGAACTGCGTGAGCTTTGAACCCGGTTGTTGGGTACATAGGTAGTCTTTGGTGGTGGATACTCAAGCCAAATCTTTTCTTTCCCCCCGCTTCTTTTAATTTTCAGTTTATTTATTTAAGTGATTTGTTTCCGCACTTGCACACTGTTCACAAGACATACATTTTTACCTCAATTACGGGTGGGGTGCCTAACACCTTCCTACCCGTGACGAACCACCGAGTCCAGCAATCTCTGGTACGGTAAATCCGTCCCTTCTATTGAATTGGTGCCTAAGTCAAATTGATGCCATAAGGTTTTTTCCCGGAGTTTCCCAAGTAATAAAATCAGGGTGGCAACTCTAGTTGACAAATTTTATGTGAGAAGGCCAAAGGGAATGATTTGGTCTGGGTCCTCATAGTTGGCGACTCCACTGGGGACTTCTAGGGTTTAAGAAATTTTGTGCAATTTTTGAGTTGATTATGCATGTCTTTTTATTTGCTCATATGCGTGCCTACATTCATGTTGATGTGCGATGAAATCTAAACCATAAGAAGGCGAGGCGAGCTGAGTCCGCAACATACCGTCTTGCGGGGTTGTGGTTTTTGGTTCGCCTGTGAAAACCAAATTAGTGGATCATAAAGGGGGACCTTTAACTAGTGGGCGTACTCATTGTTGAGGGAACCACTCTAAACTGCCTGTGTTCTTTACTTACTTGCTTTCATTCTTGCATTTCCAATCGTTTCTACATTTGGCTTCATAGGAAAACCAAATCTTCGGAAAAGCTAAAAAGAAGGAAACGCTAATTCAACCCCTCCCCCTTCTTAGTGTTTCTGGGCCAACAGTTCAATCAATATGTTGAATAATGGATCTTGTTCGTGTCTCAACTTTTAGGCTGCATTCGGTTGCAGAATAAGATGGGCTGAATTGGACTAGACGAGATTTGACTCGATTTGCTGGATGAGACTGTGTATATATAGGGGCCGACATACTTTTGCATTTACAACAAAATCCTCAAAAAGAAAAAAATGGTTAAGAGTAGAAATGGAACTTAACATGGAAAGAATTGCATGACCGAGCCAACCCAATAGAAACTAAGGCAAAACCGGGGAGTGTGATGTATGTGTTTTATTTACCAACTAATTAAGGTAAAACAATGAACCAATACCAATCCCAAATAAGTGTAAACAACGAAAAAAATAGGGAATCTGTTTTGAAAATACAATTCGCATGCATGGAATAAACCCTATATAACCACTTCTTTCCATTCATCCATCACATCTTATCATCCTTTACACTCTCCAATCCGCGCCCCAACAAACCCACCCACACCACCACTCCCCCACCAAAAAAAAATCATGGCCATTCTTGTATGTTGCTTACACATACCAAACCTTTCTAACGGAGGCCAATAAGTGTTGCAATGCCAAATTAGTTCTGGCATGTATTAATTCGCAGGATAACCCCACTGGGAGTCCTATAACTTAGTTTGAAAACCCATTTGAGTCCTATAACTTCAAAATGATTCATTCGAGTCCTATAATATTTAAAAAGAACATCAAGCGAGTGTCCGTCTAACTTTCCATCTATTTTTTGCTTACATGGCAGTATATATGTAGAAAATAACTTAAACTAACAAAAATAATAAAAAAGTATCAAAATTTTGAAATTTACAATTAGCTAGAAATTAATGACAATTAACGATAATTAGTCAAGGTAATGATATCTCAATAAAATAACAATTAATTATGCTTAGTGACAATTAATAACAATTAGTCAACGCAATGATAATTAATTACATTCAATGATAATTAATCAATAGAATTTAATTTACACTACTTACCCTATTATCCCTTCCTCTTCTTTCCTTCCCCAAATTTTAACTCCACCAAATTCTCACCACCACCACAAACGCCATCTTAACCCTTTCTCGCCCCCTTCTCTCTTATGTCTTCTTCTTCTTCGGCTTGGGACACATAAATAAGAGCAACATTTCATATTATAACAACAATAACAATCAAGTTTTTTCATATCACCCCCAGTTTTTTTCTTTCTTTGTATTAGTTACTTTTGGGGGAGCGAAATGTCGCATCATCATCATCAGCCCATGACGAGGGTGGAATCGAGCTCGTCGGAGGTGGATGGGGAGGAGTCCAACAAGCCCCGACTTCCAAGAACTAGATCTGGGTTCACCCGTTTCCCCGCTCTGGACCCGGGGACGACTAACCCGAGCAGCTCCAACTCCAGCTCCTCCGGATCTCAAAACCCACAGCAACCTCCCAAATCCAACCCCAACTCCGAGGAGCCATCCAATTCCTACGAAAGCAGCCTCACCACCGGCAGAAACTCCTCCAGGCCCAGATCTGACCCCAGCACCGCCAACTCTCCCTTCAATCTCAACCTCCTCCCCACCGGCAAGATCTTCAAGACCATGCCCAATCGGCCCCCTCCAAAACTGACGTCCTAGGCTCCGTCCTCTTCGTCCTCCTCCGTAGCCACGGCATCTTCCTCTTCAACCCCCTCATCTAGATCTCCGGTACGCTCCTTTACATGGTGATTTGATGGTGTTGGATCAGGTGAGGTTGTTTAATTTGCCTTTTGTCTCCGGATACTGTTCTCGTTACTTTGGGTGATTTCCTTCTTCTTGTTTGATTTAATAATAATTAGGTATTTTTTAGGAAAAATTATAATATTTTTTTGGCTTGGCAGTTTATGATGATGTGGAACTGATGTGGATTAAGAAAAGTCAAAGAGAACAGCAAAAATGGATGGAAAGTTGGACGGAGACTCTTTTGATGTTATTTTTAAATGTTATAGGATTCGAATGAGTCGTTTCGAATTTATATGACTCAAATGGGTATTCAAGATAAGTTATAGGACTCCCACTAGGGTTATCCCATTAACTCACAACTCCCGCTCTAAAAAGCTCCTCATTCATCAGGGAACACCGTTTGAAAGAGAAGTGAGTTTTGGGCATGACAGACTCCAGCCCACCTCCACCCTCCTGTTTCTTATCGTCTTTGGGCAACTCCAAAGATTCACTCAGGTAATAATAGGCCCCAAAAGTTTGGCCTAGCGAATAAATTGTTGTTGTTAGCTAATTCACGTCATCAACCAATGCATCTTATCAGACAAGTAACTTAAACCGACAGTGCCGCCTAGCAATTAGAACCACATATCAAAATCAAGCCTGAACAATAATATCAAAAAGAAACGCAGCGGAATATAAATCAATGATCAAACTTCAACAATTATGCATGTCGACTACGGATCCGACCCAAAGTTAAACAGACACAGTTACCTGAACGCATTCCATGACCCACGATCAGCCAACCTGTGTGGAAAAGTGAGGGGGTGAGACCAACCACTATCTCACCACAAACAGATAAACCAAATTATAAAGCTACAAATCAACTACAATCACATAGGTATCCGGCAGTCACAGCCACAAAGCACAAAACGAGCCATTATGCACAACACATAACATCTACTTATTATCATGCTTAAATCGGTTATCCGTGATGAGAAAGTTTATTATCCTTAAATGTCTTATTATGGTTTGAGTATTTTATTATTCAAGACCCTCTACTGTGAGTCAAGTCTCGGTAGCGCATCTGATCAGATCCGGGTGTGAAACCCAAGTGTCGTACCCCAGAAGGGGTAGATTCTAAGGCATAAAAACCACCGATAAACCTTGAGTGGCCGCTAGCTCCCTGAGGGTGTGCTCAGACACACCTAACTGGTGCAAGTCTTCCAGGGGTGCACCTACCTTCCCCTGGGGTAACCACGTTGAACCGCATAAAGTGACCGAGAGGTACCCACCCATCCCCTGGGGCTACCGGTCGACTTCACAATAGAATTAAGTATTTTATTCTCAGTTATTCATATACACAGTGTGCCATACATTATGTTTATCCAGGGATTTGTGAACTTTATGTATTATTCTCATAATCGGGCCTTCGGCCCATACAACCTGACACTATCACCAAAACATAATAAAATATTATATTCCATAACAAATTCCTTTATCCGAAATTTAGGCAAGTAAGAGCAATAAGGCACACAATTCCAGTCACAAAAAATCGTTAATTGTATTACACAGTGCAAACAAAGCAATAGCACAACAGGCATACATGCATACAACATTCAATGCCAAACGAGAATTCACATCAGTTACCATTACTATTATTTCCGAGTGTTGTAGGCAGTAAAGCATACAAATGTTTATATGTCCTCACCTGGGCCATAATATGTGCCTCGAAACCCGAAGCCTTAATCTGTCTCGACAATCCTATATTGTAATCAAAATACAATCACACATAAGTTTCACATAACATATGATGAATGGATGCTATTGAAACGCTCAATTGAATAATTTCGGCCCTAATCGTCCAATTATAAAAATTTCAGGGTCAAGGCCCAATAAAGTATTCTCCCACCAATAACTCCAAACGATAGGGACCTAAGGTTCACCGGGCTTAAGCCCATCTAAGTCCATAAACTGATTGTCGGGCCTAAAGCCCACTTCCTTAAGTCCAGAACTATTCAATTATGTCATTGGGCTTTTAGCCCATTCCTTAAAGTCCATAAAACATCCCAAGCCTCTTTGAGTTAGGTTGTCGGGCGTGGGCCCAGTTTCCTAGTTTCCCATTCTAAGGTCATTCCCGAGCCCAAGTGTTTTCCGGCCTAAGGTTCTATCCGTGTTGGAAAATTTCAAGCCACACACAATCACTCCCCGCTCACGGTTTCTACTAAGTCTCAAACAAGTTTAACATGCACATATACTCACTAAATACCATGAATTATGTACAAGGACCAAAACCGAGACTAAACAGAAAATACCGTGTAAAATCGAAGAGTTCTGTCTGCCGGAACAACACCCGAGCCTTCGCAGGAAAAATTTCCGAACACGCCGGATTCCGATCTACCTCACCGAAAATCCCCAAAAACAACCGAGAAACAACCACAACAATTCTGCCATAACCAATTGACATCCAACTATATTCAACCCAACAACATCCAATTAAATCAACACAAACACCCACTGTTCATTAAATTTATTTAACAAAAGAATTGGAGAAAAGAATCCTTACCCATAGAAATCGTTGCTCAAACCCGAACCCGTCACTGTCCAACCCGTTCTGTAGCCACTCTGTCCGAGACAACCCCTGCAGCCACTAACACCCAATTCGGTCGAACCACCACCAACAAACAACACCATCCGCCGCCGCCACAACCAACCACAGCAGACACCATCATCGGCCACCAACAACCCGAGCCCAAACACCACCATAACAACACAAACACCCCACATCAACATCCCGAAAAGAGACCAAAAACCAAAGCAAAGGAAATGAAATGAAGACACGACTTACCCGTGAACTACGATGGCGGCGCACACCTGAACTCGGTCCTCGAGTTCTCCACCCCAACCCCGAGCTTCCTTCTTCGATTGGTGGTGGCGGTAGTGGAGGTCTCTAAACGGCGACACGGTGGTGCGGCGTGTGGAGGTTGAGGAAGAAAAAGAAAGAGGTGGTGGTGGGTGTTTTCGGAGGAGAGGGAGATGACGAAAGGGACAGAGATATGGGGAAGAAGAAATAAAAAGAAAAGAAGAAAAGAGTGGAAGAAAAATAAAAAGAAATGGTTGTAGTAACCGTTGAGAGATATCCGGGAAGATAAGAGGAAAATCAGGGATGAGATCGTGGGCAGAGGTTTGGCGGCTCGGGTAGAAGAGAAAAGAAAAGAAAGAAAGGAGAAAGGAGAAAGAAGGAAGGAAAAGGAGGCTAGGGTTTTTTACCCGCCTAAGACAAAATGCCGTCGTTTCGTTTTGGCCTAGGCGCGGTCAACCCGCCCAGTCGGTCAACCATTACTATTTTTTTTCCTTTTCCTTTTCCTTTCCCTAAAAGTACGTAGTTTTCGACCCAACTACTTTAAACCCTGCGTCACACCCCGAGACACGTTTTACTCCAACGAAACCCGAACAAAGGACACTACAGCCATAAAATAAATATTTCCCAATGAAAATAAATTAATTTCCATTCCCAAAATTCGGAAATATCTCGAGGGTAAAATTGGAATAAAATTCCAAAAATTTCTTGAATTAAAATTATGAAAAACCGGGGCGTTACAATTCTACCGCTCTTATTAAAATTTTGTCCTCGAAATTTACATGGTAAGAAAAACAAAACAGATGTGGATCCTGCCCTCGCATATGGGACTAATCCTCCAAGTAACCTCATTCGGGGAATGTCGGCTCCATCCAACCAAAACCATAAGAATAGTATGACTCGTTAACTACCGTACTTCCCGATCCAGAATCTCCATCGGCTCCTCAACAAAGGTCAAATCATTAGACCTCCTCCTCTATCGGGAATATAACAAGACACAGAACAGATCAATTACAACTCACCATCAAGACATTGAATACTTCGTGTCTGCAAGACAGATCTCCCGAAAATTCAACGATATACCAACGGATCAATCCGCTCACTGATCTCATATAGATCAATAACCCAAGGCTCAACCTGCCCTACCTCAAAAATCGAATAATACCTATCCAGGGAGAAAAATGGAGGATTATCCTGTCACCGACACTGTACTCCATATCCCGATAATGAATATCATCATAGCTCTGTTGTCGGTCCTGAGCAGCTATCGTGCACTACTTAACCACCCCGATCTGATCTACCGTCCCTTGGACCAGGTCCGAACCAATCGCCCTTCTCGGACCTACCACCTCCCGACAGATCAGACAACGACATTTCTACCCGAATAAAGCCTCGTAAGGCGCCACGGCAAAACTGGAATGGTAACCGTTGTTGTAAACAACTCAACCAACGACAATTACTAATACCAAAGCACCAATGATGTAGAACCCACCAGCTCAAGCATTTCGTCCAGTGCCTGAAAAGAACACTCCAATTGTCCATCGGTTTGCGGATGAATAACAATGTTGATATTCAGCTTAGTACCCAAAGCTCACTGCAACCCTTCCAGAAATGGAAAGTAAACCACGGATCCCCGTCCGTCATAATGTATAGGAAAAGACCAAACCTGGTCAACCTGTCGACAATGACTCAACTGGCATCATGCCGACCCCGGGTCCTCACTAGCCCGATCACAAAGAAACTGATCGAAAACTCCATCAAAACATCTCTACAACTCGATCAACAATTATGACATCACCAGAAACTCTAGAGTCCCAAAACACATCCTTTTGGTGTTAACAACCATAACGGCATAACAACCGCACAATCCGTCGTTTATCCGACTTCAAAACTAAATGAGGTACAACCTCGTACCTTGCCATCATCATTACCCAAACCGGTAGTGGGACTCATTCACACCATACTTTAGTAGTTCTGTATGGAATTGTATCATGACAACGGCACAACACTTGAAAGAAAAGATACAAACAGGGATGACTCCATCCTGATGGAAAACCAACTCCACATGGTGCATGAAAACCTCCTCAAACCGGTCCCGAGAGCATAGAGTGATTGCACCATTGTAACCAACACAAGGATTCACTGACCACGCCGGTCGATCCACTCGCAATACAAGCAAGTGTTTTCGTACCTTAAGCAATGTAATCTCTTGATATACCAAAAGAGTTGCAAACCAAAGCCTAAGAGTTCACTTGAGTTCTAATAAAACAGTGGATGTACCACTTAAAACCGTCATCGACAACAAAGTCGAAAACCTTATTCGCGGGTCATTCCGACCCTTAGCATTTAGGTAATGGCCTATTGGATCCATAACGACTCCTACATGAATGCATATGCATGTAAAAAAAATACTTTTTCCCCCATTATAAAAGACAACAAACAAGGAGCAGACTAATGCACAAAGAAGCAATAAATTTCCAACACACTTATCACCAAATACCTAAAGCTTGCTCCGCTACCAAGCTGAAACACCCGTATCCCAATTTGTTAATATAAAATATAAATAAAATATAAAATGACTAAATTGCCCTCATCATCCCCGGGACACGAAAATCATCAACCAATGCATCTTATCACACAAGTAACTTAAACCGACAATGCCGCCTAGAAATTAGAACCACATATCAAAATCAAGCCTGAATAATAATATCGCAAAGAAATGCTGCGGAATATAAATCAATAATCAAACTTCAACAATTATGCATGTCGACAACGGATCCGACCCAGAGGTAAATAGGCACAGTTACCTGAATGTATTCCCTGACCCACGATTAGCCAACCTGTGTGGAAAAGTGAGGGGGTGAGACCAACCACTGTCTCACCACAAATAAATAAACCAAAGTATAAAGCTACAAATCAACTACAATCACACCGGTATCTGGCAGTCACAGCCATAATGCACAAAACGAGCCATTATACACAACACATAACGTCTACTTATTATCATGCTTAAATCGGTTATCCGTGATGAAAGTTTATTATCCTTAAATGTCTTATTATGGTTTGAGTATTTTATTATTCAGGGCCCTCTACTGTGAGTCAAGTCTCGATAGCGCATCTGATCAGATTCGGGTGTGAAACCCAAGTGTCGTACCTCAGAAGGAGTAGATTCTAAGGCATAAAAACCACCGATAAACCTCGAGTGGTCGCTAGCTCCCTAAGGGTGCACTCAGACACACCTAACTGGTGCAAGTCTTCTAGGGGTGCACCTACCTTCCCTTGGGGTAACCATGCTAAACCGCATAAAGTGACCGAGAGGAACCCAACCTTCCCCTCGGGCTATCAGTCAACTTCACAGTAGAATTAAGTATTTTATTCTCAGTTATTCTTATACACTTCTGTGTGTCATACATTATGTTTATCTAGGGATGTGTGAGCTTTATGTATTATTCTCATAACTAGGCCTTCGGTCCATACAATCTCACACTATCACCAAAACATAATAACATGTTATATTCCATAACAAATTCCTTTATCCGAAATTTAGGAAAGTAAGAGCAATCAGGCATACAATTCCAGTCACAACAAATCATTAATTGCATGACATAGTGCAAACAAAGAAATAGTACAACAGCCATACATGCATACAGCATTCAACGCCAAACGAGAATTCACATCAGTTACCATTACCATTATTTTCGAGTATTGTAGGCAGTAAACATACAAAGGTTTATATGTCCTCACCTGGGCCATAATATTTGCTTCGGAACCCGAAGCCTCAATCTGTCTCGACAATCCTATATTATAATCAAAATACAATCACCCATAAGTTTCACATAACATATGATGAATGGATGCTACTGAAACACTCAATTGAATAATCTCGGCACTAATCGTCCAATTATAAAAGTTTCAGGGTCAAGGCCCAATAAAGTATTCTCTCACCGATAACTCCAAAAGATAGGAACCTAAGGTTCACCGGGCTTAAGCCCATCTAAGTCCATAAACCGATTCTCAGGCCTAAAGCCCACTTCCTTAAGTCCAAAACTATTTAATTATGTCATTAGGCTTTAAGACCCTTCCTTAAAGTCCATAAAACATCCTAAGCCTCTTTGAGTTAGGTTCTTGGGCCTGGGTCCGGTTTCCTAGTTTCCTGTTCTAAGGTCATTCTCGAGCCCATGTGTTTTCCGGCCTAAGGTTCTATCCGTGTCGGTAAATTTTCGGCCACACACCCTCACTCCCTGCTCACGGTTTCCACTAAGTCTCAAACAAGTTTAACATGTACATATACTCACTAAACACCATGAATTATGTACAAGGACCAAAACCGAGACTAAACGGAAAATATCGTGTAAAACCGAAGAGTTCTGTCCACCGGAACAGCACCCGAGCCTTCGCCGGAAAAATTTCCGAACACGCCGGATTCAGATCTACCTCGCTGGGAATCTCCAAAAACAATCGAGAAACAGCCACAACAATTCTGCCATGACCAATTAACATCCAACCATATTCAACCCAACAACATCAAATTAAATCAACACAAACACCCACTGTTCATTATATTGATTTAACTAAAGAATTGGAGAAAAGAATCCTTACCTAGAGAAATTGCTGCTCAAACCCGAACCCATCACTGTCCATCCCGTTCTGTAGCCTCTCTGTCTGAGACAACCTCTGCAGCCACTAACACCCAATCCGGTCGAACCAAAACCAACAAACAACACCATCCGCCGCCGCCACAACCAACCACAGCAGACACCATCATCGGCTACCAACAACCCGAGCCCAAACACCACCATAACAACACAAACACCCCACATCAACATCCCGAAAAGAGACCAAAAACCGAAGCAAAGGAAACGAAACAAAGACACGACTTACCCGTGAACTACGATGGCAGCGCACACCTGAACTCGGTCCTCGAGTTCTCCGTCCCAACCCCGAGCTTCCTTCTTCGATTGGTGGTGGCGGTAGTGGAGGTCTCTAAATGGTGACACGGTGGTGCGGCGTATGGAGGTTGAGGAAGAAAAAGAAAGAGGTGGTGGTGGGTGTTTTCGGAGGAGAGGGAGATGACAAAAGGGACAAAAATGTGGGGAAGAAGAAATAAAAGAAGAGAAGAGAAGAGTGGAAGAAAAATAAAAAGAAATGGTTGTAGTAACCGTTGAGAGATATCCGGGAAGATGAGAGGAAAATCGGGAGTGAGATCGTGGGCAGAGGTTTGGCGGCTCGGGGAGAAGAGAAAAGAAAAGAAAGGAAGGAGAAAGGAGAAAGAAGGAAGCAAAAGGAGGCTAGGTCTTTTGACCCGCCTAAGACAAAACGACGTCGTTTCGTTTTGGCCTAGGCGCGGTCAACCCGCCCAGCCGGTCAACCATTACTATTTTTTTCCTTTTTCTTTTTCTTTCCCCAAAACTATGTAGTTTCGACCCAACTACTTTAAACCTCGCATCACACCCCGAGACACGTTTTACTCTAAAGAAACCCGAACAAAGGACACTACAATCATAAGATAAATATTTCCCAGGGAAAATAAATTATTTTCCATGCCCAAAATCCGAAAATATCTCGAGGGTAAAATTGGAATAAAATTCCGAAAATTCTGTGAATTAAAATTACGAAAAACCGGGGCGTTACATCCAACCTCAGGGACATTATGGCTAAGTTTGAGAAGAGGGGAAAATGAGGAAATGAATGATGCAAGAGAAAGTGGGGAGAAAGAATGGAGTATTTCCCTATTTGAGAGCTGAAAAGATTGGGTAGAGAATAAGAGCGTGTTTGGAAACCTGTTCTGAGAACAGGTTTTCACTTTTCATGCTTTTTAAAAAACTAAAAGATTGTTTGGATGGACAAAATCGTGTGGTTTTCAAAAAAAGACTTCTGTAAAAAGAGTCCTTAAAGAACTAAAAACTCAGAAGTAAAAAAATGTGTTTTCATGCTTTTGTCAAAACATGCGGTGGCATTTTTGTAAATAAAGAATCAATTACATAAATTTATTTTTTCTTTTTCTTTTCCTCTCCTCCTCTTGGTTTGTTTCAAAAGTGTCTGTGGACGGGGCTTTTTTGTGTTGCTCCCACCGTCAGCCACCACCCCTCCAGTAAAGCTCAGCCAAGAGGGGTTCCGAACGAAGACAATCAGCGCCGATCCTTCACCTGTAACCATGCGCCGCCTTGCTCCTCCTTCTGCAAGCCATCTTTCGGCATCTAACACCACCAACAACGGAGAAGATGAAGTTGGGGTTCCATCCCAAATCCCCCTCCACTGTAACTGCTCCCTCTTTTAGTCAATCCTAAGCCTGGCATCTGCACAGAGAGGTGCGCTTTGCCGCTCGTTGCCGTTCACTTGACGTTTGTGAAACTCATGCTTGAGCCCAAGCGAGCCCGATCTCCGCCTGCCATCGCCACATGAATAGTCAATTGAATGGCATGGAGTTGTTGAATAGTCAATTTGAATGGCATGAATAGAATTGTTCTAGAGTATGGTATCAAAATAGATTTTCAGTTTTTGGGACACCCCAAAACACTTCTCTATTTTCAATCTTCCAAACACTTCTTTAAAAACTAAAAACCAAAAACTCTCCCAAACACACTCTAAATTCCACCACTTTAGTTGTGTCCAAATTAGGGAGACACGGGAAAGAATGAGTTACAAAAATTTGAATCTTTTGCTAATTTACCCTTTTGTCTATTCAAATATAATTTTAATTAATAATAATATATTCTCTACCCCAAGTTTAATATTTTTTTATGCCATCAACATTTTTCTCCTCTCATTTTCCTCATGTTTCCAAACAAGAATTGAGAAATCAAATTTTCCATTCTCTCCAAATTCTTTTCATCCATAATCATTCTCCTCTCATTTCGCTCCCAAACTAAGCGTAAAGGGCCTCCTCCGCTATCATTTGTTGGCTTACACCACTCACCCACGTCATCCTTCAACAAGTACCTCCTCATTGTGATCCTCAGCCTAGGATACTCCTCATCATTCTCTTTCTGTTTCCTTTCTCTTGTAGCCCTGTACAGAGTACGCTTTGATCCATAACCCAAACCTCTCCGGAGTGAACGGAGGACATGGTGGATGGGATGGCCTGCTACAAGACTTTTCACGATGATCTAGCAATCTTTCAGACGCCAGCGGTGCCCACGTTTCCTCCCATTTTACTTCTTTGTAAAGAACCTAGGCCAGATTGGTTACTCCATATTCAACAAGACTCGGAGACGAATGATCCCACTATTACTAATTTTGTTAGCATCCATCAAATTCACCAGTAAACACTTACCTATCATATTCCCGATCCTCCATCCATTCTCCTTTGTCAACTAAGCAGGACATAAGCCAAACACCATAATAGAGAACTCTGACCATGATAAATTAATTTCATGCATTGACCAACTAGGGGGCCAATCCTTAACTACTAAATGGCAACCCAAGAAGGTCATAGAACACCCCAAAGAAACTTATCACGGATCATTGGCCTCCTCGAAAGAGAACAAAAAAATATTGTGACCCTTCTCCTGTAACTCGAGAGCACCAGTGAGATCCCATACTTTTGTAGTAATCGACTTGATAACATAAGGAGAAAACCTTCTATCCTATCCTTCTGTTCATATGTTATTATTTGTCCTGCCCATTATACTTTTTAAGTGACCCAAAACAAAACAAACGTATTCAACTAGTCATTTTATTTTGTTGTTCAAAAAAAAAAAAAAAACTAGTCATTTTATTTTGGTCAAACAATGGAAGGTACATCATATTGCAGAGCTTATCCAAGTTCAATTTCAAACATCAACAATTAGAAAAGTTTAATCTCGTGTATTCTTCTGATGAAAGTGACATCATAATAAATACCTATGTATTCCAGTAAACGGAAAATAAGTTATCACTTGGGGTTTGCAGCTTTCCCAGTATATTTTCTCCCCCACGTTAGACGATGAACTTGAAAGTTGAAGAAGCCACTGTTATCATCAAATTCCAACCGTCCAGTTTGAATTCATATTTAAATTCTGGGATGGAGTATAATAAAATGAGAAACCCATCCAAGCAAGGCATCGCATCATTCAATTCAATGAGGAACTCCGTCTTCCCTACTGAGGAAAAAATTGGGAGAACAAAAATTCAAATCTTACATATATTGCCTCATGCCCACGTCAAACTTGATTTGTTTTGCATTTAGATTAGGATTCTCAATGTAACCAAAAAAAAAAACTTGATTTGTTTTGTTTTTTTTGGTTCCTTCCTCGCAATCTACCTAATTTAGAGAATATATGCCCAAGCAATATAGCACAGATTTTCACAATTCTCAAGTGATCAATAGAAAGTACACATAACAAGAAATGGCTTAAAGATTGATACTGGCCTTTGGCACACTCATTCCACTGCTAACCGGTCATTATGTTGTTGACAATCATCGGTCTGAGCATTCATCAGCAAAGAATGGTGCAATTCTGGTTGAGGAAATAGCAGCTTCAGCCGAAAGGCATCAACTCCATTCAAGTAGTAGCGGAATAGCCGTTTTGCCCTAATAAAACCAAGACGTCCATATAATGCTAGTGCTCCTTTATTTGTGACCTCTGCTTCCAAGGTTACCTTCAGAAATATAGCAAAAGGTTACTAATTATGGTTTCAACAAGGGGGAAAAAAATGACATGTTTCTTGCAAAGGAAACTCAATGCACGAGACTAACATGCTTCTCCATGCTTCAATTCTGAACTGGTTAATTTCAGCAACACAATTGTTTTTCTTACATTAAGTTCCTTCCCCTGACTTTATTAGTTTGATCCAGTCAAATATTTCAAGAATTAAATGCAGCATGAGGAAAAGACATATAGAGCAACAACACTAACTAACCCAAAAAATGAAGATTATAAACACACCACAAAAGTAGGCAATCTTGTATTCTGATTAGGCATTCAAGTAAAGTGAATAGTACATGGCATTAACAGCATGTTTCTAGAAGGCTTCCTAAGTACTATGACTATGTTCTACAACAAGAGTCAAACCAAAATGACAGTTCGATTAACTAACCAATTTCCAACTGCTTGACTGTCGCCAGGATTACAAAGTCACCAAGAATTGTCATCCCAAAACCTAAAAAGAAAAGCCAATTACCTTCTTTATATTTAAAAAACAATCTATCTATCTGTTATGAATCTGTTTAGCCAAGGATCGAGTCACACGGCGATTGTTGGAATGTTGTAGGGAGAAGTCAGCTTGGGGAAGTGTATCCTTTCCCTTACCTCGCTTCTTAGATTTCTCTATTGTAAGTAGACTCGTTGAAGGGAGCCTTAGACCTTAAGTTCTCGTTAGAGAGAGAGCTTAAAACTCAATAGCAATTGCTAGGAATTCTGATTTGTCCCTTTTTATTTCATAACATGTCCTTTAAATAGGACTTAGGCAAAACCAAACAAGGAAACAACTTAAAGTGCATCCTATGCTAAATATGAAACTAAAGATAAGGAAATCACAGAAATTAAAGATCCTAAACTCAGGAACAATTTAAAGAGAATCCTATCCTAAATAGGAAACTAAGGATTAGGGAAAAAATAGGAATTAAAGGCCCTAACCTTCAGCTTTGTTTGTCTAGTTTTTGAATATGAAAAGATATTGATATCTTCACAAAGATATCAATTCATAACGTTACTTTCCTCCCGCAGAGCGAGCTTGTCCTCAAGCTCGGAATTATAGTAGTGATTTGACTCATTGGCCAGTGTCTACTCCACCCACTTCGTCCAGAGAATCACTTAACTTTAGAAAAAAACAGCCTCTTGCACTGGTGATTAGCAAAACAATGTTTATCACAGTTATAACATAGCCCTTTTGCACGCCGCTCAGCCATCTCAGCACGACTTAGCTGCTTGATATAAGTGGGATGCTGGCTAGATTGTGCAGAACGCTTATTTGACCTCGTGGTAATGTTGTTGGCCCCCAAAATTTGGTGTGACTGGTACGGCTCCTTGCAAGTAGCACTTCCCTTGGCAATGTTATGCCGGCGCTCAAAGGCCCACGCCCAACTCATGGTTGTTGCTAGATTAGGTGGCCTTTGCAACTCCACGTCCACCTTGATCAACTCTTCAAGTCCTGCAACATACAGTCCCACATGTAGGTGAGATGGAATTTTGTTACCTGTCAGAGCCAGTTTTTCTTGGAACTCGCATTCATATGCATCCACCGAACCCATCTGACGCAGGCTTGACAGATCTCCAGCAGGATTATTTCCCATCTTTGGCCCAAAGCGGAACAAGCACTCTTTCTGAAATTCTGTCCATGGCAGCAAGCCCTTCTCAAATTTCAGTTGGCATATCATTTCTAGGCTACTCCAAATAGGTGGAAGGCTGCTAATCCCACCATATCTTCCTCGCCGGTGTGCTGATTCTCAAAGAATTGGTCACATCTCAAGAGCCACTCCAAAGGATCCTCCTTGTTTTTTTATACTAAACGAGGAAAGTGAGACTCGAACCCGAGACCTCACCCCTCTTGTGCTTTTGACACAAGAGTGCCAATGAAAGTAGGGAAGTCCAGTTTTGTGAACCTAGGGACAGTGCTAGAGTGGTTGTTTGATGTTTTGCTACTGCCTACAAGCGGAATGGGCACAGCGGGTGGATCCTGGTTATTACTTAAGGATGCATTGGGAATCTGTGATTCTGAATTCCCAGCTAACAGCAACTCTTTGATCTACAAGGAAATGTTGTGGATCTGCTCTAAGGTTTCTGCCTGTGTTGCCTCAATTGATTGGATTTGAGATTCCATGTTATCGCCCATGGTAGGCTCCACTACAAAGTTGTTATGAATCTGTGTAGCCAAGGATCGAGTCACATGGGGATTGTTGGAATGCTGTAGGGAGAAGTCAGCTTAGGGAAGTGTATCCTTTCCCTTACCTCGCTTTTTAGATTTCCCTATTGTAAGTAGAATCGTTGAAGGGAACCTTAGACCTTAAATTCTCGTTAGAGGGAGCTTAAATCTCAGTAGCAATTGCTAGGAATTCTGACTTATCCCTTTTTATTTCATAACATGTACTTTAAATAGGACTTAGGCAAAACTAAACAAGGAAATAGCTTAAAGAGCATCCTAAGCTAAATAGGAAACTAAAGATAAGGAAATCACAGAAATTAAAGATCCTAAAATCAGGAACAATTTAAAGAGAATCCTATCCTAAATAGAAAACTAAGGATTAGGGAATAATAGGCATTAAAGGCCCTAAACTTCAACTCTGTTTGTCTACTTTTTGATCTGTTTGTCTATTTTTTGAATTTGAAAAGATATTGATATCTTCACAAAGAAATTAATTCATAACACTTTCTTTTGCTTCCCTGCTTCAGATTTAGGACCTAGACTTGAAGTTGGCGCATGTTGTTCTCTGAGGACTTAACAATCTAAACTTGTTTTCTGATTTTGTTAGTACGGCTTTGGCACAGTCTACCACAGTCTATCAAGCTCAGAACTAACTTATTTGAGCACCTCTGCTCAGCCATATCTTACATTATGCTACCAGTTAGCCATTCTCACCTCGCTTCGAGTGATGAATGACTACCCACTATCTTCCCCAACATAAAATAATGAAGCAGCCCAGTAATGGTAGAAATCAGCTTATGGTCTGTAGGAGATAGGACAAAATAATTGTGAAGCACACCAAGCTCGAATTTGGTGTGGTAATAATCTCACTGAACCCCCATGATATTTGTCATTTCCAGCATAAAGTTTCCAAAATCAATAGGTGTATGGAACAGTTCTGCAACTTTGCAAAACACCAAGGTCGTTTTCATAATTCCCTAGATTTTCTTGAAACTGAATATTGAGAGTCTAGTGTTTTCATATTATGCTTTAGAGTAACCAATCTTTAACCATGCTTTGGCAATTCAAGAAAGCACCATCTTGTTACTTAGTATGAGTCCATGTCCCAAAGTCCAGCAGAAATTTTTAATACATAAACTGCAGAATTTGACTATCGCCTTGACAGTGTTGCATTTACTAGAATTAGAGTGGCTACTGCTATCTCTCATTAACTTCTGCCTAAATTAATACCTCAAAATGTTTCAGATTTAGATCTATTCAGTATTTGGGACCAAGGCCTTCCTAATTGCCAAAAGGCAATCAGCTCTACTGGTGCAGAAGAGGAGCTTATTTTAACTCCTTTTAAGGTCCAGTACAAGACCTCTAAAATCCTCGGACTGTCGTAAGAGACCTCAAGTGCTCATCTGTCCAATATATAACACCCTAGTCCAATAAAAACAAAATTACGAGGGTTCACAAATTTCCGACAGTTTTCTCATTACTGGAAGCTTTCTTCCAACTCCACTTTCTTGGCAGCTGTTGGGAATGTAGCAAGCATCATCTTCCACCAATTTAAAAAGTGAATAAATAAAGAAAAAAACTCCACTAGAAGCGCAGATTCAAGTCCCATAACACCACCCCAAGTGCAAGATCAAATGACCACTTCTGAACTTCCAAAGCCAGGAATTTATTGCCTCTCAAATGTTGGAAATCCTCGACCAGGATGCAAAAAGAAGTAGTATCAATGCAACTCAACCCATTCTCAGAGATCTACATATAGCCTGAATATTTCAGGCACACACAAAAAAAAAATTCAATGATTTGTTCTTGACCCAGATCACTTCTTTTTTTTTTTTTTTCTTTTGAAAAAGTTCATCGTCGGTAATCCAGATAATAGCAATGAACCCCCATGAAGAACTAAAATGATGCAAAAAGAAACCTCCACACACTGACAGGAGAAACAAACAGGGAACCTGACAAATAAAGGCACACATCCATGCGCATAGAAAGAAAGCAAGCAAGCCAGAAGAAACATGGTTATGAGATAAAGGCGAGAATAATCTCAGTTACGTCTACCAATAAACAACAATAAAGTTCCACAGGAATACTTTTTTAAAAAAAACTTCAAGTATTGCACGCCTTTTCTTAATACATAAGAATTGGAAAAAAATAAGAACAGGTAGGTAGGACCTTGTAAGATAAAGACAGTGAAACCACAAAACATAATTACACAAACGATTACTGTGAAATCTTATTTTTCCAATGCTCAAGAAAAAAAGGCGGCATCTTTTCCCACAACCTTGATACTTTGCCATGTTAAAGCGAAAGCTAGAAGGTTAGCAACAAATGACTGCAGTTTCATAGTTTACAAGTGAGGTATGAGACAAAACTGGAAGGGGAAGAGTACAACATACCTCTTCGCATCCCGATTCCATCATCACTTTGATGGATCTCGTGACAAGTTCAGTAGCTGCAACAGGAAAGATATTTAAAATATTTGAAAATTAGGAACAATCTAAAACAACATCAGATTACAGATAAGAATGAGCAAGCAAAGCGTTAAAAAGCCAATTGTAAGAATACAAAATATACAAGGAGAGAGAGGAGAAGAGCAGAGAAATGCAGAGGGAGGGCGGAAGCAAAGAAAAGAAAAGAAAACCGACCGATGCCTCTTCCTCGAAAAGGTTTGATGACAACCAACATAGCAATGTAGCCTCTAAATGTGGCGTTTCGATGCTCTCCCATCTTGCATACTACCGTCCCCACGCAATTGCCTCTATGAAATGCCTGAGCCCAGCCAACACACGCAAACCCACAAACCCACATCACATCCAGCATCAAGACCACAAATTTGGGTATTTGATTGAGACGAGTAATAATAATATAAGAAGCAGAGTACTACCAGGAAAGAGAGTTGGGGCCACAAATAGACGAAGTAGCGATAGGTGAAAATGGAGTAAGGTTCGCTGAGTTCTTGGTCAACAAGGTTCATGATTAAGGGCAGGTGATGCTCACCCCCGTAGCTCACATATTCTATCCCGGATGCATCGAATTCTTCTTCTCCTCCTCCTCCTCCTCCTCCTCCTCCTCCTCCTACTACTACTAGTGTTTTGTCCCTTTCTTCTTCTCCTCCTTCCACTTGTGCTTCCCCATTATTAACGCAGCTTGTTTCCATTGCTCGCAGCTCCTCTTATCTCTTTATCAATTCCTCAAGCACTGAATATGGGGCCAATTTTGGAGACTAAATTGTGGGTTGGGGGTGGGTTTAGGGTTTGTGATTGGTTGGGGACTTTGGAACACAATATTTTTTGATTTGACGGCCAAAAAGAGTCCATATTTTTCGGTTAAATACATTTTGATGGCCTAATAATAACTAGCTCACTACCCGTGGATTCCACGGGCCTAGTTAGTATTAGTATAATAATATGTAATTTAAAGTATTTTTTTGACATACATAGTATTTTTTAAGCAATTAAATAGTTCATAATTTTTTTCCCGATTTAGTATACTTTTTTTCTGTAACAGCCCGGGTAAAATTTGGATTTTTACCGGGACCGTTAAAGTCGTTATACAGTGAATTACCGAACGAATTAATCTTGGGTAATTAATTCACGGTAAAACGGGAGTCGTTTTTCGAAACCGAGACTTTTCCCGCGCTTGTGATTTACCCGTGGATTTTTCGGAACTAAGTTGGTATTTTTCGGGTTTCGGAATTTCTCGGAAAATCATACCGGAAAATAACTAAGGAGGTATCTGTTATTTTCTGGTCCGGATCGGATTCGCCCGTAATGCGGACGATTTACATTATTTGATGTTCACATGCTTAATAGTAAGAATGGAAAAAAAAAAAAGAAACCAGCTTAAAACCAGTGGAGAAGAAGAGAGGAAAGGAGAAGGAAAAAAAGAGAGAAGAAAAAGAAAAAAAAAAGGGAAGAGAGGCAGCCGGAATAAGAGAAAAGAAAAGAAAAAAAAAGAAAAGAAGAAGAGAGAAAATAAGAAAAAAATAAAAGAGAAGAAAAATAAAAAAAAGAAAAGAGAGGAGGAGGAGGGGCAGAAACCGCCGCCGCCGCCACCTTCTCCACTTCCCCGCGACCAGCCGCCAGCAGATGACCGCCACCTGCAAACTCGTCGTCGCCTCCCTTCCTCCCCTCTGCCGTCGATGCAGCAGGTCGCGCCGCCCGTCGTCAAGCCGTCGCGACGACCCGCAAGCAGAGCCGTCTGACCCGCCACCCATTTCTGCTTGTCGCCGTCACAAGCCGCCGCAGCCGAGCGCGTCTTGTCGTCCACCTGCAGCCGTCGCCCTTCATCGCCGCCTGTGCCTCCTTCGTCGCCGTGTCGTGCTCAGCCGCCGCCGCCGTCTGCAACTCCCTAGGTGAGCAGACCCACGGGTCAAGGGTGACCCATTTGAGGCGGGTTGACCCGCGACCCGAATGCTTGTGGGTTGAGTCTCGCGGGCCGGGCCGAACTAAGATGAGTTGGGCTATGTGTGGGCTGTGTTGTTGGGTTGTGTTTTGTGGGCTTGGTCAGATGGGTCTGGGCTGGTCCTGTGCGCGCCTGGGCTCTAGCTTGGGCCTTGGGCTGTGCTTGGACTTGGCCCAGTCCAGAAATAAAAAAAATATAATAAATAATAATAGTAAAAAAAAATCTGGATATATATATATAAAGACTATATAATTCTGAAAATGTAATAATTTTGGGAAAATAAATAATTTGGGAATATATATATACTTAGTAAATAATAATTTCTGGGAAGGAAATAATGGGTAAATTTTGAATAATTATTGTAAATGCTATTTGGAAAAGAAAGTATATAGGTATATTTATTAATATGAATTTATTTTTAGGAAGTAATTTCGTATGACTAGTTTTTCTGGAAATATAGTTATCTTAATATAATTTGGTAATTATAATATGGTAAATAGTTTTATTAAAAATATAATATTTTAGAATATATATATATATACATGTTATCTTTCTCCGAAAATTATGGTAATTATTATTTTGGAAATTATAATTATTTTATGAAAATATATTTTGAAAAGAGTTTTAATTAAAGTATAGTATCGAAATTATATTCGGAAATACGTTCGGTAAATTATTTTCGATAACAGATGAAAAATAAAAGACATGTAATCGGGATGGGTAATTTCGTAGTATTGGCATCATGACATACCCTTATGTGCATTTATGTGTATGTATGATTTTGTTGTATAGGTTTTGGATATCGGGCAGTTTCCCGAGGAGCCGGCGTCGTACCGGTCATAGTTTCCGAAATTGAGTAATCGGCCAAGGTGAGGATGGATAACCCTTGATATGTGCCCGTAATACTGTGTTTGATTCGTTGCTTGATTGAATTACTGAGATGACTACTGTTGGTTGATTGACTGCTATGAAGTTGTCGTTGTTGTTGATATTAGACTGTGATATTGGGTTTGCGATATTGTGTCGAGAATAATGATGAACTGGTCAATGTGGATAATTGTGTGTTTTGTTGTTTGAATGAACTACTGAGAGGGTCATTGTCGGATATTTGACTGTTATGGTTGTTGATGTTGCTGTTGATGGACTGTGCTGTTGGACGTGTGAATATTGTGATGAACTGTTCATTGTGAATAATTGGTGTTATATGTACTGTTGATGGATATTTGGTAATATGGAATTGTATTGGGTACTTGGCTGCTATGGTTATTGTTGTTGTTGTTGCTATGATGTTGGTTTGCTTGATTGAACTGTTGTATGACTGTTGTTGGTTTACTGGATACTGTGTTGTGTTTGGTGTTGGACTGTGAGTAATTGATGTTATGAACTGTTGATGGAATGGTCTGTTGTGTAACTTGGGCTAATAGGAAATTGGATAATTGTTTGACTGTTATGGATATTGTGATTGCTGACGGTAGACAGTGTGGTGATTGGAAAATTGGAATAAACTATTGACTGTGGGTAATT
>JAKUCV010001087.1:118381-135416 GCA_028386065.3 Turnera subulata | reverse complement strand
GAAATTGTAGTTCCCCAATTTTACTAAAAGCGAAATTGTAGAAAAAAACAATCAGATTAAAAACGGAAATTCTAACTTAATTATCATACAAAAAATAATAATACATTAAACAACAACCGAAATTGTAGTTCCCCAATTTTACTAAAAGCAAAATTGTTGAAAAAAACAATCAGATTGAAAACGGAAATTCTAATCAAACCAAAATTCTAGTTTAGAGAAAAAAAAAAAACAAACCAATCTTATCAAACAAAAAGGATAGAATATATATCTTAGGACTGTATCATTAAAAAATTCTGATTGTGGAGAGTACTGATCGTGTATAATTAGGTATCTTGTTAAAAAAATCTGATCGTGTATAATTAGATTTTTTCTTAATTCTAATTGGGATAATTATAATGAAAATAAGGGTCAATCAAACAACACCTAAAATCCTCCACATGGCAAAAAAACGAAGACCTCAAAGCCTACACATGGCAAAAAAGCAAGACTCTAAAAATCCTATGTGTCAAAACCTGGTGAGGGATTCAGCTATTAATATATATAATAGATTAATTAGTTAGTATATGCTTATATGTCACTCCTAAACGGTAGATGGAATTTTTAAATATAACAAACTACCTCATGTAACTAATTCGATTTGTATAAGAGTGTAGGGGTGAGCAGCTGACCCGATCTGACCGAAAAGACCGGTGTTCGAACTGGATTGTGTTTGGTTCGGTCAATTAAAAATTTTGGTTTGGTTCGAACAGGATAGGATAAGATTTTTATTTGGGTTTAAACACCCTGGGCAAATTCTGATCTGACAGAAAAATCAATCGGTCTTTTATGTTTTTAAAACAAAACCCCCCCAACCTTTACCCTTACATATACCCAACCGGTCAACCCAACCCAACTAAAACTAAATGAAACGAGGCATTTTGTGAGGAAAAATAAAAAATAAAAAGAAGAAAAGAAAGAACACGGGGCTGATTATCTCAATACCTAAAGGCTAAAGCATGTTTTAACAGTTATGGCTGTAGCTTCTTTGTTTCAAGCATGGATTTCAGATAATAATACTTTTGCATTTGTCTCTCTTTTGTCTAATTTCTCAACTTATCAAATCCATTATGTATACAGATCAGCCAATGCTGCAGCTGACTGTTTAGCAAAGCACGCAATTGCTTTATCTGCCAACAACCTGGGTATTCTTGATAACCCCAGAGACTTTTGTAACATCATAAAGGGCGATTGCCCCTCCTTTCATGAATGAGAGTTGATGTTTTGTTATTCAAAAAGGATTAAAGCATTTTTTCGTCCCTATGTAAGGCCTCAAAGTTGAAATTCATCCTCGTGTAGGATTTTGGCCTTTTTTCATCTTTGCGTTCGACCTTTTTGGTCTCTTTTGGTCTCTCCGGCCAGAACTCCTCGGAAATCGCTCACGTGGCACATTTTCCGGTGCCACATCAGCTTCCTGGGTCCCAAAGATACCAGTCCAACTAAAAAAACCAAACCTGCTCGACTCGAACCGTTCGCCCACCCAATTGACCCATCAAGTGAATATGTAATATTATTTTTTTACTAAAATATGTAATATTATTTAAAAATCCCATATTAATTGATATAATAAATTTAAATTTTGGTAAAAAATAGCATTAACTCTAATGAACCTTAATTGTCTCATATTATGCTAAGAATCAATTATTTAACATTAGATTTAGTATTTTAGTTTTATTAATTATGTTACTTTTGCATTTTAAATGTTTTACTTTGAAAAATAAAAATTCTTTGCCCCAATCCCACGATCCCAACCTCCACCTCTGCCACCACCCATTGCCACTACCACCACCACCGTACGCAGACAACCAAAACAACCCAATCCACACCGTACCGAGCCCGTTTCTTCCTCTTGACCCTTACAGCACTGACCAGCACTGTGTCAACCCCACCATGTTCGCCTCCTTCCCCCCCGCCCTCCACGAGAGTGGCTGAAACACCCCGACCCGTATTTACCGTACATAGTAAACACGTGCCGGAGCTATGACGACCCAACTAATTCAAGCCCAGCATACAGTGTATACAATAGAAGCTCGGGCTCAACAGCCGAAAATAAAAACATCAATAACATCATAACCGGCCCAATGGCCCAACAATAACAAAAAGTAGCACAGCGGAAGACTTAATAACTCACAAAGACACTGTATGCGACACATGATGCAAACTATAGATCCAAGTCCTGTCCAAGGGATAACGCCGCAGCCTATCTGGAATGCACCAACCCTGTACCACAAATAATCCATCCTGCGGGATGAAAGCCCGCAGGTGAGGGGTGAGTCCGAAGTGCTCACCGACGAAGGTTAGACAATCAATATGCAACACCATAGTTACTCAAGTCGAAAACACAGTCATAACAGCCAAAATAAAACAAACCAAAGGACTCGTCCCAAAACTGGTCCAAGACCAAAAAGACTCAAATAAAAATCCAATTTCCAATTTTATCTTTCCGGGCCCCGTCACTGATAAACTAGGGGTCAAACCTGGTTCTCAACATATTTCGGGTGCCAGACCAAATCCAAGAGAACCCAGGGATTGACATCCCAAAAAATAAGAACCCAAGGATAGACATCCCAAATATAATCACGGGATAGACATCCCAAGCATAGACATGCTTATCACAAGTAACCCAGGTCATAGCCACCACAAAACAGTCTTAAACCATCGAGTCGTACCACTACTCACCACGTGACAATTATATTATCATCATTCAAAACCAAATCACAGGGATCAACATCCCTAACCAAAATACCGGGATAGACATCCCATCCAAAACCGAGGATCGACATCCTTATCACAAATTATTAATTAATCCATTATTCTTATACCAAAAGACACAAGAAAAACATCCAAAACACAAGCACGGGGATAATCATCCCAAAACCAATCAAGATACTGGGATAAACATCCCGAAACAACCACAGAAAATGCAACAACCAACAGTGCAATAGTCATCAAACACAATAACCGAGTAATACAGGCACATATTGAAGGAAATCCATCCTCACCTTGGCCGATTACTCAACTCCGGAGACAATGACCGGTCCCAAGCCGGCTCCTCGGGAAACTGTCCGATATCAAACCTATACAACAAGACAACATGCTCACATAAATACACATAATCGGTATACTATGATGCCAACACTGAGAAATAAACCCATCCCGGTTCATATACTTTATTATCATCTTTTACCGGAAATATTATACAGTACGTATATCCGAATATAATTTCGGTACCATACTATAATTAAAACCCTTTTCAAAATATTTTCATAATTAATTATACTTTCCCAAAATATAATCACCATAATTTTTGTAACAGCCCGGGTAAAAATTTACATTTTACCGGGACTGTAAAAATGCTATGTACAGTAATTTACCAAATAAAATAATCTTGGATAAATATTTCAGGCTAATTACGCATCTGAATCCAAAACCGACCCTTACCCCACGCTCGAGAATTATCTGCGGATTTTACGGACCGAAGTTGGAATTTTTCGGGTCCAGAAAATTTTCAGAAANCATGCAATTAGGAATCTCCAATGGAAATTACCCTCCATTAATGACAGGTCCTCCAGTAGGCGAAAAAGAAAAAAGAATTGGTAATTATTACAGATTGACGGCACAGATAGAAAAACTCACAGAAAATAATAGAATAACATATATAAATCAAGACATTCTGATCACATCTGCTGAATTAAAGAAGAAAATGACAGAAGAAGACGTGGGAACGACCAATTGTGAGCCTTGCACTGGCATCAGAAGAAGATAAGAAGGAATTATGCCCATTAATAAAGCAGGTCCATGAATCACATCAATATCTTTGTCCACTCTGCACAGGGGACCAAGGACAGCTGGAAGAAAAGACTGAAGAAGAAAAAAGCACCAGCTCAGAAGACATTATTATTGAATAAAGACAATAAAGAAAAGATGCCCGGTTCAAATCACTCTCAGACAGAAAGAAAAGAAGGTTTCCACTAAGGAGCAATAATGTAACAACTGGGAGCCACCCACTTGTAAGGAATGTAGGGTCGAACGACCACTGGGTAAGCCAGGGATATGTCCTGTGCTACCTTATGTTGTATATAAGGAGATCTCTCCTCTATGAATAAACACACTGAATTGAAGCACATTACAGTGTGAAGAGAGAAGAAAAATTCTCTTAGGTCTTAGGAACCTGGTTGGACCTCGTGTCCTGGAGCCAAACTCCTATCTTATCCAACTAAACACAAAAGAAATCACCTAAAGAAATACTAAGGTATCAGCAAAAGAAGCAGCAAGTTCAGAGGCAACCTCAGGTATTTGAAATAAAACTTAAAACTAAGCATTAATCATGCATAGGGAACTTGCTCGTTCTCTTGAGTTAAGTGTTGTCCGCGAACAGACTGACAATGTAACAGCCCGGGTAAAAATTTACATTTTATCGGGACTATAAAAATGCTTTGTACAGTAATTACCGTATAAAAATAATCTTGGGTAATTATTTCAGGGTAAGTTATGCATCAAATTCCGAAACCCACCCTTACCCCACGCTCGGGATTTATCTGCGGATTTTACGGACCGAAGTTGGAATTTTTCGGGTCCAGAAATCTTCAAAAAAAGTCAGGTTTATCCTCGAATTATCGGACCAAAATTAAGTCAAGGGGGTATTATTGATATTTTCTGGTCCGGACGAGACACGACTGCATAGTGCAGCCGCCTTCACCTGTGTGCACGTGAATTTTTGTCTTCCTCTGTGCTGAACGTGATCTTGCCTGTTTTATCTCCTCTTCTACTGCAAACCCATCATCAGCATCTTCTTCACCTGCAAAAAAAAAAAACTCAAACACATCTTCATTCATTCCCTACCAACCTTAACTGCAAAAAAATACAACCCAGTTCTGCTTTTCAACCAAAATCAGAAACACTTAAAAAAAAAAACAAACAAAAGAGAAGAAAAAGAGAACAGAAAAGAAAGAAATCGGGATAGAAAAAGAAGAAAAAAAAAGAAAAAAAGAGTAAGGGAAGGGGGCCGTCGCGGTCGCCACCACCTCCCTCCCTCATCTTTTCTTTTTCTTCTTTTCTGCTGCCACCTGCGACCGGACCGCCGCTGCCGACACCACCTCACGACCGGCCACCAGCAGCCGCTGTCCTCCCTCGTCACGCCATCAGCCGCCGGCCTCCCCACCTTCCTTTCCTTCTCCCGCGTGTGCAGATCGACGGGACGGACCTGTGCACGCCGCCGCCAGCCACGTCTCCACCCCTCTGTCTCCTCGTGCCGAGCCGTTTCCCCCTCCCGTGCCGCCTGTTCGCCGGCCTGCTTGCTTGGCCGGAGGTGAGAAGCAGCCATGGATCCGGGTCCGACCCGGATTTTGTTGGTCTTAGTTCGAACGGGCGGGTTGTACAAACGGGTCGCAGGCCTGGGTGAGACCATGGGCCACGCGGGTACTGGGCCGAGTTGGGCTCGGGCCTGTAGCTGGTCTGGGTCTGACTTGGGCCTGGGTTCTTGATTTGGTGGTCTGGGCTGGGCTTTGGATATGGGCTGCATAGTAAGGCCCAATCCGAAATTTTTTTAAAAAAAGAGAGAAAATAAATTCTGGAAAGAAAAATAATAAAAATAAATAAATAATTATAATAGTATATTGAGATAATTTAGGAAATATGTGCATATCAAATGGAAAATAGTTACCTTGGAATATATATATATATATATAAAATATATATAAATATATATATGGTAATAATAATAATTTTGGAAAGTACCTACTTAAGGAAATAAAAATGGAAAGGATATTATCAAAGTAAATACGTACCAGGATAATAACCGGAAATAATTATGGTAAAGTATTTTCGGCCTATGTAAATAAATAGTGAATGATGACGGTAATAGAAATAACCCGGGGGAGTACCGAGATAGCGCGGTAGTTATTCTACGGTTTACAGTAATAGTTAAGCATTTGCATATCATCTTATATGTGCATAAATTGTTGTTTTATATAGGAATTGATAACGAGCAGTACCCTGAGGAGCCTGAGCCGGAACACTTCGAGGACTTTCAGGAGTAGGAAATCGGTTAAGGTGAGGATAAGTAATTATTTATATACTGCCGTAGTGCCAAGTTGCTGTTGTGTATTATATGCTTGAATAATTCTTGTGGCTATGAATAATTGTTGCGAGTTGAATTTAGATGTTATTTGTTGCCGTTGATGTTGCTGAATTGATGCTACTGTTGATGTTATTTGATAATGTTAGAAATATTGGTACTGGTGGATTATTATTGTTGTTGTTGTTGGCTGTGAAATTATGGAAGTAGAGTACCGAGGGTACCGGTTAATTGAGTTGTATTATCCAGACGAGCGGGGAGGCTGTGAGCCTGCTCGGGATAATGAGAGAGTGGAGGATAATAGGAGTTAAGTAACTAGGAATAATAAAACTGACTTCACTTAGACATCTAGTAAGTCACAGTTAAGTGTTGGTTTAGCCAGATGGTAGTCTTATTTTTATGGTGCTGGGGGAGAGTGTGGTTGGGGTCTGCTCCCTGTCTGTACCAATTATTATTTTTTTTTAGGCGCTGGGGGAGAGTTAGTGGTTGGTCCTGCTCCCTGTCTGTGCCAGTTTTACGTGGAGGTACCAGGGCGGGGTCCACGGGCTAGTTAGCTTGACTACCAGGCGAGGACCATCATTTAACTAGTGATAAGGGCCCTGATAATAAAATTGGTGTAGCATGTCTAGAATCACAAAGCATGTGTTATTTAGAGTTCGTGTAACTTCAGATTCTTGCTGTAGATGTGACTTGGTTTTATTTACAGTTAAAGTATATGTATACTTGCTTATGGATTTTACCCGGTGAGCACTTCGGACTCACCCCTCGCCTGCGCGACCTGGTCACGTAGATTGATTGTGCGTAGCTCAGGTACGTTCGAGGCCAGCTGTGGCGCACCCTCTGCCAGGCCCGGATCCATCCTGCGTTGCATTATGTCCATATCATTATCTATTATTGTGTTGTATTAAGACTTCCGCTGCTTGCTGTTTATAACTCTATGGATTGATACTTGTAGTATTAATGTTCCCGTATCGAGACAAGTATGGTTGATGTATTATGTACTTTTAATGTATTAAATCCATTGGTTGTGTTATTTACCGCTGTGGTTGTTGTAATAGTATGTGGTCCCACGTGTTTACTGTGTATAACGGTAAATACGGATCGGGGCGTTTCATTTTGGTAGCGGAGCGGGCTGTAGGTCCTTGGTTGTTGCTTGATTGTTTGTGCATATCCTACTCCACATGTTATAAATATGATACTCATGCATACATCTTCATATAGGTAAGACGAGATGGATCCGGCCGAGGGACACCAGCATGTCGCCCAGCAGCACTTAGAAGAGGACCAAGTGTCAATCGGTCAACCGCATGCCCACGTGGAGGATCCACATGTCTACGAGGGGGTACCGGGTATGCCATACCAAATGTCGCTGCAGATGATGCACATGATGACCCAGATTCTTCACCGACAGACAGCTGGGGGACCAGTCGAGGACCCTGTTTTCACCAAGCTATCTGAGCTTGGAGCTGAGCCTTTTTCAGGAGCGACTGACCCTCGTGAGGCAGACGAGTGGTTACGTCAGATTGCTAGGGTCATGCTTAAGATCAAGTGCACAACCGACCAGTGGGCGAACTATGCCGCATCTCTATTCCGTGAGGAAGCAGCAACCTGGTGGGAATCTACCACAAGAGACCTGCCGAAACCAGTGGTGATGCCATGGGCTGAGTTCACAGCCATGTTCAAGGACAAGTTCATTACAGAGGAATTCCAGGAACGCATGCAGCGCGAATTCCTGGAGTTGCGACAGGATAATATGACCGTGACTGAGTATGAGAAGAAGTTTGACCGCCTGTCCCTGTATGTTGGAGATCTGGTAGCCACTACCAAAGCCAGATGCCAACGTTTCTGGAGAGGTTTGCATCCTGACATCCGAGCTATCATGGGATGCAAGGATTTTGCTGGTTATCAGGACATGGTAAGGGATGCTCAGAAGTCCGAAGTTACCTGGCGTGATCAGCAGGAGTATCGCCGGAAGAGGAGTGCACCGCAGGTCCCACCTAGTCAGAACAAGAAGTCATATGCACCTGCCGCTAGTGCACCTGTAGCTGGACGTGGACAGTATCAGCAGATGACCTATGGCCGTGGTTGGACTAACAACCGCGGAGCTACGATTGGAGGATGGAGTGGACCTGGAGTGACTAGTTCTGGAGATAACCGCTACCGACGTCCCATAACATCAGTCAGGTGCTACGAGTGCAACGAGTTGGGACATTACCGCTATGCATGCCCGAAGCTTGGGGGAGTCAGTAATACTGCACCGGCACCAACAGTTCAGGCCTCTGTGGCTAGTGTGCCAGGTGGATCTAGAGCACAAGGACAAAGTCAGGGTCGTGGTCGTGGGAATCCTTCCGCAAGGACCCAATCCGGAGCCAACCAGAGCACATCAGTTCCCAGAGCCTTCGTCATCACCGCAGAGGAGGACCCTGATGCTGCCCAAGTCATAGCAGGTATCTTTACAGTATATGGTAGTGTTGCTTTCACATTGATTGACCCTGGAGCTACACATTCCTTTATTGCTCAGACCTATGCCATGCAACATAACTGTGAAGATATATCTTTAGAAAAACCGATGAGGGTTAGATTACCCGCAGGCATCATAGTGAGGCTGGATAGAGTTTGTAAGGATGTGCCATTAGTGTCCGAGAATGAAACCTTTCCTGCTCGACTCATTGTCATGAACATGGGAGGATTTGATATAATCTTAGGCATGGATTGGTTGTCGAAGTATCGAGCCTTGGTGGATTGCCGAGCTAAGCAAGTGAGGTTGACATCCGCTGAGGATCGGTCGATTGTTTTGTCCGGAGTAGGGAGAGCTGCAACCACATGTAGTATCTCTGCTACCCAGGGCTACAGAATGAAGCAACATGGTCCAGACACATTGCTGACCCACATTGCAGGAGGAGAGACACGAGACCCTACCCCGGAGGATGTATTGGTTGTGAGGGAGTTTGCTGATGTCTTTCCAGATGATCTACCAGGTTTGCCACCCGACAGAGAGGTTGAGTACACCATCGAGCTTGTACCTGGAGTTACACCTATCTCGATGGCACCATACAGGATGGCACCAACAGAGCTTCAGGAGCTGAAGAAGCAGCTAGATGAACTACTGGAGAAAGGTTTCATCAGACCTAGTACCTCACCATGGGGTGCACCAGTCTTGTTCGTCAAGAAGAAGGATGGTAGTCTGCGTATGTGTGTAGACTATCGCCAGATCAACAAGGTGACAATCAAGAACAAGTACCCGTTACCGAGGATTGATGATCTTTTTGACCAGCTTCAAGGAGCAACGGTGTTTTCAAAGATTGATCTCCGATCGGGCTATCACCAGATCAAGATTTCGGAGAAGGACATACCAAAGACAGCTTTTCGCACACGGTATGGCCACTTTGAATTCACTGTGGTACCTTTCGGTTTGACCAACGCACCAGCAGTATTCATGTGCTTGATGCACTTGGTGCTGAACGAGTTTTTGGATAAGTTCGTTGTGGTCTTCATCGACGATATCCTCATCTACTCCAAGAGCAAGGAAGAGCACGAAGAGCATTTGAGGATGGTACTTCAGAGATTACGGGAGAAGCAACTGTATGCCAAATTCAGCAAGTGTGAATTTTGGCTTGGAGAAGTTTCCTTCCTCGGACATGTAGTAGGCGGGGATGGAATAAAGGTTGATCCTGCTAAAGTTAAGGCTGTGTTGGAGTGGGAGCCCCCTAAGAATGTGTCAGAAATCAGGAGTTTTCTTGGCCTTGCAGGATATTATCGGAGGTTCATAGAAGGTTTTTCCTTATTAGCCAGTCCCATGACTAAGCTATTGAGGAAAGAACAAGCTTTTGTTTGGAGCCCAGAATGCCAGCAGAGTTTTGAGGAGCTTAAGAAGAAGCTGACCACGGCACCAGTGCTGACAGTACCGAAGCCAGGAGTGGAGTATGTGTTGTTTTGTGACGCATCGGGACTTGGTTTGGGAGCTGTGCTGATGCAAGAAGGACGAGTGATTGCTTATGCTTCTAGACAGCTAAGGACTCATGAGAAGAACTACCCGACTCATGACCTCGAGATGGCAGCTGTGATTTTGGCTCTGAAGATTTGGAGGCATTATTTGTTTGGAGAGAAGTGCCGAATCTTCACCGACCACAAGAGCCTTAAGTACATCATGACTCAGAAGGAGCTTAACCTGCGACAAAGACGTTGGGTTGAGTTGCTTAATGATTATGACTGTACTATCGAGTATCACCCAGGGAAGGCTAATGTGGTAGCTGATGCTTTGAGCCGGAGACAACCGGATGATGCCTCCCTTAGTTACTCGATGCTTTCACTTATCGAGATAAGGAAGTTGGGAGTGGATTTGACAGTGGACGGTACAGGAGCTTTGCTGGCCCACATGAGTGTCAAGTCCAACCTAAGAGGGTGGATAGTGGAGTTACAAGACGGAGATTCCGACCTGGTCAAGCTTAAGGAAGGAGTAAGGAGTGGAAAAGAAGACAAGTTCCGTATAGCCGATGATGGAGCATTGATGATTGGGAAACGGGTATGTGTACCCAATGTCAGTAATTTGCGTAGTCAGATCTTGGAGGAAGGTCATATGACGCCATATGCGATGCATCCTGGAAGCACCAAAATGTATCAGAACTTGAAGAGCCATTTCTGGTGGCCCCGTATGAAGAAGGATGTAGCAGAGTATGTTGCTAGGTGCATTACTTGCCAGCAGGTGAAAGCCGAACATCAGGCTCCAGCAGGCAAGATGAGATCGTTGACAATACCGGAGTGGAAGTGGGAGATGATTACCATGGATTTTGTGATTGGATTACCGATGACTCGGAGGCAGCATGATGCTATTTGGGTCATCGTTGATCGATTAACAAAATCGGCTCATTTTCTTCCTATTCGCCAGACTGATACCATGGACACATTGGCGGGTAAGTATGTTGCTGAGATCGTGAGACTACATGGGATTCCAAAGTCTATAGTCTCAGACAGGGACCCGAGGTTCACATCACGATTTTGGAAGAGTTTACAAGCTGCTTTGGGGACCAAGTTGAGCTTTAGCACTGCTTTTCATCCTCAGACAGATGGACAGTCTGAGAGGACCATACAGACACTGGAGGACATGCTCAGAGCTTGTGCACTTAACTTCAGTGGGAGTTGGGATAAGTATCTACCCTTGGCAGAGTTTGCTTATAACAACGGCTACCATTCCAGCATTGGTATGCCACCTTTTGAGGCTCTCTATGGAAGGAAGTGTAGAAGTCCGGTATGTTGGGACGTAGAAGGTATGAGATTGATCGTTGGATCGGAGTTAGTCCAACAGACAGTGGACAAGATCCAGACGGTGAGACAGTGCATGAGAGCTGCTCAGGATCGGCAGAAGAGCTATGCCGACAAACACCGACGTGAGATGGAGTATAACGTTGGTGAGAAGGTTTTTCTCAGAGTTGCGCCTTGGAAAGGAGTGATCAGGTTCGGTAAGAGAGGAAAGTTGAGTCCAAGGTATATCGGGCCATATGAGATTGTGGAGAGAATTGGACCACTAGCTTAAAGGTTGTCCTTGCCTGACGAGCTATCACGCATTCATGATGTATTTCACGTTTCCATGCTGAGGAGGTACCGATCAGATCCTAGTCATATTGTGGCCCCAGTGGATGTTGAAGTGGCAGAAGACCTTACCTACACAGAAGTACCGGAACAGATTCTTGCTCGAGAAGTTCGGCAGTTGCGGAACCGTACCATTCCTATGGTAAAGGTCAAATGGAGTAAGCATTCTGCCAACGAGTCAACATGGGAAGTCGAGGAGCACATGCGGTCCCAGTATCCGCATCTCTTCACCGCTTCGGAGTGAATTTCGGGGACAAAATTCTTTTAAGGGGGGTAGACTGTAACAGCCCGGGTAAAAATTTACATTTTACCGGGACTGTAAAAATGCTTTGTACAGTAATTACCGTATAAAAATAATCTTGGGTAATTATTTCAGGGTAAGTTATGCATCGAATTCCGAAACCCACCCTTACCCCACGCTCGGGATTTATCTGCGGATTTTACGGACCGAAGTTGGAATTTTTCGGGTCCAGAAATCTTCAAAAAAAGTCAGGTTTATCCTCAAATTATCGGACCAAAATTAAGTCAAGGGGGTATTATTGATATTTTCTGGTCCGGACGAGACACGACTGCATAGTGCAGCCGCCTTCACCTGTGTGCACGTGAATTTTTGTCTTCCTCTGTGCTGAACGTGATCTTGCCTGTTTTATCTCCTCTTCTACTGCAAACCCATCATCAGCATCTTCTTCACCTGCAAAAAAAAAAAACTCAAACACATCTTCATTCATTCCCTGCCAACCTTAATTGCAAAAAAATACAACCCAGTTCTGCTTTTCAACCAAAATCAGAAACACTTAAAAAAAAAAAACAAAAGAGAAGAAAAAGAGAACAGAAAAGAAAGAAACCGGGACAGAAAAAGAAGAAAAAAAAAGAAAAAAAGAGTAAGGGAAGGGGGCCGTCGCCGTCGCCACCACCTCCCTCCCTCATCTTTTCTTTTTCTTCTTTTCTGCTGCCACCTGCGACCAGACCGCCGCTGCCGACACCACCTCACGACCGGCCACCAGCAGCCGCTGTCCTCCCTCGTCACGCCATCAGCCGCCGGCCTCCCCACCTTCCTTTCCTTCTCCCGCGTGTGCAGATCGACGGGACGGACCTGTGCACGCCGCCGCCGCCGCCGCCAGCCACGTCTCCACCCCTCTGTCTCCTCGTGCCGAGCCGTTTCCCCCTCCCGTGTCGCCTGTTCGCCGCCCTGCTCGCTTGGCCGGAGGTGAGCAGCAGTCATGGATCCGGGACCGACCCGGATTTTGTTGGTCTTAGTTCGAACGGGCGGGTTGTACAAACGGGTCGCAGGCCTGGGTGAGACCATGGGCCACGCGGGTACTGGGCCGAGTTGGGCTCGGGCCTGTAGCTGGTCTGGGTCTGACTTGGGCCTGGGTTCTTGATTTGGTGGTCTGGGCTGGGCTTTGGATATGGGCTGCATAGTAAGGCCCAGTCCGAAATTTAAAAAAAAAAAGAGAAAAAATAAATTCTGGAAAGAAAAATAATAAAAATAAATAAATAATTATAATAGTATATTGAGATAATTTAGGAAATATGTGGATATCAAATTTAAAATAGTTACCTTGGAATATATATATATATATATATGGTAATAATAATAATTTTGGAAAGTACCTACTTAAGGAAATAAAAATAGAAAGGATATTATCAAAGTAAATACGTACCAGGATAATAACCAGAAATAATTATGGTAAAGTATTTTCGGCCTATGTAAATAAATAGTGAATGATGACGGTAATAGAAATAACCCGGGGGAGTACCGAGATAGCGCGGTAGTTATTCTACGGTTTACAGTAATAGTTAAGCATTTGCATATCATCTTATATATGCATAAATTATTGTTTGATATATGAATTGATAACGAGCAGTACCCTGAGGAGCCTGAGCCGGAACACTTCGAGGACTTTCAGGAGTAGGAAATCGGTTAAGGTGAGGATAAGTAATTATTTATATACTGCCGTAGTGCCAAGTTGCTGTTGTGTATTATATGCTTGAATAATTCTTGTGGCTGTGAATAGTTGTTGCGAGTTGAATTTAGATGTTATTTGTTGCCGTTGATGTTGCTGAATTGATGCTACTGTTGATGTTATTTGATAATGTTAGAAATATTGGTACTGGTGGATTATTATTGTTGTTGTTGTTGGCTGTGAAATTATGGAAGTAGAGTACCGAGGGTACCGGTTAATTGAGTTGTATTATCCAGACGAGCGGAGAGGCTGTGAGCCTGCTCGGGATAATGAGAGAGTGGAGGATAATAGGAGTTAAGTAACTAGAAATAATAAAACTGACTTCACTTAGACATCTAGTAAGTCACAGTTAAGTGTTGGTTTAGCCAGATGGTAGTCTTATTTTTATAGTGCTGGGGGAGAGTGTGGTTGGGGTCTGCTCCCTGTCTGTACCAATTATTATTTTTTTTTTAGGCGCTGGGGGAGAGTTAGTGGTTGGTCCTGCTCCCTGTCTGTGCCAGTTTTACGTGGAGGTACCAGGGCAGGGTCCACGGGCTAGCTAGCTTGACTACCAGGCGACGACCATCATTTAACTAGTGATAGGGGCCCTGATAATAAAATTGGTGTAGCATGTCTAGAATCACAAAGCATGTGTTATTTAGAGTTCGTGTAACTTCAGATTCTTGCTGTAGATGTGACTTGGTTTTATTTACGGTTAAAGTATATGTATACTTGCTTATGGATTTTACCCGGTGAGCACTTCGGACTCACCCCTCGCCTGCGCGACATGGTCGCGTAGATTGATTGTGCGTAGCTCAGGTACGTTCGAGGCAAGCTGTGGCGCACCTCTGCCAGGCCCGGATCCATCCTGCGTTGCATTATGTCCATATCATTATCTATTATTGTGTTGTATTAAGACTTCCGCTGCTTGCTGTTTATAACTCTATGGATTGATGCTTGTAGTATTAATGTTCCCGTACCGAGACAAGTATGGTTGATGTATTATGTACTTTTAATGTATTAAATCCGTTGGTTGTGTTATTTACCGCTGTGGTTGTTGTAATAGTATGTGGTCTCACGTGTTTACTGTGTATAACGGTAAATACGGATCGGGGCGTTTCAGACAAACCTGAGCAACTAAATTCTAATAAAACAATAATAGGCATACTACATATAGAAGTAATAATAAGAAAAGAAAGGCTGGAAAATCCTCGGTGTAGCCTTCAAAGGCAAAAACAGTGGATCTCCTTGAGATGGACACTGTGATTCGGGAGTAGACGACGCCAAGTACTGTACAAGAAGCATATAGGAATTATAAAAATGGAAGAAATTAAAGTGTTACATGAACAAGAAGATAATTTTGAATTTAGTCAAGACGTCTTAATTAATTATAAAGAAATAGCTAGACAAGGTGAAATAACAATTAAACAGGGACAGGATATTCAAATATCGAGTAAATTACCAGAAACAGTTAAGAAATTTCTTGGCAGAAAGAATATTTTATATTTGGGAAAATTTCAGAAAGAATATCCTATCCAAATAAAAGAAGCCCATAATAACTATGTATTACCATTAGTAACTACTAACGAGATCGAGAATAGGTTAAAAGGAGTTAAGACAGAAGACAAAAAGAAGATCAGTTATATTCATTTTGGAAGAATTCAGATAATTTTGAAAAGTACATACTTTCAAGGAATTAATTCACCAATCGAAATAACTATAGTAGATAACCGAATTCTACCAGTAAGGGAACGGATAATAGGAAAGATTAAAGGAAACTTAAAAATAACAGTAATAAAATTTGATATCAGTTTACACTATGGAATACCTATTACAAGTAATTACCTTAATAATAGCATAGGATTAATATTTAACTATGAAAGATCAGACTTGATGAATCAGGATGACTATCCATTCACAATTGCATACGCGGTAGGATACGCCTTGAGTAATTCACATCATAGTATTCAATTTAGAGAAAGTGACAAAATAAACATCGACGAAATTTTTCAGAAAAATGGAATTCACTTCATACCTACTACACTGATTAAAACCGAAAACTCACGACCGCTAATAAAAGAAACTTTGCAAGAAGAAAGAAAAGAAGAGGATTTACAAGAAGAAAACATTAGGAAACCAAGAAATTTGCAACCTACAGAAAATACCAAAATAAGCAAACAAATAGCAGAACTAACTAGAATCTCCCAAGTAATACTAGAACAGCTATGACAGGAAAGCTCACAGAAGAAATCCAAAAGATTCACGAAAATGTCGAAAAAATAATCAACAAGTTATCAGAAATAATAAAAAGAATAGAAGCATTGGAAGGAAAAAGTCAGGGACAGTCATCAAAGGACGACAAAAACTTCGAATGGTTAATTACTCCTCCACGAAAACTCTTTTGAAATAACTATAAATCCTCAGTCCAACACCATTTTTCTTTTTCACTTATCTTTTTTTTGCAGATGAGTTCTTTCTTTCGCAAATTCTTTCAAATATCCTTGTTCTGCCAAATAATTTAAACATCCTAAAAATCTTTGGATTTGTTTTCTATCTTGTAATTGATTAGGAAATTCATTTATTTTTTCTATTATATGTGGCTGAATTTTTATCATTCCATTTTCATCAAAATTTAGTCCTAGAAAATCTATTTCCTTTTGTGCTATTTTTGCCTTTGTCTTATTCAAGATTATTCCTTTTTCTTTTAACCGTTGTAATACTATTATTAATTTTTTGAGATGGTCTTTCCAGCCTTTCTTGTCTTATTATTACTTCTATATGTAGTATGCCTATTATTGTTTTATTAGAATTTAGTTGCTCAGGTTTGTCAGTCTGTTCGCGGACAGCACTTGACTCAAGAGAACGAGCAAGTTCCCTATGCATGATTAATGCTTAGTTTTAAGTTTTATTTCAAATACCTGAGGTTGCCTCTGAACTTGCTGCTTCCTTTGCTGATACCTTAGTATTTCTTTAGGTGATTTCTTTTGTGTTTAGTTGGATAAGATAGGAGTTTGGCTCCAGGACACGAGGTCCAACCAGGTTCCTAAGACCTAAGAGAATTTTTCTTCTCTCTAGTGTAATGTGCTTCAATTCAGTGTGTTTATTCATAGAGGAGAGATCTCCTTATATACAACATAAGGTAGCATAGTGTTAGTAATATGCACAAAAGCCAATCATGGATGCTTATTTATAGTCATGTACATACACTTTAAGGTTATTCCAATAAGTATCGTCTATGAGATAAACGCTTGCACATACTTATAACCCTAGTATATATATATATTTGATATGTATATTCTTAAATGTCCCTAGTCGATTATTATTACGGATGGGTTATAATAATAAATTAAGACTAGCGTATGTTGAGAATTTATATGTGATATGAATTCTA
>JAKUCV010001087.1:0-117023 GCA_028386065.3 Turnera subulata | reverse complement strand
TTCTTCTGTCATTTTCTTCTTTAATTCAGCAGATGTGATCAGAATGTCTTGATTTATATATGTTATTCTATTATTTTCTGTGAGTTTTTCTATCTGTGCCGTCAATCTGTAATAATTACCAATTCTTTTTTCTTTTTCGCCTACTGGAGGACCTGTCATTAATGGAGGGTAATTTCCATTGGAGATTCCTAATTGCATGAGAACCTTGATTCTTTGGACTTTTCCGTTACTGACTTCGGGTTGGAGATTGTATACTCGGATATACAGTTCTCTATCCTTGACAACCTTTTCTTGGAATTGCTTGATTGCTCTTTGTATCCCTGGACTGAACCATGAGATCTGATAACTGATTGTGTGCTTATTTGCATATATTGTATCGATAAGACCTGCAAAAAATAAATCATTAATAATTGCTGGTGTTGCTTCAGGCATTATCACTGCTTTAATCCCATTTTTGGGTTTATAAACAGGATAAATATTGTATTTCTTGTCTTCGTCTCCATAGCCAGTTAGAATTTCTTCCAATTTAGTGATTAGTTCTGCAGTTACTTCTTTGTCTTTAGGGCTGGCTACTTGGTCGATGCTTCTTGGGCCTTTGATCGTCATTGTATACCAGTTTTTTGACGAAACTGGTTTATCTTCCTCGAGTGCTCTTTTGTAAGGTCCATTGATTGTTTGAATTTTCTTGGCTTCTGTCAGTGCTTTTTGTGCTTCTTCTATGCTTTCAAATGACTTGTAGGTGACATTTTTACCATTAATAAAAAGTGTTGCTTTGTGCCATTCGTCGTAAATTCCTTGCATGGGTCCGGTGAAGATAACATAATACTTCTTTCGTGGCTTTTGCATTGTCGTTGTTACTTGTTGCAATTCTTCTTGGGCTGATGTTCCTGCAATAGAAATAGTTTTGCCGTTCGGCTTGTTTTCTTTCTCTGGGGCCTGAGGCTCCGTGATTTCTTGATAGCCCAGTGTTTTTAGGCTGCACATTATTTCTTGAACTTCTTTGGCATCCATAGCCACTAAACTACCAGATTCACCATGATTGCTGGGTGACTGATATTCAAAATCAGAAGCCCTCAGACAACTTAATTCACTGTTGTCATATGGTGATTGATTTTCAAAATAAGAAGATAGAACCATGTCATCTCCAGTAAGCTCTGCCAGTGATTGAGCAGTTAGCTGCAGGAATGGTTAGTAACATAGGTTAGAATAGTCTGGTATCTTAATGCCTTACACAAGAGAAAATTAAAATAATCCTCAAGTTAAAGCTATTTCTTACCTCTGGAAACATGGCCTCTCCTTGTGGTACCATACTTTCTGATGGATAAGCTATTGAACTTTCTGATGGATAAGTTAATGAAGTATTTGATGGATAAGCTAATGGAGTATCATGCAGGACTGGTATATCATAACTCATCAGTTGATTTTGTTTCCCAAAATCTGTAGACAAGGCCATGGAAGTACCACATTGACCTATTCCGGAAGCTGATATATCACTAATGTTGTTTTGTGTTTGAGATATTGAATGATCACTTTTGTCACAGGGTGACTGATTTTTAATATCAGGGGGTGTATTCATGGAAGGAATCCATTCACCTCCAAACTCTAGTGTAGACTTTTGATTTTCAAGATCAGAAGCCAGCAGACAACTTTCATTAGTTGATCTGGCAACCAGCATTGTTGGATTTTCATTCCTACTGCAGCTAACTTGACTTTCAGCATAAGCTGAATTATGAACCAGCCCATTTGAAGATGTATTGCCAAAATCAGAAGCAAAATAGTGGCTCATTTGAATTTGGTTACTAGCTGAATTGACTGTTAATTCATTCAAAAACGAATCTACAAAACTTATCAGATCATCTTCTTTGTCATCATCAGAAGATAATAGAAAGTTCTGTAGGGTATGAAAAGATGAAGGAACATTGAAGTCCGCTGTGTCTCCTGGAATTGGAAATTGGAGTTCCACTGCATCTACCTGGAGTAAGGACCATAAACGAGCAACAATTAGACACACACATGTTTCATAAGCACCGAGTGAACAGCTAGATAATAAACACCGGATATGGTGCATGATCTTCATTCTCACCCCAGAGGTTGTAGGCTGTGATGTATGATTTTCCACGTCAAAAGCCATAGAGAAACAGGGTTCACCTTGATCAGCAACAGCAGCAGCATTTGATTTATACTTTAATTTGCAGATAACCAGGGCAGTCTGTGCAAGTTGAAGACCACAGGTTGAAGAGCATGTCTTATTAGTTGATAATCAAGAACATGGAAATGCGAATTTCAACGTTGTAACAGACTATATAAGACAAGAAATACAAACTGGATTTTGAAGCATGTCACTGACAATTGTTGTATCTCAGCTATAACAATATTAGACTGCTAAAAAAATCTACTCATTGATGTATGATAATTAAGGAAAACCCAATTAAGTACGGATTGAAATTCAAGCAACAGAAAGTTAAATATTATCTTAAGCAAAACTAACATAAAGGATTATTATTCAACCGAATGAATAAGAATTTTCTAGCCGATTTTGCACCACCATTCGAAGCTGATAGTATAAGACGATGTAAGAAACGAAATGCAATGTGATAGTCTCTGCTTGCTTACTGGGTCATTAATGGTTTCTATGCGTCGATACTCGTGGATAACCCAGTGAGTCCTGGTGCCCAACCTAGAGCCAGCAACTTTATAGTGAAACACCAGTTTCTTCTGCGTACCAATGACCTTATTCCTAGCCTTGATTTGACGAGTCTCCCCGGTCTCTTTCCAGAATCCATTCCTGGTTCGCCTGTTCACTCGTTTACTATTTGCATATTTCTTTTCAAGGTTACAAAAGAAATACCATACTCGATCATCCGAGCTTGTACTTAAAACACCTACAAAACACGAGCCATAAAAGATGGAAGGAAAGAAAAAAAAAAAAAAAAACCAAGATTAGTCAATTTGCCGCGAGTAGTCAATTTAGCAAGAAAAGTATCATTGACAACCATATTGTGACAATTTATAGCACATACCAGGCAACTCAGGTGGGTCTCGCCGGTAGACATCAGCCTTGACAATATGCTTATCAACAAGGTGACAATTGCCATTTTCTTTCAGGAACAGAAAATGATTAATGAGTTCTTGCTCGGTTGGGTGGAACCTGACTCCTACCCCTGCATCTTCTTCCATGGATCCTAAACAGACTGTGCCATACAGAAACAGTACTTGGAAATGCTACTCAACTAAGTAGAGTCTGTGCAGCAAACAAAAGCAAGAAAAGGACAGATGATTTCATTCCTTTGCTAAAATAGAAAGCAAGCACGGGTAGAGTTAATAGCTAAAGGGAACAAAAAGATCACTACCTAGAACATAAGAACCAGAAGGAGAACGTCCCTGGTGGTTGGCACTGGCACATAACTCACTGACTCGCTGAGTAAGGAAGAGAGGGTAGTGTTTGATACTTAAGTAAGGGACTGAAAAGCGCATTGACTTGCTTTGTTTCTTTTCTTTTTTTCTTTTCAAAGTCGTTCCCTTGTCTGAGGGGTTTCCTCTAAAAATCTGATTGGGTAACAGTAACGTTGCATGTATCTTTCCAGGTGGAATCCACTCTTAGAATAGATTCTAGTATAAGGACGAAAATCAATTGTGAACCTCAACCATCAGATTAATTCTTTTTTTTTTTATTAAAATGGTCTGATATGGTATCGCAATAATTATAACCAAATAACTTTGCATTCCATTCCCCACAAAAAGTTTTCAATTAAGGGAGAGTTAGCATAATAAGGATCAAAATCAATCTTAATTCTCAATCATTCGCTTATACTTTTAGTTGAAATGGTGATTGCAATTGACTCCCACCATTCGAAGTCTTTAAAACTTTGTTCCAAAGGATCACATCCGTACGGACTCAATACATTCGCTTTGTGTTTGGTTCGGCTTAAGCAAGTATGGGGTTTTGAGTTCTTATGTGTAAGAGAAAATTTCTATTAAACGTCGGGTGGACAACTAAAAAAAAGGTCCAAAATTATTTCACAAGGCATAAACCAGAGTATTTCAGATGCAAACGTCTTATGTCTAGAAAATAGAACTCAAGAACACAGTTAGAAAACCAAAATAATTATAGTAATACAGTACATCAAGATACTTGATAAACATCCACTACTAATCAAGTTCATAGCTTAAAAAATACAAAAACCAGACGTCAAGCACTATTAAAAAAAATACACCACTATTACACAATATAAAGCTGCAATATGTATAGTTACGGCCGTCGACCAAACCAAATCCCGACAAAACAAATTAATGCATATCCCGATATTGAAACTGCAGTGCAGCGTTCAGGTCGTAGTCTCCCTCATTGTAGCCAAAGAAAGGTTGCAGATGTGCTTGTACCTCATACGAGTAATCTTCCTGCAGATAAAATATAGAAAAATTAAGTGCAATGACTCTTTTATTTGAATATTCTTATTGGGAACTTCTAATAATGCATTATGTTCTTTCTGCAGTTATGATGTGTGCTTTTCTTCAGTTTTAAAAAAAACGTGCATATGCTCCTAATTTCTGACCTGTGGGGCGTAACTTGCAGTTGCATAGTCATAGTTCATTGGAGGACTAAACCCACAATCTCCATTTGTTGGGCCATAATTGCTTCCACTGCAGTTTTGATTCCCAAAATCAGAAGACGCCACTGAATTTGAATCACCTTCTTCAGAGCCTGGCATATTATCTGCATCTGTCTTCAATTTGCAAAGAACGAGTTTCCTCTGTACAAGTTGAAAAAAAAATACAAAATCTCAAACTACAAATTAACTAGATAAGCAAAAAGATGGAAAATCCAGAGTCTAGACTAAGAATACTCGCAGAGGACAGATTTAGCAAACTCACTCTACCAGTTGATATGTCATTGAAAATTTAATGCAGATGTACTGGTTCCCACAAATCAATGGTATACTAATACAACATATAATAAATTTTTGAATAAAGTAGCCCTAAGGCCTAATGCATCAAGTAATTTGCACATAAAGAGGTCTTATGTGCAAGCTTTATAAAAGAAAAAAAAGAAAAAAAAAAAAGAAACTGGATAGCTACCTGCGCATTAGGCAAAGCATGGTTAAGGCTATACTCATGCATGATCCACTTAGTCCTGACCCCATTAGGAGTGCGCCCTTTGTAGAAGACCAAAGTTTTCTTTATTGCAATGTTCTTGATTTTACGGTCTTTTCCGGTAACTTTCCAGTAACCAGCCTTTGTTGTTCGATTGAACCGCTGACTATTGGAGTACTTGTAGTTGAGAGGGCAGAAGAAATACCATTTTGGATGATCCGGCTCCAACACCGAAAGTGCTGCACGAAGAGATATATATATTTCAAGTTCTTAATTTAGTTACTATGATGAAAGGAGAAAAAAATGAGACTAGAGAAGGCACATTAAGCAATATATATTGTCATCATATATATTAGTACGTACCAGGAAGTTCCCAGGGCTCGTAGTCACAGACATTGACCTCAGCTATTTGTGTCACTAGGTGATCATTACCAAGCATCCTGTGCTTCAAGTAATACTCCACCAATTCTTCATCTGTTGGATAAAATCCATAACCCTTTGCCCATCGGCCGGTAGATGATGCTGATGCGCTTGCCATCTCTCCACTAAAGGTGTTTGTATGTAATTCAATAGAGAAGTAACAAGGAAAACTAACAATGAACAGTACAAAGTTAGGGGATGAATTCGTTGGCTGCTAGATTTTAGTTCAACTTGAATGTGTGTTTGTGGATGCTCAATATAAGTGTGTACTTATAACCATCTGTGAGACCCATCTAGCCACGCTACTTCTAAGAGAATCCACCATCGAAGTAAGTTGCAATACTTCCTTAAAAAGTTCCTCAAAGTGATTTTTCTTAAATTCTTTTTTGAACCAAGAGAAAATAGGTGGTAGGAAAAAAAAAACTCAATTTACTTACTCAAACAGTCATTTTTTTTGGCTGACTAGTCAAGAGAATATTCATATTTATATATTCATATCACAATCACCTAAGAATCTGCACACCAACTTTTATCCAATTGGTAACCTAATATTTAAATCTTGACGTTTATATATTTAAATTTCTTTTATAATAATAAGTTATATTTGTAGTATAGTGGCATCTGTTTTAAGTTCTATTCAGAGAGTAATTGATAGAATTGAGGGTGATAGTTTGGAATTTGGGGTTGTGAACAATTATTAAAATTCTTATTTATCAAAAAAAATGAAACAAAACATAAAGCTTTAAACAACGTATATTTCGAAACTAGTGGAGTATTTCCAATGGAGTAGCTGGTAGTGTATTTACGACATCTTCTTAAACATTGTGCAAGTCAAATTTTGTCAAAAAAAAAAAAAAAAGTTAATGTACCATCAGGGGGACTGCCCTCAAACAAAATGATAATGACCGGATTGGTCAATTCCATAAAGCTCTTATGTCCTCCACTAACGCCTTGATCTCCCAGGGGCTGGGTTGAAGTTGTTTTATTGCCAGCCGTGCTACCTGTGAATCAGTCGCAATGGATACTTTCTAGCAAGGGCTAGATTGACTGCTTCCTGATTGCCAAAGTCTACTGCTTCCTTGAATTCCTTTTGGAAGAGCTGAAGATCTCAAGTTTACATCCCTATAGTGTTAGCAAACTTTAAGCCTTCCCGCATAGCCATAGGACTTTTTTAACCATAGAAACTTTTAAGCCTTCCCACATAGCCAAGCCTCCCCTCAAGAGTGGAAGAACTTTTTTAACCATAGAAACTTAGACGTCAGACGGACTATACGGATTAATGCCACTTAAGATTCTATCCTATATATTAATATTATGGTTTTATTGGCAAGCCCAAGGTACCACCAACGAGTAACGAGGTCAAGTGATAGACATAAGCCTAATTTACCAAAATTCTTGTCCAAGTTTCATGGGGCTTTACATTTTTCATCAACTCGTGCATGTGGTAGTAGAAAACATCATCCGACACCCCAAGAAGTGGAAATTACCAGTCTTTCAACATAAGTAGAGTAGCTCCCGTTTGCTAGAACTTAAAGTCAGTCAAAACTACTAAAAGAGCTTGTGTTCACATCACCACATGCTTTTCATCTCCTCCTTTTGCACTATTATGGGTCATGTAACTTGTTCCACTAGGTCTTGTAACAAATCACAATTGAAAGTCTTAAATCTAATTCCTACAAAGAACAAATGTTTTTACCAGACAACAAAGATTACTACAGAACAAGAGGCTGAATCAGAGAGACAGAGCAAAGCAAGATAATTTTGAGTGCAGGATCAAGGGATATTCTCTTTGGGCAGAGAGACAGAGAGCAAAGGTACTCTTCTCTTTGGGCAGAAACTGCACCCTTTATGCTACCGGGAACAACTTCGTTGAGAAGTTGTTGATGAATGATGAGGTCATTACGAATTTACGAGGACGAAATATTATTTTGACCACTTGAGAAGCAAAGAGAAAAAGTGGTGACATTTGAACGGGAACAAAAACAAAAAGAAAAGAAAAACAATAACGCGTAATTTTCATTACTGTCCAAAATACAACACTTCCATTTCCTTTACTTTTTAACATAAAAAAAAAAAAAAAATCATTTCTGCTTCTTGTTGAGAAAACAAACCACACAGGGTTGCAGAGCCTACACAAGCCGCTTGCTCTGAGTCTCCCATGAGTGATGACATTACATTCCCGCATATCAACGTATGCGTAATAACATAGACAAGTTCATACATACTTGAGGTAGAGATATATAATACAATAGGAAGTACACATACATAGAACTACGTACAGACATAAACAATTCTTGTTCAACATCAAAATACAGACATAAACCACACAGAACTTCCCAAATAGAATCTTCAGAACTACTTTCCAGCAGTGCATGCATAGGATGTCAGATATCTAGGACAGGAGTAGCTTCTAACCATCTTCTACACCCATCAGTAGTTTCTGTATCTGCATTCAGCTGTAGAGTCTGAAGAATACTGGAAGACTGCAAGTTGAAGGTACGAACTAAACAACCAGGGCAGGTTGTCTAAAATCTCCTTTCTTACATATTTAGCTTCATCATGAAGGGCATAAGTTACCCTCAATCTCTATCGAGATTACAACTACATAGTTTTTAGTAATTGTTTCTAGGTGCCAAAACAGCAGTTAAAGGCTTTGGCAGATAGAACAGATATGCTCAAGTACACACGGAGGCATCAATGCCATTTTTAACCGGCATTTCCTCAGCGCATGTAGCTTACATACCTGCATTGGAATTGAGACTCTTCTGTAGCTCAAAGAATGCGTCATATTCCGCCAAAAGTTGAGATTGTTCCTGCAGAAACATAGTAGATATTAGGACTTGCTACGATGCACTTGAAAACAAATTCAGAAAACATCCTTATGGAATGTGCTTCTCACCTCTGGTAAGATAATCCCTTGCTGCGACATTTCATTTTCCATGTTATTTTCTGATAATGACGCCATCAGAGAACTCCAATAAGACATGAGTGGAATTTGATGTTCGACAGGTGTTGCTGCCAGGGATTGAGAGGCTGATATACTAGAATTCTTCTCGTTATTTTGATTATCGGCATCCGTAGCCGCTAAACTACGAGATTCACCATGATTGCAGGGTGACTGATATTCAGAATCAGAATCCCTCAGACAACTAAATACGCTGTTGTCATATGGTGAGTGATTTTCAAAATAAGAAGATAGATCCATGTCATCTCCAGTAAGCTCCGCCAATGATGGAGCAGATAGCTGCAGGAATGGTTAATAACATAGGTTAGAATAGTCTGGGATATTAGTGCCTTACACAAGAGAAAATTAAAATAATCCTCAAGTTAAAAGATATTCTTACCTTTGGAAACATGGCCGCTCCCTCTGGTACCATAGTTTCTGATGGATACGCTAATGAACTTTCTGATGGATAAGCTAATAGACTTTCTGATGGATAAGTTAATGAAGTTGTTGATGGATAAGCTAATGGACTTTTTGAAGAATAAGTTAATGGAGTATCATGTAGGATTGGTATATCAGAACTCATCAATGGATTTTGTTTCCCAAAATCTGAAGACAAGGCCACGGAAGTACCACATTGACCTTTTCCGGAGGCTGATATATCACTAATGCTGTTTTGAGTTTGAGATATTGAATGATCACTTTTGTCATAGGGTGACTGATCTCTAATATCAGGAGGTGTATCCACGGAAGGAATCCATTTACCTCCAAACTCAAATTCTGATGGATAAGGTAATGAACTATCATACGGAGTTGGTATATCATAACTCATCAGCGGATTTTGTTTCCCAAAATCCAAAGGCAAGGCCATGGAAGTACCACACTTACCTTTTCCAGAGGCTGATATATCACTAGTATTGTTTTGAGTTTCAGCTAATGAAGCCGTCAGACAACTTAAATCACTGTTGTCATAGAGTGACTGATTTCTAACATCAGCAGGTGTATCCACGAAAGGAACCCAGTCACCTCCAAACTCAAATGTAGATTTTTGATTTTCAAAATCAGAAGCCGGTAGACAACTTTCATTAGTTGATGTGGCAACCAGCTCATTTGAAGATGTATAGCCAAAATCAGGAGCCAAATAGTGGCTCACTTGAATTTGGTTACTGGCCGAAGTGACTGTAGATTCATTCAAACTTTGATCTTGATTGTTGGTAGAAATCTCGCGGCTTGGCTCACCAATACCGTAAGTATCTTGATGGAAATTCTGTTGAAAGTAAGGATCTTGATTTTCAACATAAGAAGTGGTGTGATCTTCGAGATCAGAAGCCATATGGTGGCTTTGATCACTACTGTCACCCTTCTCACCATCCTTATTCTTCAATTTAATGAGAACAAATTCTCCCTGCACCAAATATTGAAACAAAGTAAGGATTCAGTTCATAAACTGACAAATGCTTTCCTCTATATTCAAGAACAGCACTTCAATATCACTGCAAACCAAAACCAAACTCACAGAACAAGGTCATGGCTATATTTTCCCCGTTCACACAATTGACCAACTCAATCAATGCAGAGATAAATATCACAATCCACATGGTAATTTCACAATACTTAGACATGCAATGGAAAAAAATAAAACCAAAGTAAGATTACCAGCACATTAGTTATTTGATCCTCCAAAGTTCAAACACAATAGAAAACAAGGTTTTGGTTTGTATTTACCTGAACAGAGATGTTTGGTTCCGGGGTGTATTCATACTCATGTATGATCCATCCAGTCCTGAGAGCTCTAGGGGTGGCTTTCTCATAGAAGACCAGGGTCTTCTTAGTACCAATCTCAGTCTTGGTACGCTTAGCCTTGATTGAGAGGTTCTTGCCGGTGGGTTTCCAAAATCCGGCCTTTGTCCTCCTCTTAGCCCGACGACTATTCCTGTAGAAATTACGCGGGCATAGAAAGTACCACACTTTATCATCATCGGGGTCCAACTTCGACAGCTCTGCAATCACACGGATCAATCAGTTCAATTCAACAGTTGAATAACAACAAAAAAGCACCAAAAAAAAAAGAAGAAGAGAGAAATGCATGGTTGGGTTTGGATGATTACTGGGTAGATCCCAAGGTTCGAATTTGCAGAGATCAAGCTCGCCAATAACCTCGTCATCGCCCTCGTATTCGCCGAGGGACTTGGGCTTCAAATAATAAGTGATCAGTTCTTCATCAGTCGGGTGAAACCTCCATCCCACCATCAGCAGATTACATCCAAACATCAGAATTGATTGCACTAGTACCCAGAAAAACAAAAAAAAAAAAAAAGACAAACATTCATGAACAAAGCAGAGGCTAAAATCATTATAAAAGAACAGTTAAAAAAAAAAAACAGAAATGAAATGTTTTCAGGGCTTATACCAGTGGAAGAGAACCTGGCCCTCATTCCTCTTCCTAAAACAGGCCTACCCGGGGATCTCATTTGAAAGGATTAGGTTGTTGTGTTACAAGAGAGTAATATGAGTTCTTTTGTTTGATCAAGAAGCACTATATAAAGGGGCATAGACACACACATATGAAAAAGAATCTCCACTGTTCAATGGCATAGTTGGGGAAGCTATTGACATGGTGGAGGATAAAGAATCTGAAAAAGTCACTACGTAGTCAAGGGGTTTCCGCTTTATTGGATAAAATAGTAAAGTGGACCCTACCACTTCAGGACCCCCGCGCTTTGTTTAGTTATTACAATGTCTTCATCTCCCTGTCTTTCTTTCTGTTTGAAAACGGTTTTAAAACTGGGAACTGTTGCGGTTAAAACACGCTTGGTCCTCACGTTATTTGGGCCCACTAACCTGCCATAACCATCTCGAATATTCATGTATTTACCGTATTCTAGAATGTTCGCTCCCTTCCTCACCATACAAACATAATAAGGCCATGTAGATTCCATTAAACCGTCAAATTAGAACACACTCGGCTGCAACAGATACCAACTAAAGTATGTTCCGAGTATAAACGTACACACTTAAGGCCCAAATTCTTAGGCCTAACCTGACAATTGGGTTTATACGACTACCGATGGTTGGGTTTATAATTACTCTTGGCCCAAATGCATTACGGGCGGTGATGGTTACAGAAAACAATCCACGGTCCGATCCTAGAACCATAATATGGGCCTTCGATTAGCTTGGTCTTCAAAAAAATGGAACTAAAATGAAAAAGTTGCGCTTGGCTCTTTTTATCATTTTGTGTCGCAGGAAAGGAGTAAACAGCAGAAACCAAGTAATACATAACACTTTTTACTAGCACCAGGAAAAAATGCTTTTGATTTCATTCCAGCTCAATGCGAAATTGGCTGACCCTAAACCAAAACTACCTACTACCTAGAAAATTATACACACCCAAATTACAATTCTATGAGCAATTGTATTCCACCCTACCGACTTCATATTTCTACATTTATCCATCATTTCTTAGGCAGCTTAAATATGTACACGGCGTGCCATCGCTTCAGAAGCCCCGATTCAAGCACCGCAATCTTACTGGTGAGAACACAACAGTCAGTCGAGCATGATCTGAGAGCGAGTAATTTTCCGGCCACATTCCCTTCTCTGCTTCGCGCGGGTAGAGAAACGCATTCTTTACCGAGAAACCAATAGCATCTTCCTTTGAGTCTTGTTCATAGTCCTCTTTCTCGTTGCATTCTACTCTTAGCTCTGAACATAATGAATTACAAATCTTCTGCAAGACATAGCACCTTATAATTTAAGTTACTTGACAACATAAAACACTGGAATGATGCATATTCTAATTCAACATCAGATTGAAAAAAATGAGCTGAAAGATTTAGATTCTTAGAATTTTCAAAATCTCATATAGGCCTGCATTTTAACATTTCATCCACAAAATTGCCAGATTCCTCTCTTCTATGGAGGAGTCTTTAAAACTTGTTTTACATGCAGGGTGATCCGTTAATATGAATATAATTTTGTAACAGATTAGGACTGTGTCATTTACTAGGCAACCACTTAAATTTTCAGACAGTATTCACATAATAGGAATGCATTGACCGCACCTCAAATTCTTCATAATCAACAACACCATTTCCATCAGTGTCTGCTTGGATCCATAGATCTTTTGTCTCCTGGAAACTAAGTCCACAAGGCAAACCTATCAAATTAACCTGAGCAAACAACAGGGAACTGTGAATCTCTCTTTGTACTTGAGTGCGTAAGCAAACCAATGTAATTCAGATAAATTAAAGGAAAATAAAAGAAAGCCCTTGCAAGCGTACCTGGCGGAGTGCATCACAAAAAGTTGAATATGTTATGAAATCACCATGGTTGTCGGCCTTTAAAAAGGCAAACGCATCATTTTCAACCAACGAAGTCTTTTGGAGTTGAGACTGAAACCAAGAAAGAATGACAAGATCAGGTATTAATTTTTCTTTCCTTCATTAAAATGAGATTAAATCGGGTATAATATTTTTGATTACTTAGGCATTTCTGCAATCTTTAACTTAGCTTACTACAAAATTGAAGCCCAACAATGTGAATAAATCAAATGATGGAAAAGCAGACAAGGGAAAATGCATTTTCACCACTCAAAACTTCCTATGTCCACACATAGCAAGCTAGGAAATGCATATACTCAATAAATAGACAAAAGATGCGATCAAAGGCCTTATACGGAGCACCCCAAACAATATCAAGCACAAATATTCTGAAGAACCTAGACAGAACTCATAATGAACTTGGCTCAATATTTGTATGTGGGCACAATACAAGATGTTAACGTTGAATAGCAAGAAGATCAATTGTTGCAGCCAAACAGGAATGGTAAAAAACTAGAACGGAAAAGTACTGAAGATACGAAAAAAATCTACACACCTTTATTATTCCAAACACTGCCTCAGCCCAGCTAGTTTTCAATGGTTTCCTCAATTTATTTGGATTGCAAAGCCAAATAAAATCAACACCACAGATGTTACCCCTATGATTTCGATGGCTGACCCACTGCAGGAAGTAAAAAAAAATGTAAGAAACATGTATTTCAACATGATGAAGATCAAGTGATCAAGAAGTATTTACATCAGAAACCAGGCAACTGACCTTGTGAGCATCTGCATCGCTGTCAGTATACTGATGGGCAATATCATAAGAAGATACAAACCCCTGGGATCTCAGAAATTTGTAAACATGTCCACGCTTGCTTCCATTCCAATCACTGCAGATGTAGAAAGAGAAGATTTAGGAATGAGTTTTCCTATCGTACCAAATTATGGGAAAAAAAAAAAAACTTAAGGAAAGAGAAGAAACTTACCCACAGAGAATGATAGGCATGTGTTCAAGTCTGTTTTCTCTCTGATATGCTTCAACATACTCTAGTATTTTGTAAACCTGTAGAAATGTCAACATGATGCCTCAAGGTAGTTAATATCATCCCTAAGAACCCGAAAATATGGTATAAAGCATGATGACTGGAAACAATCTCTATACCTGATGCAACCTCACTATAGATAGGCTGGAATCATGAGGGAATAACAAATGAGTGTTCACAATAAGAAACTCTTGTTGCAAGTTTCCTTTTTCACCTTGTGAGACCGAAGCATCTAATTCCACATGTAATAGCTGAGCAACACGGTCCCCAAAGTCATTAAACAGTAGCTCCCTGTAATTCAAAACATTACAACGGTCCCTGCGAACAGCAGTTAATAGGCCTGTAGAGAGTAAACAAATTTCTGCAAAATTAGCGCGTGAAAAAGTGATGTATTCGTGTAACTGAGTATTCAATTAAAGCTAAGCAACAACCAAACAAGTGGAAAGAAAACACTTTTCCATGGCAGATCAAATGACCAATCAGATATGTATTCACATTAGCCTAGTGAACAAAACAATTCTATTAGTTGGTCTCGACAGCCACAACTATGCCAGCCAATTAACTATCCCATCAGGTCATGCCTAGGACACGACATGAATTTGTAAGCATAAGTAGTAGATTGTCCGAGAAATTTGTGGGTAGAGAAGACCAACCACTTACCATCTCCGCGATTGTTGGTTCTTCCGAGCTGGAAAATCATATATCCTGCATCACCAAGCCTCTCCTCGTACATATTCACAAGTTCTAAGTTCTCAATCCAAAATTCCTTCAAAGCTCAACCAAAGAGAAAAGTGAATCAGCATCGATTTAAAGCCAATATTTCACCCTTACACATAGGCAGGGTCGGATCTATAATAAATTAGAAACAAGAACAGAGGAAGAGCTAAGAGATAGCCACCTGGAGGCATATAATAGAAGACCTTTCATAAAGCAACCAGTCCAAAATCCGATGGTTCCTGGTCAGCCAGATTGTGGTGAAATCGCTTTCACGTAGTTTCTGGTTCTGTTTCACAAACACAACAACAGATAAATGAATGGAGCCAAAAAAAGAGAAAAAATTTAAACTTTAGGAGAAGAACCAACAAAAAGAAGAAAAAGAAAGAAAACCCAATATTTTTTTTTTCAAGGAAAAACAAAGCCAGAAGGCCAGAAAGAAACAGGAACCCACCTGTTGGTCGAGTCGCTTATAAATGGGAGCCAGGATATTAAAGGTGGTGCAGGAAATGCAAGGCCCTTCCCCCATTGACGAAGACAAATATCCACCCAACCCAGAGTCGCTCCTCGAAAGAGGCTCCTTCTCCTTAGAATTAAAGGGCCCAATATTCGAGTTATTAGCCTCCACAAACAACTGCTTTCAAAAAGAAAACAAAAAAAAAGGCGAATGAATGCATGAATAACCATTAAAAAAAAGTAAAACACCCATTCCTTTTCAGACAAAAACCTTAAACCAAAGATTCCAAGTACGACAAAAGACATACCATTTTCAGGTTCCAAAGGATGATGGTGAGTAGTAAGGTTTGTGCGAGGAGAGGGAGTTATTACAGGCGAAGAGGAGGAGATAAGGATGAAGAAGAAGAAGAAGAAGAAGAAGAAGAAGAAGAAGAGGCAATGGAGAAAAAGAGGATATTGAGGGTTTCTGGAAAAAAGGGCGGTGATTTTTTTGGTGGTTTAATTTTGTAGATTGCTAGTCACTCGCGTGGTGGAGGGGTAGGATTTCTTTTTATAGGAGATTTTAGGTTCTTTTTTTGGGAGCTTTTTGCCTCCCTCTTCCTCTCTGTCCTGACTCCTGATTGCCTTGAGCTGTAAGAATTATCGTTTTATTGTTTTTCAGTTTTTCGGATTTCCTATTTTAAAACTGATAGGAATGTGGCTTTTGGGTTCTGTTTTTTCTCCTCTTCTCGACTTCTTATGGAGACATCCTGTGGCCCATGGTTCCATTTCTTTATTTCTTCTTTTTTTGCCTGTTTGCTGGCCTGTGTCCACCAATAAATCTGTGGGCTGTAATGATTGATCCTTTTAACGTCCAGATCACAACTCACTTTTTTATGTTTCTCCCGTGTCTTTTATTAAGCCGCAGTATTATGTGGGTAGGCTTCAATTTAACCATAATCGGCTAATAAAATTTCTCCTACCAATCTACTACTATCTTATTGGGCTTTAATTCGTCACATGACAGAATGTTTGTAGGATTGTATTTGTGGGTATAGAATTTATTGTGGAGGGTTAATTTTTTTTTTCAAACATATGGGGTATTTCATTTATTACCTTCCCTTCTTGACCTTTAAAACATTTATTGCATGTCCATTAACTGACTGTGGATTTTTCAATTTGGAGAGCAATAGCGGCTATTAACAACTCATCGATCGTATTGTTAATTTGTTACTGTCAGCCCAATAAAAATACTAGTAATTACATCCACGATGATGCCACAACATTTTTAAAAAAATTTATTGACGATTATAAGCAAACAACTACGACTAGTATTTATTGGGATTTTTTTTCTTTCTCAACTACTTCTAGTCTTGTTGTTGTTGATGGCTTGCCAAACTTCAACTCATAAATGAAAGCATAGAACAGTAACTATAAGGCCAGACCAGAACAGGCTTAGCCTCGGCATAAACTCGTAAACCATAAAATTATAGTATGAGTATATCTCAATAGTTTGGGATCTAAGATACTTAGCTGGATTTTTGTAGCCCCTTTTAGACACACCCACACCGTAATGGCGTAATAATAATGTTTAGTTTTTCTAATGAATTGTGCAACACCCGACAAGTGTCGGAATTCAGTCGTGTCAATGACTAAACAAAGCATCCAACAGTCGCGGTGAGTATAATTTTTAAATCGCAATGGGCGGATTCCCATATAAGTCTTCCTTCCTTCCCTCCATGTTGTCTCAATGATATGGTGACTTCATCTCTAATTATTTTATAATTAATCACGGTTTGTACTTTGTACCCTTTAAGTAGTATTTATTTTGTAGTAATAACTAGGAGTAATAAAATGGTTTGGTACTTGAGGAATAAAAAATGTGAAAGATCCGACAGTTACGAGGCAAATAATTTTTTTACGACGGGAAGGGCCAAGACGAGCTTCAGTTTCTTATTATTTTTATGACGGAAAGAGCCAAGAGTTTCAATTTCAGTAACCCCCCACAAAAAATAAAATAATAATAAAATGCTAAAGCTGTATCTGACGCGGCGCGATTATACGAGGATGTAATAAAACGCGTGAGCCAGGTGGTGCCTTTCTGGTTTCAAAGCGTCGGTGTGTAATAATAATACAACACCAAAAACTTGTTCCTACCACTTATCATTCGTATCTTGAAGTGTCCGGGTCTTGCTAGATACTACGTATTCACAAGGAAAATATCTTCTCTGTTTTTAAAAATGTTTTTTTATGCGCAGATCGAAAGATATGCGATAAGCAAAAAGCCAAAAACAATGATTTATTTCGTTTTTGGCTTATAGACAATGCTAAAGTACCTTTTTGTGTGTTTTATTATGAATTTAATAGATGATTATAATCGGGTGATTCTCCAACTTTGTTTCAGCGTTTTCTCAGGACGATTGGATTTTATGGATAGGTTTGGCCGATTTGATTACGAGAGATGCATGCATCCGTGGAGAAAAGGAAGAGACAGGGGATGGCTATGCATGTACACCAAATCACTAATATTTAGAAGAAGAAAAAAAAAAAACAGCGGCAAAAATAGAAGCACACGTATAGGCATTCTTGTTGCGAGTGTGTGATAAAAAGTTGTGTATCATTATTATTGTCGCATTCTTAAAGTGCATTGCATAATGTTGTTATCTATAATGTCATGTCGTGTAAATGTAAAGTGTGACTGGATTTGCATATTTTCTTCTTTTCACAGATATGGCGGTCTCGTGCTATGATTAGCTCCTTGAACAAACCAGAGATATTTACATGAGGGGATAGTTCATGATTCTATCTATGCATATAGTTGTCATTGGCCATTTGGCCTTCATTGCTTTCCAATTACCGCGAAATAAAACTGGACGCTTTTCGACATGTTTTTTTATTGTTTTATTTTTTCTTTCCATGCGATGCTTGAATAAAATAAGTCGATTTTGTAGAAAAATCAGGTGATATATAAACAACACAGTAGTGGAATCAAGTCTTTCTATTTATCGCAAAGGAAAATAAATTTTTCTTTGGCGGCCTAACACTCCAGATTCTTGAATTTGAGATAGATTCACACAAACCATATAAAATATTCTTGTGCATGCCCGTTTTATCTGTTTTTGACATGTCTGAGAATTTTTCATACTACTTTTTCGTTTGGTAATGCGATAGTTACAAATTTGGGCCAAGTATGGGCTGAAAGAAAGAGAAACTAGGATTGGTTAGAACCTGGGCCTTGGCCTAAAACTGAATGCATATAGGCTTCGCGTCATCATCCTTCCCAATCCAAAAAAAGTAAAAAAGAAGATTCTACGGCAGTTTTGGGCCTGCTGGCTTTTAAATGACGGGGGAAATACTGCTGCACTCCACTTCGTCCATGTAATGTACTGCATGCCAGGATTTCCAAACTCCAAAAGCCTCGAGCCTATTACCCCCAAAATTTATTGCATTCAAGTCAAAATGAATTGCCATTTCGGGATGGACAAGGACATAAAATTCATTTGACTAGTCACTATGCCTTGTTCCATGGCCTTGGTGTCCCTTATTTTCGAAATTTCACCATGTGGTAATTTGGTTGGTTTTCATCCTTAGATTCACTATATTTTTTATTTTATTATTTTTTATTGATATTTGATGATGTAACAACTTTTTCTGATGCCACATCAGTAAAGTGCGGCCAATTTGTCAACCAATTGGACTAACAAGGTCAGGTGGGACGAATTTGGATTACATAGTTCGGTTTGACAAATTAGCCCCATTTTATTGATATGGTACTAGAAAAGTTGCTATATCATCAAATCTTGTCGGAATCCGGTAAAAAAAACTAAAATATGAGTAAACGTGGTAAAGAGTAAGATGAAATGTAACCAAATACAAAAAATTTCAAAGTTAAAGAGCAATGGGCATCGGTCCAAATTTATTTGTCTGAATTCCCTCCACAACTAAAGAAAAGACAAATTGCTAAACCGAATGAGCAAGCAGTAGCAGCCAGTGTTGCTCTCACGAATAATTCCATTACCATAAATTGCTTTTCTCAACGACAATGGCGATACGTTGATCTTTGGACTCACATCTCTCCCAAACTTAATTTGATAAAACAAAACGTATACAATGAAACCTCCTCCAATCAATGTAATAGCTTAAAGTACAAACGTGTTCACCAATTGTTTCACCCAAAATTCAAAAAAAGAGAAAAAAATCACCGCATCGCCATCACCAACCAAACGTTGCTTCGGTTCCAAATTTTCTGAACCCAACATACCCGTCTCTATCTTTATTGGTCTAAAGCGCAAACCTGAAAAGGAATAGAAGGAAATCCGACACCAGATAAATATATAAATAATGTTTTTTAAGTTATTCGCCACATATGAAAATACTTATCAATGACTAAATTCCCATTTTTAATTGATAACGTATGGATAAACTGGGACTAACCAACGGATATAACTCATACTTTTATTGCAAAAGAAGGGTTCTTTAAGTTCAAGATACCTGTCTAGTGTCTAGTTTAGTTTAACATCATAGATGGTAGTTGCTTAAAGAAACAATCATACAGGTGAAAACAGCAGATTAACGGCCACAGAGTAGAACCAATAATTCTTTGATGAGAAACACCAAGACCGTATTTGGACAAAGGAGAAAGAGTAGAAAATTAGATAACGTTTCATTGTCCATTTCACCAATACCTGCAACGTCTCAACAGAAACAGAATCCTCTTAGCTTGAAAAAAAATATCAGAAGAGAGAACAATGAAACATTCATATAAACTCGTGAAAAAACTGGGAAAAGCAACCATCAAACAATGAACCTCCACCACCTCTTGTACCAAAAGATTCCGGCTTTACAACCCAGATGGGATTTGGAAGATACCCGGATAAGCTTCTTCAAATGTTTAAAATGGCAAGTGGAAGACACATTGGATCCAATCAACTGCCCTTACCATTACTTCTGTGACAGCAGCTATGCCGGTAACTATCCAGCTTATGTGGATATTCTAGTGCTCCTCGTTGCTTCAGCTTCATACCTGACGACACTCGCGTTTGCGGTGATTGATATGTGTAGAAGAGGGCAAACCAGCCGATCAAAAAGATACTTCCTACCCTCCGGTCCAATCTTTCTCCCGCTAATACTTCTAGCACTAGCTAAAGGTTCCAGGATCAATACCCTTTTTCCTGTCTCTCACATTGGTCCTGCTATTCTTCTGCTGCTTCAGGCATCGTCCCTTACTTTCGATAATGGGGTGGATAATGATGTCAGGTATGCATTATTCGAAACATCCACCGTTTCTGGGATTCTTCACGCGAGCATGTACCTGGACTCTGTTATCCTGCCCTACTATACTGGCTTTGACGCTTTGGTTTCTTCTGCATTTTCCGGGGAGTGCCCGTCTTGTGTGTGTAGAAGAGAGGTTTTGGTCGTGGGTGGAAGGTTGATCGCCTACAGGGGATGGTCGGTGACGACATTTGTGGTTGTGGGTGCTCTTTGTTTGAGAGTTGTAGGTAGGATGAGTGAAGAGCATAGGAGTACTGTAACGCAGGTGAAGTCGTTGTTGGAAACTTTGGGTTGGATATTGATTACTATGGATTGTGTTTACCTTGTAAGATACTGTCCTGAGCAAACGGTTTCGCAGGTTGCAGCTTATGTGGGTATACTTGTGTTGATTTGCCTTCATCTGGTGAAGAAGGTGTCTATTCGGATTACCAGGTGGCATTTGGAATATGAGAAATTAGAGAGATAGGATTTACATCAAAAGAGAAGGGAGGTCAAGGATCTCCAGAGCTTGTAAATCTGATGGCAGTTTTTTTTGTAGGCCAGAAGGGCCTTCTTAGATTTGTCCTGTAGAGGAACATTTTTTGTTCTTTTCAGTCTAGCCTGTCATCCAGAAGTACACAGGATTTTGAATAATCCAATTTGAATAGGGTTGAGTCTACTTAGATTAGAGTTGTCTCTTGAAAGCAATTTGAATGTACAGTATACCCATTTCTACTGGCTTTTCTCTTGTTCTTTTTCAGCCATTTTTTTCCCTTAACTTTCCCTGCCTCGGTAAGTAAGAGATTGTGATGAAACAAGGATTCTTGTTAATGTGAAGCAATGGCCCACAGCTTTTGGCCATAAAGAGGAAGAAAGCAGAGTTTTGTGGAAGAACTTGTAGTTTATGTTTACAATACCATGAAACAAGAAAACTCATCCATCATCGTACACCATCATATTTCAACTAACCACAACATCCAGGTCAAGCTCTGCATAATGTTTTTCAGCGAACCAACAGTATCTATCAAAATAGCTTCTGTACCAATACAGTGGTTCGATGCTGACTCCAAAGAAAAGATCAAGAACAACTTTATGTTATACCAGTACAATAACATCAAGGTTTATCCGGCCTTTTTATTAATTGCAACCGCAGAGAACAACTTTAGGGAGTGAAATTTATGAAATGGAGTTCAGGTGGTGGGGCTGGTAATTGTCAAAAGCTTCAAGATCACAATCTCAATTTCAGAAGTGCCTTTCGCTATTCAATTGCTCAGTGAAAATGAATCCCACCCTATTCATATAAACTCGAGAATATTCCTTCGCTGAAACCAAATAGTAATTCAGCTATAAGTATATATTGGCCAATGACTGCAGAATATTTTACTGCAATTTCTACATTTTTTTCACTAGGAAAGTAGACATGCTACTTAGGAATTTTATTAGCTTACATATCTGCCTTGAGCAGCCTCATGCCACAAAATTTGGTGTAAATAGATTTTATTATAATTGTGAATTGGGTTTCATGCACTTGACGTGCTGATGACTACTGATCCTTGCGATTCTGTGTCATAATTATCATCTCCCTTCGTGGTAGGCTGAGGTTGCTTCACTGCAGATTCCTGTTCCTCATAGCTTTTACCCCACAGGAGAGCATACAGGCCAACTACAACAAGCACTGATCCCAGAACACTGTTCATTATCAATATAAAGCATATATAGGTCAGCGGACAAAAGAAACTGCAGTTGAATAGAAACCGAGTTAGATACTACAAGGAAACAACCTTCCAAGGTAAATTTGTTCATGCAGGATAGAGAAGTCAAATATGGCAGCAAATATCTGTGTCAAAGGGGTGAAAGCAGCTGTGAAAACCGGACCCCTTTGTTTGACACACCATGACATCCCCACATAGCACAAGCCTGATCCAACTATGCCCTGTATCCACATGCCGCAAATAGCTTACTGGACTTTTAAGGCCATGGAAGCAATGAAGCTGCAAGGAAAACCTTCCTTCCAGTTTTAACTTGAGTAAGCAACATATTTGTTAGAAGTAATACTCACAGTATAAAGAACGCCTATAATGTCAAGTTCTCCCTTCAGGATCCAGCGAGATGCATCCCTTTGGATTATAAAACCTAAGACAGCAGACTGGATAGCAGCAAAGAATGACACAATAGCGGTACTGGAATATTGGCATGGATATCTGCTCCCAACTTTTGCTTGTATGATGAACCATGAAGACCACATTAGGGCGCCTGCCATCAGAAGTATGGTGCCAAAAGCCCACTTTTCTGGCTTGTTGCCTCCTGTGATGCCAGTTTCTGTGGCAGTTGAGTGTGTGCCGGATAATGGGATTCCCTTATAAAGGACTAATAATATTATTCCAGCCACGCAAATAAGCGCACCCAACACCTTAGCACTTCCAGCCTTGGTCTTCGGGTGGACTTTCTCTAAACTGGAAACAGTCCAATTCTAATCAGCACCATTTTCCAATCAATAAACAAATCAACTATTCTTTTCACTGGCACTTACCCAAGTGTTAATGCTATTATAAAAGTGTTTACAGGCACAGTGTTAAGGAAGGCACATGACAAGGTAGCAGATGTGTACTTGAGACCCATAAGGAATAAGTATTGCGAGAATGTCAATCTGAAAGATATGCACGAGAAGAGTTAAAGGCTTTAGACCATTAGCAGAACACATTACTTCAGGGTAATTTTAACCTACCCGAGAAGAGCACCAAGGAAGAGGTAGCATAAGATTGGAGCTGTAAGCCTGGGTCTACTTTTCCTGCAAGAAAAGAATAACATAATCAACAATTAAACTGAGCGGAGATGAGCACTCTGGGGACAAAATTTAAGCTGATCCTATTACCTTTCCCAGTAGTAGGCAAAAGGAGCCAGTAAACCAAAGCCAATTGCTTGTCTGTATGCAACGATGGCCATGCTGTTTACTTCTCCGTCGATTATCTTCTTAAGGACCACATTTACTATTCCAAAGGCCAGATTGATCACAACCATAGCAACAACAGGCTTGCATTGCCGCCCACAGCAACTCATGATTATCAAGCTCAGTGCAGGCAATTGCTCTTGCCTACTGGAATCTTTCTATAAATCACATTGCAGGCAAAGATAAGCTGCTTCTATAAATAGGCAAGCAGAAGGGGAAGGAAATGATTAAAATACTCAAAAGTTATATATACTGGTCGAATTGAGATGATATTCATATTCTGCCTTCTTTAACAGGAAGGATGAAAGTTCTCGCGTTATCACAGAATCTCTCATGTGATGCTAAATGCAATGCATCATCATACCCTGACCTCAAAGATCCAATGCTGGCAGTATTAGTTAGAGGGTTAAACCTTTATACTTTCTGCTACTGATCTTATGTAAATAGATTTTTCACGAACCAACCAGCATCTTGTAAAATGGGAGGCACTGGCAGACATGACACAACCATACATCCTTTTTCAGGGGAGAAGCATCTAATACTTCTCCTCGCCAAATAAAGATTGACCAGTTCCTACCATTACCACACCCAATGGCAGAACAATATGTCAAATCTTAGAAGTGAATTATTTCCAGTATGTAGTAATTATGTGATGCTGGGTAGCTGTAAATTGTGTTAAAGATGAAATATTTCACTTCTTTTTTTCTTTTTCTATGTATTCCCTCATGCATGCATCAATAAATAAGCTCAATTTGAGGAAAGAAAATGCCCCCACACGGGGAAATCTTGAATAACACCTTTTCATCAGAATAATTTTCTTTTGGTTCAATTACAGTAACTCTTTCTAATAGTGGTATATTCCTGGAGAAATCTTGATTGCCAGTCATGTGGTTGTAAGAGAACCAGGCCACATATAGTGGTATAGCCAGCCCTATGCGGCATAGGGTACATTACATGAAGTCATGAACTGAAAGTGCGCGCGCATAAGTTCAACTAACACTGTCTATTCAATCAACTTAATCATTTTGAACACGGGAATAAGCATAAGCCCACTAAAGACCGAAGGTATTTTAACTTTTTAATCAGCTTCAACATCAAAGGTAAAGTTTTAGACAGCATTTGTCGGCATGGCATTACTTACACTGTCAATCCACCAAAACTGTTCCATTCCATCCCAAATGTTAATGATCCAATAAAGGGCCCAAAAGGACATGGAAAGTTAAAAATTAATTCGATTGGGCCCAAGAAAGAAATAATTTGATTGTCTAAAGTTTTTCTTGCAAAGTAGAGAGAGTCGCGCAACGTAAAACTGGGCCTTCAAAACAAGGACTGAGAATGTATAGTGATCTGGGCCTTTTTTACTGTAATAATGGAAAGAGAGCTAACCCAACTTAACTAAAAACTGTCCAAGGATCATCTTTTGGTAGCGATTGGACTTCGGCCGAGTCTAACCAAGGGTCAAGACTTACTCGGCCTTTCATAACTTTTTCTGGTTTTGGGAGTTCTATCTAATTACATAGGTCGTGCAGTAGAGTGGGTGAACCTTCCAATTTGCTGTATATAAGAGGACTCTGTCTCAAATTCGAAACCTCACCTAAATGGAACCAAATAATTTACCACCTAGGCCAACCGGTTGCTTCATAATTTTTCTTTAATAGAGCCTAAAGCCTTCACATCCTATGATTATATACCTTTCCCAGTAGTAGGCTATTTTTTTTTTTTTTAAACCCAGTAGTAGGCTATTAAAACCGAATTAGTCGTCAAATCAAGGAAGATAAGGAATGAATCGGAATCCCACCAGAATCTAATAGTTAAACTGGACTTCCACTTCAGATACTTGAGTTAATAATTATAACAACATTATTTCATTGAGGTCCTCGTGTGTAAACTGTGGCAGTACTACCAGCACTATTTCAGCTAATTGGATACCCAAATTCGGACAATGACTGCCAAGTCATTTACCCTGCCGACGTTTTCTAACAAGCACTTGCTAGACACTTGTTCAATTAGATTTCAAAGATTTTGTACAGTTTGCACCACTAACTTTGGTGGCTAAAACCAATGGGTTCGGATATCATTGCGAGTTGGATTTCACAGACGAATTGGTACTGCTGGAAGTTGTGATTCTGCATCATGGTTTTCATTTTCATCTGCCTTCGTGGTAGGCTGAGGTTGCTTTACCTCGCATTTCTCTTCCTCGCAGCTTTTACCCCACAGGAGAATATACAGACCAATTACAACAAGCAGGGACCCCAGAACACTGTAAATTATCAAAGAGAACACATGAAGGTCAAGAATAATAGAAACTGCAGGTTGGATGTATATATCTGACCTTATTGGTTAGATGCTATGATAAAGAAAAAGAAAAAAAAAAAAGTAAAGGAACAAACCTTCCAAGGTAAATTTGTTGGTGCAGGAAAGCCAAGTCAAATATGGCAGAAAAAATCTGGTTCAAAGGGGTGAAAGCAGCTGTGAAAACTGGACCCCTTTGTTTGACACACCATGACATCCCCACATAGCATAACCCTGATCCAACCATTCCCTGTATTCACATGAAACAAATAGCTTACAGGTCTTTTAAATTAGTGGAAGCAAGCAATCGAATATATTCATAAGCATACTACTTACGGCAAAAGGGATGCCTATAAACTCCACTTCTCCCTTCAGCATCCAAACGGATGCATCCCTTTGGATTATTAAGCCTAATACAGCAGACTGGATAGCAGCAAAGAAGGCTAAAATGGCGGTGCTGGAAAATTGGCATGGATACCTTTTGCTAATCTTTCCCTGTATGATGAACCATGTGGACCAAGTGAGGCTGGCTGCTACCACAAATATGGAACCCAAAACCCATGATTCTTTTCCCTTGCCGGCTTTGATGTTAGTTTCGGTGGCTAATGGGTGTGTTCTGGTTAGTGGAATTCCTTTATAAAGGATTAATACCATTGTTCCAGCCATGCAAATAAGCGCACCCAACACCTTGGCCTTTCCTGCCTTGCTCTTCAGCTTCACTTTTTCTTCCCTGGAAAGAGTATAACTCCATTAATATCACTGGGAAACATCGTTTTCAGTTGGTAAACAAATTACAATACTGTCTCTGCTTATGCTTACCGTAATATTATTGCTATTACGAAAGTGTTTACAGGTACAGTGTTGAGGAAGGCACTTGCAAAAGTAGGAGACGTTTGCTTGAGTCCCAAGAGGTAGAAGTACTGTTGCAATGTCGACCTGAAAGGTATATTGCTTCTGCTAAACAACAGTTATGGAAATAGAACTTGATATAATAAAGGGTAATTTTAACTTACCCTATAAGAGCACCAAAGAAGAGATAGCATACGACTGGAGCTGTAAGTTTGGGTCTAATTTTCCTGCAACAGGACCCCAACATTAAAGGGTTGGAAGGAATCAAACTTGCATAATATAAAGAGAGGAAAAAAGTCTTTCAAGCTGGTTAACATGGCCAACAATTGCACCTGGGTGAAAGCAAAAGCACTCATATTTATGACAAGTTTGAGCTGATGTGTCAAAGATTTTCTTAAAATGAAGCTATTACCTTTCCCAGTAATAGGCAAAAGGTGCCAGTAAACTGAAGGCAAGTGATTGCCTGTATGCAGCGATAGCCATATGGTTCATTCCTCTGTCAACCATCTCCTTAGAAAGCACATTCACTATCCCAAATGACACATTAACCAACAGCATTATAAAAACAGGCTTGCATTGCTCTCTATGACTCATATCTGTCATTTTGTGTTGCAGTTAGTTGCTCTTTGCTTCCTAATAAGCAGAGTGCAGAGAAACTGATGATTATTAGCTCCTATATATTGACCCGCCAAAAAGTGGGACACGATTAAACTAACCAATAGTAAGTGCATTTAGGACTCGTGGTTAACTGTCCAATTTTGTACTAATTAATTTAATCCCATTATGGTTTATGCGTTGTTTTACTTCAGTGGCAGGAGCAGGGACTTGAGGTTACAGAATCCAATGCTGAGCTGCAATCATGCATGCATTATCAGCATCCATGTTGAATTGACGTCTCGCAGTTGTTAATCAATAAAAATAAAAAGGAATTGCCTTCCAGTTGACGGTAGCTTTAACTATGCCGTTTAGTATTAGGAATGTAATTTTTTCTTCAGAATCATTCTCTTAGGAAAATGACTTTCTTGGGAGAGTGATTCTTTGAGAATGAGAAATTCTTATGTTTGGTTGAAAATCAATTTTCTTTTTCTTTTTATTTGTCCATTTTAAAAAAGTTGAGAGATAAAGTTTATATAATAAAATAACATTTGCATAGAGACGTAAGAATGTAACTTTCTCATTGTCTAAAATTGGATTCACTCTCATGATATAAGTGAGGTTTCCAAAAATCTTACTTTCCAAAATCAACCAAATACCAAAATCTTATTTCTCCACAAAACTTTCTAAATATTTTTTTATACCAAACACCACCAATGTAAATCTTTCTTTTAATTGAATCTCAATTGACAGCGAGATTATGCTTGTTTCTTGAGTTGATGGAATATTTCAACAACCGAGCAGCACCTTGGAAAGTGGAAGGCGACATGACCCATGATTTTATTTTCCCCCGGAAGAATCTAATACTTAATTCCAAATTAGATTTGGTCAAATTATACAGTGTGCATGTGGAATGTGAAAAATTATATGTCAAAAGCTTCAGTGAGTTATTTCCCATTATGAAGCAATAGGATGCTAACTTTTCAAGCTCTATTGCTATTCTTTTGGTGGGTTGTTGTGAACATAGTAAGCTCAATTTGCAAAGAGAAAAATGCCAACCACGTGAAAAAAACTTCCTTTGTGTGCTTGAATGCTTCTTGAATATAGGATCATATTCTCCTTTGGTTTGCATATTCTCCTTTGGTTTGATGTTATAGGCTATAAAAAAATGTTCTTCCTACGTTCTATCGTAAGATCATCTTGAAATGATATGAGCTCTAACACAAGCACCACGAACAGAACAAGACATTCCTGTCCAAAGTTTTGATACAAAAAAGAGGAAAATAAAGGTTGAACACGGAAGAACTAAAACCTGAAACTGAAAGTGTGAAAAGACCAACTACACAATTCAATTATATGTTACATAATTAAAAAGATTATGGCCAAAAGTAGCTAAAGTCAGTTACCTCATGGCGGGAGCTGTTTCTTACTTATTAGCCTGCTATTGAAGAGTCAGGAGCAGGACACTTAAATCTTCAACTAGTTCACTCTGCTCTCTGAATTCACTCTGTTTCTTAGTCAAAATCCCTCTTTGTCACTGCCACGTGACAGAAAGAACACAATCACTTAGTCATCTTGAACACTTTTTTCTTATTACAATCCTTGAAAATCTCTGTCTCACTGTTAACTTCAAAGAGAAAAAGCAATTCAAATGACAAGATGCGTAAAATCAATCAACAACTTCAAGAACTCATCTTTTGGATTCTCACTTAAAAACCCACCACCAAACCCCACATTGTTCCAACCAAAATCCCTTCTTTCGTCCTCTACATCATCATCACCACCACCGCACCAGATGGGTGACATCCTCCTCGTGGCGTTTCTAACCAAGACTCTCTCCTCGTCGGGCACCCGAAACCTGGACCCGGATTCCATCCCGGTCTCGGAATCTCTGGTCATCCAAATCCTGCGAAGAACCTCGCTTGACTGCTCCAAGAAGATCGATTTCTTCAAATGGTGTTCTCTCAGGCATAACTACAAACACTCCTCGCGCTCTTACGCTCACATGTTTCGCACCATGTGTTGCGCGGGTTACCTCGAGGAAGTTCCTGGATTGCTGAATTTGATGAAGGATGATGGCGTGGCTGTTGGGTCTGAGACGTATAAGTTCTTGCTTGATTCCTCTATTCGGTCCGGTAAGATTGATTTTGCTCTTGGGATTCTTGATTACATGGAAGAGTTGGGTGCTGATTTGAATGCCCGTATGTATGATACGGTTATTGTTGCATTGGCTAAGAAAAAGCAGATAACTTTGGCCCTGTCTATATTCTTTAAGCTTCTAGAGGCTTCCAGCTCAACCAGTGAAGGGGATGTTGCTGGTGTTTCCCTCCCTGGTTCTGTTGCTTGTAATGCATTGCTGGTTGCACTTAGAAAGGCGGATAGGAAGGAAGAATTTAAGAAGGTTGTTGATAAACTGAGGGAAAATAAGGGTTTTGTGATGGATACTGCGGGATACAATATTTGCATTCATGCCTTAGGTTGCTGGGGTGATCTTGGTACTTCTTTGAGGCTTTTTAAAGAAATGAAGGAAAAGAGTTCGGCTTCTGGTTCATTTGCTCCTGATTTGTGCACCTACAATAGCCTAATTCGTGTGCTATGCTTGCTCGGAAAGGTGAAGGATGCACTTGCTGTATACGAGGAATTAAAAGTGTCTGGTCATGAACCGGATAACTTCACTTACCGAATTCTGATTCAGGGATGCACTAGATCATACCGAATGAATGACGCGACAAAGATTTTTAACGAAATGCAGTATAATGGCTTTGTTCCAGATACGATTGTGTATAATTCTCTTCTCAACGGGATGTTCAAAGCAAGGAAAGTTATGGAAGCATGTCAGCTGTTTGAGCAGATGGTTCAGGATGGAGTGAGGGCCTCATGTTGGACATACAACATTTTGATTGATGGTTTGTGTAGGAATGGAAGGGCGGAGGCTGCGTATACTTTGTTTTATGACCTGAAGAAGAAGGGCCAGTTTGTGGATGCTGTTACTTACAGCATTATTGTACTCCTACTCTGTAGAGAGGGCCATATTGAGGAAGCACTACAGTTGGTGGAGGAAATGGAGGAGAGGGGATTCGTTGTTGACCTGGTTACTGTAACATCACTCTTGATTGCATTCTATAAACATGGTAGATCGGATTATACAGAGAGGTTAATGAAGCACATAAGGGATGGTAATCTTGTACCAGAGGTGCTCAAATGGAAGGCGCATTTGGAGGCTTCACTAAAAAATCCACAAAGCAGAAGGGAAGACTATACATCTATGTTTGCATCTAAAGGAAACCTTCACGGGATTATGAGTTTTATGGGTTCCCCAGAATCAGAGAACCAAGGTTCAGATGGTAGCAGGGTTGAGGATGAGAAGAATTCTGCAGTCTATACAGATCAATGGTCGTCATCTCCACATATGGATCATTTGGCCAATCAGGTGAAAGCTACTGACTCCTCTCCTCAGTTATTTTCACCGGCCAGGGGACAAAGAGTTCATGATAAAGGGGATGACACTTTTGATACTGGTATGTTTAATACATTCTTGTCTATATTTTTGGCCAAGGGAAAACTGAGCTTGGCTTGCAAATTATTTGAGATATTCAGCGATATGGGCGTGAACCCTGTAAGTTACACTTACAATTCAATCATGAGTTCTTTCGTCAAGAGGGGCTATTTCAATGAGGCATGGGCTGTACTTGATGAAATGGGAGAAAAAGTTTGCCCAGCAGATATAGCAACGTACAATGTGATAATTCAAGGGCTGGGAAAGATGGGGAGGGCCAATCTAGCCAGTTCTGTTTTAGATAATCTAATGGAGCAAGGAGGTTATCTTGACATAGTTATGTACAATACCCTGATTAATGCACTGGGGAAGGCTGGCAGGATTAGTGAAGCCAACAAGCTTTTTGAGCAGATGAAGAAAAGTGGGTTAAACCCTGACGTGGTCACTTACAATACTATGATTGAAGTTCATAGTAAGGCTGGCCGTTTGAAAGACGCATATAAGTTCTTAAAGATGATGTTGGATGCAGGCTGTTTACCAAATCATGTCACTGACACAACTCTGGACTATCTTGCAAAAGAGATCGAAAAGCTAAGGTACCAAAAGGCATCAATTATGCCCCAAAAGGATGCATCCTGAAGGTGCCTTTTTGTTACCAGGTTGGCTTCAAGGATCTTCAATGCCAGCTTTGAATTGAAAGTGAACATCCAACTCCGAGACATCCCTATACTCAACTCCACTCACCATATGGGGCATCTTACCCAAAAATGCCATGGGTGAATGCAGCAGCTGACATCCTGGCATGAGGCCGTGGAAGTTCGACTTGTGGCTGAAATTGAGTGTAACAAGGAGTTCCATAGTGCAGCAATCAACGTCCCCAAGTTTGTGGATCTCCAGGTAAGCCATTACATTGCGTACAACCACGTGTTCTTTCTTTATCTATATAGCTTTATCGAGGTTGTGCCCTGACTATGCACCATCACATTTTTAGTTCCTGGATGTGACTGGACTTGATAAGATTGTTTAGTAGAAGTTTCCTGTAACTAGTGTTTCGTATGCCTGACAACTACGCCACATTCTGTAGTTTATTGGACTTAAAACAGCAGGTGCATTCTCACTCAGTAATACTTTTACGTCCCAACTTCAAATAGTTTGTTTCGTACGTGTGAAAATTAACACATCATAATGTTCGATGCCTTGTCTATCTGATTGCAGGCAAGATATTTCCACCGTCTGGAGTGGATTGCTGAGTGCCTGGACTTGGGAAGCAGGTCTAAGCCCAGCCTTTTCCAGTACCGAAGAGGCAGATCTTTCTATAAAGCTCAGCTTCTAAATGACAAAGGTTTATGTTTGGACAGTTCCTCCATTCCTCACATCCATATACTTCTTGTCCCACCATTAGATTACACATGCATTGCTGCAGTTGCTGTATGCACAAGGCAATACTGATTCATTCATCCAATGAAATTTTGCAAGAGAATTGATGTAATAACAGTGGAGGTTCTGGAAATTGCAAAGCGGACAATATTACCACAAACCATAACAAAAAGAATCAGTATCCTCTATTAATTCCACGAATTCGTTTTACATACATGAAAGTGATGAAATTCCCGTGTAAACCCTATCACCAGATCAGTCAGTACAAACAGGAACAAGAAACAAGAAAAGAATCCCTCGAATTAGAAAAGCCCAAACAACAACGAAAACCCGAGCAGGAAAAGCCAAACGATGTGGACCAATAGGAGCGCCTGGCGAGGAAGCGAAGCGGCACCGCCGTTGCCCAATTCACAAGCCCCCAATTTAGCAACCCGAACACCGGCGCACGTGGCGTCGGCGCAACCGCACCAGTAAGTCACGCCGTCGACACCGCAGACGGGATCGGCGCGGAAGCAATTGACCGGACACTTAGCGGGAGCAGCAAGTCCGGCGCAGGCATCGGCGACGCCTTCTTTGTTCGTGACCTGCTGGATCAGCAACTCATTCCGGTTCTCCGGTTGCGCCACCGCCGGGAAGCAGAAAAAAGCGAAGATTGTGATGGTGGCGAGACAAAACGCGGTCCGCGTCGAGAAATTTGCCATGGATGAGATGGTCTTCTCCGGGTTAGGGTAGGTACGGGATTGGGGATTAAAGGGTAACCCTAACCCTAGCTAAATTGGGGCAAGGAAAGAGAGCCAAAGCTTCGGATTTGGTTTTTATTGTTTTTGTTCGTTTTCCCTGATCTGGTTAGGGTAACAAATTTGGTAATAGAATAAGAAGGGAGAAGAGAAATATAAAAATCGCAATTAACTGGAAAAAGTCTGGTGGACGCGGAGAATAATCGTTGAACTGATGCCGTTGTTCTTTTCTTTACTAGTTTTCGAACAAGACTTTTGTCGTTGTCTTGGCTCTCGATTGGAATTGGAGAGGCTTTAACGGGCAACTTTCTGGCAACCCGCAATTTTGAGAACTTCAACTCGATTTAATCTTGTAATAAAGGAAGGGCCTGCATCAAAGTTAAAGCCCATATTTTTGGGCCACATGTCGGTTGATGACGTTTAACAAAACTTTTGGGCTACCCTCTAAAATGTGGCAATGTTGTGGGCTTTGAATCCCCTTTTGCAAATGATGATTCGGTTCAAGTTTTTTTTTTTGGTTAATTACAACAAACAAAAGTGTTTTTGGTTTTTTTATAGGGAGGTTTTTGATAAACAATTCCAGAACATTCAAGCTACTGATCTTGCATGTCTAGGTAGTACATCTACACCAATGTTAAAAGCCCATCTTAGTTTATTCATTCATCTTTCAGTAATTAGTATATAATTACAACACAAAGTACAAATACGTACCAGCATAGGCTGCATGGCAACTCCTCCACCTCCACAAAGTACAAATAACATAGCAACTCCAACAAACGCACAACTAATCATGAAAACGCAAAACAAAATCCAAGCAGACCAGGCAAATACTTCTTTTGGGAATCTAATTAATTGCAAGGCCCGGGCTTAACAACTCGAACGCGAGCACAAGCAGCCTCGGGGCAACCACGAGTGTAGGTGACTCCATTAGATCCACAGACGGGATAATCACGGTAGCAATGGGTCGAGCATGGAGGAGGAAAACCTTCGCATAAATCTGGTCTTCTCCGTCCAGTGCTCTGGCTAACCAGACCGAATACCACCACCACCACTAGGACCATGGCATTAATGAATAAAGCGAACAAATTTTTGGACACAGCCATATATAATAGTGCAGATTTTGAAGATGAGAGCGAAGAGTATGAATTACAAGTGGAAATCTCAGTGATACAAGGGGAATGAAATGATCGATATCTGTATAATTAAATAGTAAAGGGATGTGATTAAATTGAAAAAAAAAAAAAATTGCAACTAAAGAGCATGATGATTGGTTTCTTATTCTTTTGTTTTTCATTGGTGAAAGGGCTTATTCTTTTTTTTAACAACGCGCCTCCTTGTGATTGGTTGAGCACTTGAGCTCATCCTGTTGTTTTAATGGACCTGTATCAAAAGTTAAACCCCATCTTTTCATGTTTTATTTTTGTTGATTACAAAACAAAAGTTCTGTTTCTGTTTTTCTAGGGAGTTTTCTTTCTTTTAGTTTGATGATAAAACCTACTGATAAACAATTAGGAGTTCAACTCCAGTTTGCTTTTAACAGCATCTTATGTTATCTTCTAACATTCAACCTACTGACCCGTTGAACTTTGAACTTGTGAATTATTCAAGCAACTGATCTGTTGCAATATTTAATTTACCCACTCTAATTGTCAACCATAGAAATTAAGTGGGAACAACACAACGTCTGTCATACTCCATGATATTAAAATCCCATCTTAGTTTATTCATTCATCTTTCAGTAATTACGACACAAGTACAGATCGCATAGCAATTACTAGCTCCACCTCCACAACTACAAATAACATAGCAACTGGACAACTCCTCCACTTCCACAGGTGTAGTGGCAAGGCAGGAGCGAAAACAAAACCCAAGTAACTAATCATAAAACACAAAACCACATCCAACCAGACGAGGCAAAGATGGGCCGGATGATGCCAAGAAATGAACGTTGATGGGCATACAAATACCTCTCGAAGAAACGTAATATAATCAACTTTCAGGGCTTAGAAAGTCTTTTGGGAAAATTAACCTAATTAACAAGGCCCACGCTTAACAACTCGAACGCGAGCACAAGCAGCCTCAGGGCAACCACAGGTGTAGGTGACTCCATTAGCTCCACACACCGGATCTGCACGAAAGCACTGGATCGTGCCTGTGCAAGTTCCTGGAGGAGCAAAACCCCCACATAAATCAGGTCCTGTCCCTCTCCCTCTCCCTCTCCCTCCCTGTGCTTGTGCAGTGCTCGGGCTAATTAGACCCAAGATCACTACTACGACCATAACGATGCATAAAGCGAACAAATTCTTGGACACAGCCATAATAGTGCAGTTGTTGAAGTTGAGAGCGAAGAGAATGGATTATAGTGGAAATCTCAGTGATCTAATTAAGGGGGAAGATCGATATCTGCATAAATAGTAAAGGGATTGTTATTAAAAAAATTGCAACTAAAGAGCAGGATGATTTAAAAACCCTCAAAAGTCAAAGATAAGGATGGTGGATGGTACTAGTTGTTTCCGTACATGCTGAGTCCAAGATTTTAGTCATCGAAAGCGGCTTGAACATAACCTAAAACAATTATTATTCTATTATGGGTCAGAATTCTGACTTCGGTAGCTCTATTATTTAAGTTTTTGATAAGATAAAATTGAGATTACAGTGGACTCAGATCCAGAACAACAGGAGTTTTTAATACATGGAGTAGTCCAGGAGACGTGTATACCATTTTAGATCTGTTCTTTTCCTCTCTTTTTTTTTTGAAAAAAAAATCTAGTATTTGTGTTCTTTGATCATGGAGGTATTCGAGTTAATTAGCACCCTAGAGCAAAATAAATGTTATAATAATGTAATGGGCTCTACTATTCGTCCATTTTTCAAAAAACTTTAAAACTGTTCAGGTTGAGGATAAAATAGTGGATTTCTCTCCCTATTCGTCCATATATATTCTTCACTAATTTTTTCAAGAATCACTTCGTTCAGCTCTTGGCTTAAAAGCAAAAGCAACTAATCTGCTGCGAAATTTAGTTTATCTATTTAATTTAATTAATTGCTTCCAAGCATTATAAAAGAAAGGCTTTGAGACGCAGCCCGACTATTGTGAGAGAAGGAAACAAAACAATGTCTCTTATCTTGCATGTCAAGGTAGTAGTAAATCTACACGAACATTAACCGCCCATCTTCATTTATTCATTACCTTTCAGTAATTATAACACAAAAGTACACGAATTAACATTGCAACTCCTCAACCTCCACAAGTTTAGTGACAATGCAGGAGCCAACACAGAGGAAAAACACATTAATCATAAAACACAAAACAAAATCCAAACAAAGGAGGCAATTCAAGATGGGTCATAAGATCACAAGAATATGACGGTTGATGTTGGAAAACACTCACGATCGAGGAACATATATATTCTAACAAGGCCCACGCTTAACAACTCGAACGCCGGCGCAAGCAGCTTCAGGACAGCCACAAGTGTAGGTGACTCCATTAACTCCACAGACAGGACTTGAAGGAAAGCACGGGATGGTGCCCGCGCAGGAAAATCCTGGAGGAGCAACAAACCAACATAAATCCCTCTCTCCCTGCGCTTGTGCAGTACTGCTCTGACTAATTAGACCGAATGCCCCCACTAGGACCATAATGATCCATAAGCCGGACAAATTCTTGGACACAGCCATTGTTCATGCAGTTGTTGAAGCTGAAAGCCAAGGATAAATTACAGTGGAGATCTCAGATCTGAGGGGAAGAGAAGATCGATATTTATATAAATAGTAAAGGGATTACTATATAAAAAAAATGAAATTAAAGAGCTGGATGATTTTAAAACCCTCAAAAGTCAAAGATAATTAAGGATGGTATGAAGGCAGCACTTTTTCTTTAATCACACTCGTTGTTTCCGTACTTGCTGAGTCCATTGATACAGAGATTTTAGTCATCGGAAACGGCTTGATCAAAACCTAATACAATTATTTATTCTATAATGGGTCAGAATTCTGACTTCCCTGGTCTATTATTTAAGTTTTTGATTAGATAATATTAAAACTGAGATTACAGCGGATTTGGATCCAAAACAGGAGTTTAATATATGGAGTCCAGGAGACGTGTATACCAATGTAGATCTGTTCTTTTCCTCCTTTATTTAAAATCTAGTATCTGTGTTCTTTGGTCATGAAGTTTAGCACTCTAAACTTGCTATTCATTATAATGATGTAATGGGGCTCTGCAATTCGTCCATTCTTTTTAAAAAAAAAAAAAATTTAAACTGTTCAGGTTGAGGATAAAATGGTGGATTTCTCTCCCTAAAATGCTATTCGTCCATAAAAAATATAATGATTATTTCCTGTTAATTTCTTCTCCAATTTACTCAAGAATCACTTCGTTCAGCTCTTGGCTTAAAAGCAAAAGCAACTGATACAAATAACCATTCACGTTGCTTTGCTTTTTTCCAGGTGACTCTTTTTCTTTTTGGTCTTAACTGCTGTCCTCCTAAATTACAGATCTATATTCAAGATATAAGTATAACTTTTGCACTTCTTGCTTAATGTGAATGGTTATGTTTCTGATTACTAAACAATGGCCTCAAGATTGACGAAATACACCGAATGCACGTTGCACACGGAGTTGGCAAATCTCGAATCATATATATTTAATTAAACCAAACCAACTTAAATATTTTATTCATCAACATTTGCTCAGTAATTATTCACTTAATATTATTATTAATGCATGGCACACGTATATGTATGCCTATATAGCGGCCACAACACGTAAACAAGGGATTACAAATTGGGGGAAATCAGGCACAGCTGAGCATGATATACAAAATCACAATCAATATATATAATTAATTAGCACTCCCCTTTCTTGACCACACGATCAACGCCGTGGCAGAAAGCATCGATGCAACCGCAGGTGTAGGTGACACCGTCACTGCCACAAACAGGGTCCGCAACCAGGCAGTTGATGGTGCATGGAATTTCCTCCGGTGGAGGGCGTTCCACTCCCGCGCACACATCCTCATAACCCTGAGATTTCGCCGCCGTCAGGCAGAGGCCAAAGACAAGGGCAATAGCGAACAAGGAAGCCATAATATTTTTCTTGGCCATAATGTGTGTGTACAAAGATGAAAACCTATACAGACAATTAAAAGGGCTTAATTTCTTTGTATTGGATATATAAGGAGAGGGAAGCTAGGATGCTTTGTGCTGGTTTGTGGGGAAGTGGGCACCAATATATAGGTATGAGGCAGCAGGAGCCGTAGGGAAGTGGGCATTAATTAGCTAGGCATGAAGAAATATATGTACAGTCAGCGAGGGGAAACGTGGCTTATCGCCCGACGGCGTTGATATCTTCAACAAAATGTTGGTGATCGATTATTTTGACAAGCAACCATGAAGAAATTTTCCAGTGGCTGCCTTGATTAGGACATTGGCATGTTTCTTAAGGTAACTGTAATAACATCGTTGCAAGTTTGCGCACCTTAAACAACAACCAGACTGAATATTTGGATTAAAACATGATAATTAAGAACTATGAAGTTGGCAAAGCTAGACTCCTATAATACTACATCTTTAAAACTTAAACTCAAAACGTCTTGGTTAAGTTAGAACACTTCAACTACCTCATCCAAACCCACCAGGTTAACTGTAATAACTTCTAACTCTAAGTTTAGACATCTCTTGGTTTAGATAATGTCGCCGACCATGAGTAATAGAAAAATCCTCATGATAATTAACCAAACTAGTAGAAGTTGACTATATATATATATGTACAATTTTTTAAAGAAGATTCGTGTAAACTTTTTTAAAAGAAGATTTGTATAATTTTGAAAACGCAAATATAATCCGATTTAATGTTTGACCTTTTTTATTTTTTTTAGAAATAATGTTTGACTAGATTATTAGTAGACTAGACTAGGAGCCAATCCTCTTGCATTTGATTTCGGTGGGAAGTGTGTGTTCCGAAGCAATGCCTTTAATAAATATTCACATTATAGTCTATATTAGTGTACTCTTCATTGATATCACTTGGTGGCCAAAATTTCTATAGTACGAATTCTTCATCATGTTGCTTTACTTTTCTTTTGTTTTGTATATATTGAAACAACGATTCTTCGGGCTACTTCTGGATTTTTTTTTATTTTTTTATGTATGTCCTTATCATAATGTAAATTTGGCCTTCTTGATTTTATTTTTTTATTCAAACTTTTAATATTACATAAAATAATTCTCGGGCAGTTAAACTTTTGTCTACCTCCCCAACTGCATAGAAATAAATATTAACAAGTAATTGGAAATATATCTCCTTTGTAAGTGTAACACCTGTTAGCCCACTGACATTCTTCCAGTTTCCAATTTTCAACTTCCTTCTTATTCATAGTATCAAATTCTTAGACCAAAAAGTTAAAGCATCCTCCCAAGCAACGCAAAGAAACAAATGTAGTACCTTTTCATACGTTTCCATAAAAACCATGTTATTTACCTTTCTGAAATTTTGCTTGGATATATTTACTCGAAAAGACTTTCCGCCTCTTTATTTAGTAGTAATCCGCTCAGTTATTCCATACAGCGAAGTTTAATACAGATCCAATTAAAGACAACAACTTGATCCAGCATATAAGTGAATGCCAATAGGAAAAAACTAGCAACAGCCTATAGAGAAACTACAAGAGAAGGGTGAGCGGGACTAATTAAGGCAGAGGTACATTAACTACATAATTATGGGACCGAAAGAAGTGCTGGATTAGCACTTTCCTTCCTTAACAATATCAAAAACACCACGGCAGAAGGCGTCCTCACATCCGCAGGTGTAGGTGACTCCGTCAGCTCCACAGACAGGTCGAGGAATGAGGCAGTTGAATGCACAAGGAATGCTCTCTGGAGGTGGGCGAGGAACTCCTGCACACACATCATCCTGCTGCCCATCAGATTGTGCCATTAGACCGAAAACGAGGACCATCAGCAAGCACAAGGGAGCTACCATATTCTTGGATGTGGCCATGTTGATTGACTAATGTAAGCAATGGAGAAAATTTGTTGTTTAAGGGTTTTTGGTTAGTTTTGTAAAGAGTGGAAATAATGCCGTGTGATGGGAAAAGATGGACTGTCTTATAGAAAAGAGTATGAAGAAGTACACAGCTGCAGCCGGCGGCCTGGACAATAGTGCATGGTCAAGGAACGGGGGGATCCGGTGGCTTATCTTGAAATAGTCATTACCATCTACTAATAATGGAAGGAGATTCATTATCTTATGGTCATGACAAACAATCAACATCGGGAAGTTGTCTAGGAGAAGATGATTGCTACTAGCTGTTGCTGGCTGCTACTTGGGTTGATTACAAACCAAGAGAGCCTATTAGAAGTTGAACTGCACCTCATTTATGTGGTCCACACAGTGTAGGCTGTTGGGGCACATAAAAGCCCATGAAAATGGCCTTAATTTAGACTGGGGGCATTGTTCATGTCAAATGTGAGATGTATATGCTAGTTTCAGTGTCATTTCTTCACATTCAATGCCATGACCCGGATTACTAATGCCTTCTTGTGACATTTTAACAGTTGGCTTACAAAAGATAGCACTTGCATCTGAAATAGATCAGTATGCGGTACATATGGGATCTGCATGAGTTCTGTTTAATATCTGAATGTAAGAAGTAGAAAGGCGCTACCAAATTAGTAGGTTAGAGTTCATGATACATTTAATTTTGTTATTAAATGGGTCGAATCAAGCAACACCCAAATTCATCAAGAAACACCCGGCTATTGCAACTGATCACAGACGATAGCAGTCTAATAAAGCATGCATCAGCCATGTTGCATCTCCAGAAATCGGTACAATTTACAAACAATTTATTGAACTACTTAGATGGCTTTCATTTGCTATGTGACACAATATCTGATGTATCAGTATGTCAAGAAAAAGCTTTCAAAACAATGGCAATGAAGTTCTTAACTTTCTCCCCTGTGGCAGTGATGCTGGCACCTCTGCTCGGTTCAGTATGGCAGTGTCATATTGCCTAACCCTCAAGCGCCACCAACCTGTTTCTTCCTACGAGCCCCTGTTCAATGCAAAGAAGCATAGGTAAATGAAAGAGGAACGCTAAAGAAAAGGACCACCCAGCCTGTACAATAAAAGGCCAGTTTAACAGATAATAATGCAGACAAATCAAAGTTATTGATAGAAGAAAAATGCAAAATACCCTAGACACCCCATTGTTTCATTTTCTGTATTGTTCCTCTAAAAGAATCATCTTGTTCTCCAAGAAGAATTATCAGGCTTTAGCTTCATATATACAGAAGATGGTGCAGAGAACATGCCGAACAGTGCATACTTTAACCCACAATTTGGCTTAATATGCTGACGGTTCGACATAGAAAAGATTCCACCAATCTTAATTCACCGCATACGATGAAAGAGAGAAACTTCCTTCTTCCCCTTTCTTTGTTTTTATTTGAGAAGTTGATAACACAATTAGCTTATAAGCGTCCTCAAGGGATGGAAAAAGCCTTTTATTATGGATGATGCTTATTGGCATCAGTAAGTTCTCTTATTCGTCAATCTTAAGGTTAGTAGATTGGTCTCAACTATGTGAAACAGAAGCAAATAGGAAGAAAGCACCAATCTCCCAACCAAGATTCATGTTATATATCAGTTGTTAATCACGTCTTCAGGTAGTACTAGGCAACCTATGGTGTTTATGAGGCTCTACAGGGACCTATTATCCACCATATGCCTACATTCTATTTCAGCATCGAACAAACTTGTAAAAAGAGTAGTTGTTCAGCAACAAATTACCCGCCTGGCGCTTGCTCCAGAGTACCATACCATCAATGGCAGTGAGTTGTTTATCATCAAGGCGCTTCCATGTTTTGATGGACTTGACAGCTCCCCAGCCTCCTTTCTCTGTCTTTTCCAAAGACGCTACCACAACTCTTGCCCTTCTATCCCATCCAGCCTTTCCATAGGCGTGGTATCCAAAACCCCCAGCATAGCAAAGTTTAATACCAGTTAGCTCACCGCAGAAGTCATTCAGGTGATCGTGGCCTGTGAAAGCAGCTTTAACATCACCAGCCTCTACCATGGTTGTGAAGAAGCCTGAGTTGACAGAAGCAGAGCTAATGCCTTCTTGTTTCACCCCGGTGAAGTTTGATGAATCAAAAGAAGCAAATTCAGGCAGTGGGATGTGAAAGTACGCAAGGCCAGGAGCAGGTCCTCTCTGAGCAAATGGCTTGCTCATGTATGCCCTCTAAATCGAACAGGGAAAAATAGTAAGCCAACAGCTCATAATTACGGCATAACACGAAGAACAAGTTAAATTTATCTGCTTAATGTGGATCCTAGTAGTAGCACCAGCCATTCACCATAATCAAACGAACTAAAGAATGTTGCTTAGAGAAGAAAGTAGCAAGCTTTCTACTAAAAATGGCTAAAGTATCTCATTTAATCACCTAAGAATTAATGGGAAAAGGAGAGGGTTTGATCAATACCCGAAGCTTTGCAGAAGTCCGCTGGAACCAAAACTGTTGAGAGGGTTTAATCCAACCATAGCCAGGAATTGATGGGACAGTGGAATAATCTCCACTATCAAGGAAGTAAAGGTTAAGCACCGATTTATTTTCAAATTCCGAACCTTTAACCCCACCAATTTCTAAGTTATAATTCCCAAAACCATCAATAACATGTGCCTCTACCGGATTGAGCTGAGAGAGGGTATTTTTAAGTCCCACAATATGCTTCATGACCCCTTCTCGGGACAAGGTGGATTCTTGATCATGGTTCCCCAAAACAGCGGCCCAGGGGATCTTTGATGCAATTGCAGGCGCAAATGCAGCATCCAATGACTTTGCAGCATCCGTGCAATCAAATGCATAGATATTATCCCCTGCCACACAAGAGGGAAACACATATAATATCCAAAGTCTTAATCTTTTCTATTGATAAACCACTATAAGCAACTTCAAAATCTTGAAAACTGTGAAGATAAGAGAGTACTACTAAGAGAAAGGGTTACTTTACTTACCAGTAAAAACGATGAAATCTGGTTTCTCTGCTTGGATCATTCGCTTTACAAAGGCGGTGGTGTTGAGATCAGAGCAAGTGGGCATCTGGGATGGGAACACATCAAGGCAACCGGTGGTCTTGCCATCTGCATAGTGCATGTCAGCCACTTGCAGTATCTTGAACTCTCCAGTTCTCCCAAATCGCAGCTCTTGTTTCACACCCAAGACAAATTCAGGGACCAATACACACAAAGCGAGCAAGACACCCAACAAGCGAGGAAGTGGAAGACATGTTCTGCTCTTGTCTGTCATTGTTCTTCGCATTTCTATGCACAAGGTTGCATTGCACGGTTAGAATAATCTTAGTACACTATAAATAGGAGTTAAGCTCTGTGTGTTAGGAGCTGGAGGAGGAAGTCAAAGTCACGAACCAAGTTAGAAGACGACAACCTAAGCTTGTAATTGTAACAGGATTGGCTTCATTTACTAAATTATGCTCGAGATATTCTCCGATATTTTGGCACAATCTTTTCCCGTTTCGTTAAAAGATCTATCGGTTGATCTGAAAGCTAGTAGTAACAACTAACCTCTTTATTAATTAATCTCTGAACAATTGGGTTGTACCGTGGGGAAGGGGGCCCTGGCCCTGTTTGTAAATGGATGAATGTTGTGGAACTTTAATAATGCATTAAATGCAATTCTTCAATTTAGAAGATTTGGATTCTGATTCAGAAACAGAAGTAAATGTGGTAGCTAGCAAGTCATTTAATTGAATTCCCTTTTTTCTTTTTTTTTTTTGAACATCAGATGATATGTATTAATAATAAATTTAAGAGTACATCAGGTCCATATACAAAAGATCCCTCAACTCAGAGGGAGGCGCATTAATCCAGTGTGGAGGACATTGAGTCCTTCTCACTGACTTTGCAATCCAATCTGCCACTATATTAGCTGTCCTCGGTACGAATTTAACAGAAACATTAGATAAAGACGCTAAACGAGACTGAATATCCTGAATAATAGTCTTGGCCGCAACATCAGGTTGAGACTTGTTCTCAATAGCCATGACAACATTCTTTGAGCCGGTTTCAATCTCCACCATAGTGAAGTCTCTCGCTTGAGCAAGAAGGACCGCCTCTCGCACTGCTTCCGCTTCAGCTGCAGAGGCAGATTGGCTCTTTCTAATAAGAGCTAGACCATCAATAAGAGCGCCTTGATTGTTTCTGCAAATAATACCAATACCAGCACCTGCGTCTCTGCTCACCCAACTAGCATCCACATTTATCTTGATTGTGTTAGCACTTGGCCTACACCATCTTTGAGGGGCAGAAGATGTTTCCAGGTCCATATTGTTATTGACCTGGACAAAAGGAAGCGAGCAACTAGCTTTACCAAAGTCAGAGTCTCTAATCCTGTGCAAAGTAGTATATGGATTAGGACTTGTATTAGAAAAAAGACTATTATTCCTAGTGCACCAGATATGCCACAAAATGTAAGCAGTATTCTCAAAAAAGGATGAATTAGATCCTGTATGATTTAGCATATCCATCCACCACTGCACAAAATTCGTAAATCTAGAACTGTCGAAACGTAAACCAAGACTGGAACCAAACCAGGTCATGCTGGCATGCGGACAAAAGAATAAACAATGCTCCACAGTCTCTACTTCATCCACACAAAAAGGACAAGAAGGATTCATACTCAAATTCCTTCTAACCAAGTTACTATTAACTGCTAAAGCACCCCAAGCAATTCTCCAAATAAAATTAGCAACTTTTGGGATTAATTTCAAGTTCCACAACAATTTCCAAAAAGCTGAGGGAATATCATTGCCATTAGGAAAATTCAAGGGATTTTGGATCCTAAAGGAGTCCATAATCAAATTATAACCAGACTTTACATTATAATTTCCATCTCTGGAATAATGCCAAATCCAGTAATCCTTGACATGTTTCCCAATGGCAATAGATTCAATCAGCTTCCTGTCTTGACTAGGAAAACAATCCCTCAAAAGATCATGTTTCCAGCACAGAGTATTTGGATTAATCAGATCAGACACAAAATAACCTCTGAACAAGTGATTATTCAAGCTCTCAGGTTTAAAAGAGGGGGGTTTAGGGAGCCAAGGATCGTCCCATATCCTAGTGGCACCACCATCCCCTATATTTTTCCTAAGACCTTGAATAATCACATCCCTACCCTTCAGAATACTACTCCATATCCATGATGCCCTACTCCCTTGTTTAGCTTTTAAAAATTCAGTTCTCATGTAATATTTCCCCTTTAAGATTTGAACCCAGAATGCATTAGGGTTTTGAATCATTCTCCAGCTTAGCTTAGCAAGCATAGCTAGATTGAAAGATTCAAAATCCCTAAATCCCAGTCCTCCTTGAGATTTAGGAAGAACTAGGATTTCTTTCCGGGTCCAATGTATCTTTTTGTGAGAAATGTCTTGAGACCAGAAGAATTTAATCACTAAACTAAGCAAGTCATTGCATATCTTCTTAGGCAATTTCACCACCGACATTATATAACTAGGAATTGCTGTTAGAACTGCTTTAATCAAAACCTCCCTACCCGCAGGGGTTAGTAGCCTTTGCTTCCAAGCACTGACTTTTTGTTCCATTCTTTCCTTTAAGAAACTGAAGATGTAAGACTTGGACCTTCCCCAGAAAGTTGGAAATCCCAAGTAGCTGTCATGTTTATCTGCTGGTCGAATTCTCATTAGCATCTCAATTTCCTGCCTTAAAGAAGGTGGAACATTTGAACTATAATACAGACTAGATTTTCCAAAATTAATATCCAAACCTGATGCCAAACTGAACTGCCTAATCAGACTCATAACCACCCTTGCTTGATCTGCACTTGCCTCTGTAAAAACACAAGTATCGTCAGCGTAAAAAGCATGACTCAAAATTGGACAAAATCTTCCAACTTTAATTCCTTTAAATTCACCACGCTGAACACTATCCATTATTAATCTAGAAAACGTATCTGATGCTAGTATAAAGAGGTATGGAGACAAGGGATCACCCTTTCTATTTATTTAAGCAACTAAGCAAGTATAAAAGTCCGTAGTACAGTTATCCGTTCATAGTATCTTAGTACAGAGAGCCAGGTCTGATATTAATGGGAAAGACTGAGTTCTCAACGGTCTTGCTTTTTATGTTGTCTCTCTGCCTGCCCAAATTGTTTAAAACTGCAAAGAAGAACAAGTCTTTTTCTCTTTTGAACATGCAAGAACAATGTGACAACTGACAACTAACTCTTTGGCATTGGCAGAAAAAATACCAAAGCAGGCAAGCACTACTCTTTTTTATTGGTTCATATACAAGGAACATATCGTTTCCTGTTTTCTTCTACTGCCAAGCAACCAAAAGGTTCTGGGAAATCTTGGATGAATTGGCGAATACATTTTGGACTGGCAAAATGAGTTCCCAAAATTTCTGTCAAGTATTATTCTTCAATTGTCCATGGAGCTGGTGTCAACTCTAATATAAGAATCAGATTGGCGATGGCAAGAGAGGCTTTAAAGAAAACTTGGGCATTCCATCAAGTGTCTTTTTATGTTACTGAATATTGATACCTTTTTTTGAACTCTAGTGATCTATTAAATTAAATGATCAACTGGGTTCATTACAATCTATGAAATCTAAATATATTATTCTGTCTTGGCGAAATGGCAAATACGCTGTGATTTGGAACACGGGTGAACAGTTGAGGAGGCCAATACTAAAATGAGATGGAAGAATCATTTTCTAATCTGTCTTATTTCAAGATTACGACCATATGAATCTTCTTTTAAGGATGATCTGGACATGAAGCTCTCTTGCCGGCTTGCCGAATACAACTTGAAAAGTACTGACAGTTTCCCTGAAAAAACAAATGTAAAATGAAGTCTAGATGGGGTACATAGGCAAAAAATTACTCAAATTCTTAACCTTTTCTGGGCATTAGTTAGAATAAAGTCCGTGAACCTTTGTTCTCTTTTGGCGATCTGTAGGCCAAAGATTTTACTACCTGTAGAATTGGACAGTTTGTCTCGCATCCAGGAAATTACAACTAAGTTCATCAGATAGACTTAGTTTATCCTATGATATCACATTGGCTATTACTGTAGCCTGCTGCATCCCAACCTGTCTTTCATCAACAATCTACATCAGGAAACAAAACAATCCGATTAGAACTGAAACCTTTTCCAAACTATAATTTTAGTTCTCCATTCCAGAGCTGCTTTATTAGAGAGTCTTACATGGATCAACGTCTTATACAATGGTCTCAAAAGACAGGACCAAATTGTTGGCTGAGTTCAATAACATGATTCTTTGTGGGAACGAACTCTATGTGAATGCACAATACAAACAAGTAGAATTACACAGGCCTAGCTCTATGTTACAAACTTGCAAAAGAGACTGGGTAAACACTGACAGATATGATCAGGATCTAAAACAGAAGAAGACAACAGAGACAATGGACTAGCTAGGATTACTAGGCAATGAACTACCCGCAGAACTCTTACTCCAGAGAATCTGACTGTCTATTGTCGTGAGCTGTTCATCGTCAAGGCGCTTCCATGTTTTGATGGACTCTACTGCTCCCCAATCTCCTTCTTTAGTCTTTTCCAAAGATGCTACCACCACCCTTGCCCTCCTTGACCAGCCGGCCTTCCCATAAGCATGGTATCCAAATCCTCCAGCATAGCACAGCTCTATACCACCCATGTTACCACAAAAGTCATTCACATGATCGTGGCCAACGAAAACAGCCCTGACATCCCCGGAATTTGAAATGGTCTTGAAGAAACCAGAGTTCCAAATTGGAGCGCCAACGACCTCTTGCTTCTGGCCTATGTAGGATGATGCATCTATTTTTCTAAATTCAGGCAATGGGATGTGAAAGTACACAAGCCCCGGTGCAGGTCCTTTTTGGGCCTCTGGGTCGCTCATGTATGCTTTCTGTATGAAAGGTGGACAAAATTAGTCGACCACAGATAGCCTTGAGGTATAAAACAAGCTAGATGTTGCTTAATACACAATATAATTCCGGATTTCAGTGATCAGACTAGCCACTAAATTGTGTAGTAGACAATGAGCGTTCTGCTAGATTCAAAACCAATAGTTGGTATACCAGTCTAAAATTACAAATTGTATATGCACAAAAAAGACATCCACTAGTTTGGCCAGTAGGTACCTGGAGCTTTTCAGAAGTTTTCTTGAACCAATTCTGCTGAGAGCCTTTGATCCAATCATACCCAGGAATCAATGGAAATGAAGGGTAATCTCCGCTATCCAGGAAGTAAAGATTAAGAACTGATTTATTCTGGAACTTCGAACCCTTTACACCGCCAATCTCCAAGTTATTGTTCCCAAACCCATCAATTCTTTTTGCCTCCGGAGGATTGACTTTAGAAAGAGTGTTCTTGAGGCCAACAATATATTTCATGACCTCTTCCCTTGAAAGGGAGGATTCTTGGTCATGGTTTCCCAAAATAGCAACCCATGGAATGCCTGATGTAATTGCTGGCCTAAATGCAGCATCCATTGAAATTGTGGGTTCTTTTGCATCGCGTCCATATATGTTATCCCCTGAACATAAAGTGAATTCTTGCAAGGGTCAACTTCCACAATAAAAGGCTAATCATGACAAAATAATTAACCAGTACATTGCTCGTTTCAGATAATACAAATGATCGTTCAAGGCAAGAACCAATCACTTGCCGGCTTTGAGAGAACCCACATGCCCAAATGAATAATAGAAGTAGTTGCTCAGTAGAGCTAGTTCCCAAAAGAGGGGAACAAAAATGTTAGAATCCAAGGCATAAATTATTAAACTCGTAGAACTGAACAAGAGAAGAGGCAATGCATATTACCTGTGAAAACGATGAGATTGGGCTTCTCAGCTCGAATCATGCGGTCAAGAAAGGCAGTGGTGTTGAGGTCAGAGCAAGGTTTCTGGGTTGGAAGCACATCAAGACAACCGGTGTCGCTGCCAGTCCCATAGTGCATGTCAGCCACTTGAAGTATCTTGAACTCTCCTTCTGCCCCAAAGCGCAGCTTTTGCTGGGTACCCATTACAGGGTTTGGTAGAATATAGCAGAGAGAGAAGAGGAAGACCAACCATGCTCCAGTGTAAGAAATGGAAGGCCATGTTCTGTTTTGATTCACCATGGTCTTTAAACGATTCTTGGCCACGGGACAAATTGTTTATCTGCTGCTCTGGTTCACCTTATGAGTTATGACAAACTAAAGTGTTGCTCTTCCCAAAGCTATGAGAAGTTTTGCTCTTGAAGTTAAACGACAAACAGACGACAACAGAGCTCACTCACGTGCATATTTTTGGTTCCCCTAATCGATAACACAACCGTGAGTCTGCCTTTCTGGTGTTTTCACTGCAATCTCTTGAAAAATTTTGGCATGCTCAAGTTGTTGCATAACAAATCGTGATCAACTAACAATACACATTTTATTTCCCCAAAGAAAGCTCATTTCTAAAAATTTATGATTTTTACCAATCAAATCAATCAGCACTCATTTTATTAAATTTATTTCATTGTCTTCCTTTGCCATATGCTTAGAAATTTCGTCGGTCATTCATCAAGCGCCAGAAGGATTCATGTGCTTTTATTTTCTTCACCAACTGAATTGACCACTCTTTATTATTTTAGAAGTGATCGTTGGTTGATTCCCCCCCGTTACTTTGGGGATTGATCTTTGATTATTTTTGATGTTGAAGTTTCATGCTACCATCATTATTCTCCGCTACGCGGCCCAAGGTAGTCCTTACCCACCAAATTTCTATGGGGCAGCTGAATTTTATGTGCCAGGCCCATCACCATCACGGACCTGCCTGTTGACGATTTTGAGATCCAAAAAAAATTTCAGCTACGACGCGTCTTAAATTAGAGGAATAGAGTAGACACATTCGTGATTCCTTTTCCAGTCACTGCGTGCACCATGAAGAACATCATTACACTTCCATTTTGTTACATCAAACATCACAAAACCTTCTTCTTTGACAGATAAAACATTTATCCCCTTCAATATTTGTTTGGACTGGTGAAAGTTATATGTCACCAATGTGGAACTTGAGTATTGTCACAGCCCTTAATAACAAATTGGAAGAAAATATACAATTTCTTACTGATACTACACAGAAACGAATGCAAAAGAGCAAGTACATGAACAACCCGTGATAAACAACATATTATACTCTGCAACGCAGGGAGGTACAGTAACGAAAAATTTTAGCAGGGAAACATAAACCAGATCAAGTGCTCTTATCTTTTGTGGCAAAGGATGATGACTTGAACCAAGGGATCCAAACTGAAGTAGTCTTCTGATACACCTTATAGGCTTGAACTCTGTACTCTTGTTTCAGCATTCGTTGTTCCACCAGCACAGTCACATAGGCCAAGCACATGCTATTAACAAGAGCCCCAACAAAGGTCCATCCATGTCCCAGGTTCCATGCGAATACAACCAGCCCCCACCACCACAACTGTTCCCCAAAGTAGTTTGGGTGCCTAGAGTAACCCCACAAGCCCCTATCAAGATTTGGGACCACTGGCTTTCCAAGCTCTTTCAACTTCTCATTTCTTGTCACAAAATCATGGAGTTGAGTATCTGCAAAGTAGGCTATTACAATGCCACTCAGGCAGATAGCAACCGCAATAGAATCCCACACATTCAGTGGCTTATCAACCGAGTGAACAATATAAAGCGGAAGACATATTCCAATCAAGAACACCTGAAAAATTCACAGAACCCAAATGAGAAACAGAAAATTACTCCACAAAGTAACATAATTTAAACTTCTTCCGGTATACAAAGCTCGTTGGGGCAATTCATCAAGCACATACATATCGAAGTTAGATTGATTTAGCTAACCCGAGTAAACACCACCACTAACGAAGCAGAGTTCATTACCTGTTGAGAGAGGTAAACAGAGAAAAAAGAAATCCACCACCAGTGCTTGCCATACTGAGAACGCATATCGTTGAACCGCCAATCTTCTCTGGCACCCCATTGCCACTTTTCCCTCCTGAAATAGTTATGGGTTAGCCTCAAACTCCAAACCCAAGTCAATGCCATTACGATCCTTGACCTCCATAATGTATATTGCCCCAATGGGTGCTTTGCGTAGTAATACCCAAGCATTACTGGTATCACAGTCCAGTACAAATCGATCATCTACACATACACACACACACACACAAAAGAAACAGTAAATCAACCAAAGAAAACTTTCAACGACCAAAAACCAAAACTTTTAGGAAAAATGGGGCGTAAAGGAGATATACCCAGTGGCTGTTTTGGATTTGGCCGATGACCCAGAAGAGGATATTGACGTTGAGGAAGAAGAGGAGGTTGACCAGGAGGGGAGGGTGGTCAACGCACCACGTCCACAATGGAGAGAGAGGAGTGGCATTACTGATGCTGGCATTGTAATGGTTGAGAAATGTGAGGAAGAAGAGGATTGAAGGGAGAGGAACTAAGAAGGCAACCAAGGCTCTTTTTAGATTACGGCTCATGGTGGTGGGTGTGTGCTTCTTTAAGATTTGATGTTAGCTCCTGGAGGTAGTAGTTCTTGCTTTCTAGTCCTACACCTACTACTGGCTCTTGCTTAGGGAGGCCTCCTGGTTTTATAGTATTAGTTTTCTGGTAAAGAAGAGGAGAGCTCGTGTCGCATGAGATATTGTGAAATTCGAGGGTATCATTAGCTTGATTCTCTCGCTTTTGCATGGTGGCTTCTAATCATGATTAGGGCCTACATTCCGTTTAGTGCCAGTTAATTGATTGGTTGGTGTGATTAAGCGCATGATTTGATAAGGTTAGCATCTCTTTCCAAACTATGGAGCACGGACCAAATGTTACAAGAAGTTCTAATTGAACCATTTCTTCCTTTTATGAATAAGTCGTTTATTATCATGGGTTTTTTTAGACCAAAATTTTGCAGATCTGATTTTCTATTCTAGCTCTACGACAAAACATCTTCTCAAGTTATGGGATTATCGTAGGTTAGTATAGTTTGGTTAGATTGATTAAAAAAGATATAGTTTCGTTAGAACACCAATCCCTTTCCTAGGCAGTTAGAAATCACCACATCGCCAACAGCTTACAGTTTAATGGCATATCCAAGGGGTCATGCTTTCCCAATGCGCTAGAGGTTTCGGGTTATTAGGACAAACCACTAAAAAAAGACATCACGGCGGATTGAGACATCCCAGCTGGGCTAGTTCCTGTGTCACGATAAAGGGCAAAGTGTTGCTCCAGTTGGAGAAACTCTCATCATGGATGAAAGATCTTGAGATCGTGAAGATTTTCCCCTGCCTGCTTGTCCCCCTGTTTAACGTGGTCTTTGAAACATGACCCTCTTTTACAAATATTCCAACCAACCAGAAAATGATCAACACACCTCTGGCAAACGAAGTCCTATTTTATCCACCGCGGATGAAAAGTAAATTTTGACCAATATTCGCTGATCAGTGATCACCTTGAACATGACAGTGAGGCGTGTTAATGGAAATACACGAGATACTTAATATAATCATTAGATTGTTGGGGTTTTGGCAATGATGTTTGCGGCCTAAAGTAGTGCGCTCAATGATGGCAGCTAAAGTATAAAAACCTTCCCCTCGCTCTGGTCCCCTCCACTTCGCAATGCATCTTCAGGTTTCTTCCCAACTCACCGTAATCACCGCAGAAAGGTAGCAATATACCTTTAACCATACGGCTGCCACGCCTGGAGTGAAAGGGACCAACTAATTCACAAATACAAAACCAATAGCTGCTCAAATCACTTGAGCTTGAAGCTCCACCACTGGGTCCACAAGGGGGTAATATTTTTCTTCCCTAGGATACATAGGTCGGCGCAACCAAGCCCTTCTATGCTATCGAGTGGTAGAGAATGCAAACTTCAAATGATGGTATGTTAGCTTGGGAGCGTTATGCATGTCCAACACAATATGTAGTTTGAGAAATTTTTCCATAAGCACATGAGAAAATTGGATCTTGGATAAAAGCTAAGCTGAAGAGAAAAGATACTTTGTCTGTGTTCCACTGTTGAGAACAACTCAAAATACACAAAAAGATTGGAACAAATACTTGGGGACAAAGGGAAGCTACGAGAATACAGAAAAAGAAAGGAATTGGAGGCAGAAAATCCAAGAGCGAGAGAGACATACAGAGGAGACCATCAAAAAGCAATGTTAGGACTTGCAGCACTCACAAAAACTTACAACCCCCTTGGATTCCTTGCAATATCTTTCTCTATTGCTCCTTGAATCCATTTCACAATAAGCCACTGCAAAGGGAGAATGACCACCATTCAAAAATCGGTTAAATACCCCACTTGAATCACAAACAGATGACTCGAGTTATTCAGGCAACAAGCTTTTACCTGAACCCCCATAATAAGAGGAATCAGCTTTTTTCCCCTTTCATTTGCCTCGGACCCGTCTATCAATTTCTTATCAACTAATATAGCTTTACTCCCGTTTGTTGCAACCCCAATGATCTCCTTTACCAGGCTTGGAATCCAAGCATTGCCATTTGGGAGAATCTGCATATCAACAGACAAGCCATTTGAAAATAGCAACTTCAATAGTTTAATTTGAGACAGAGTTAGGATCAAGACTAAACCTTTTCATCACTCTCATTTTTATTACATCTCGTGCTGTTCTCTGCCAAACCAACTGCGATGGGATATTGCTGTAGGCATTAAAAGCAAGTTAATGATTGCAGTATAAACAGAAAAATTAGCAACAAATACATGCATAAGTAAGAGCTGATCAGGTAAATGTTCATAAAGATCTGTCTGATTAGCCTTCAGAAAATTCAGATTCACAAACGCTTGATCCATGCAAAAATTTAGTTGAAAGGCAATAGCTTGCACCATCAACAATAATTTGTATGTTTTAAAGAAAAAATTGCAAAGTTGATGGTGGTCAACAACTCCTCCATTTCATCCAAATTTCCAAAAGGCTGTTGATTTCTTCTTCGTTTTATTAAGCATCCATTTCAGGATTTCTTTTTCTTTCCCTCGTTGATGGCAAGGCATATGAATGTAAAACTCAAATAAAGTGCAGAAAATGCCACCATAACATCCACTGGGACAACTTATTGCATGGATAACTCGATATATACTTTCCCATTTAAAGTTGCAGGCCATGTACATCAATTATTCCATCAACACAAATATCATAGTTGTCAAGCTTATGACAATGTAAACCAACTACATCCCGCCATCCATTCCAATTTAAGGGATCCAGGTAAAAGTATCCTATCAAAGAGCTAATGAAGGAATTGAGCAAAATAGGGAGCCTACTGAACAAAGTTCAACTAACAGAGACTGTTGAAAAAAGCTGGAGTAAAGTCCCCAAGTGAGCCATAATATAAGAGTTAAATCCAATGGTGAATTCATTCTAGTAAGACAGAATTTCTGTAACCACAATCACTCAGACTACGTACTAGCCAGCCAACAGGAGATCCACATCTTATCAAAAAGAAAAAAAATGAAAATCCACGTTCTATCCAAAAAAAAACTGGAGATTCACATTTTAATCTGAGAAACAAAAGAGTCAACCTATAATATTCTTTTCCACCTCGAAAGCAATAAGGGGAAAGAACAACACACTGGTTACACCACCTCTCCGACAATAATCACGAAAATGTCTTCCAATGTTGGTCCTAAGGTGCATCTATGACCGTGTGCAGGTATTTTGTGTACGCAAGCAATAGCTCAAGTATCTAGTTAAAATAGTTACCGACTCATACAGTCAGTGGTGGGCAAGATACTGCAGCCAGTAAGGGCAGTATATTACCAGTATGTTGATATACAGTACTTTTGTAGCCGGTGTCCATCCCATTCAATCAGATTTCAAATAGAAACAGTTTCCATCGGGATCTAAAACCAATTGAAATTTTACCTGAATTTCCCGTTTACCAATCCGTGCTCCTGCATGAATAGTCTTTAAAACTGCCTCTGATCTTCGATCACAAAAAACATCATAAGGGAGATCATCCGGAGGACAGAGCTGGGCATGAGTTAGGACAAGCAAACTTTTGCGCCAAATCTCTTTCCCAAAACTATCGGAGATGGCACTAATGATCTGCTTATCCAAGTCATCCACTCTATATGCATCCAAGCGGTCAACATAGAGCAGAACATCAATAGTCTTGTTCAACAGAAACCTGCATTCGTAGCCAATACATTGCCAAAACTGCAATTAAGAACCACAAAAAAATGACCAGTTTAAGGCTTTAACTACAAACATCACATTCTAGTAATACCAACCGCTTAATTAATTCCAGAGCCTGGTGATTTACATAGCCACCTTCCACAAGCCCAGGTGTGTCTACAATGTTCAGCGTGAATCCAGCCCGGGAACGTGACACCATCACGGGTCTTAACGGGTCAGACTGTAGAGCAAAAAACAAGACCACCATATTAAACCCAACTATGCAAAACAACACACATTCAAGCACCCATAGTAGCCATTCTCCCCAACATTCAATCACCAAAGCAAATGAAATTACCTGAAAGGGATTCACATTGGCCACACGCTCTCCGATAAGGGAATTGACAGTTGAAGACTTCCCAATCCCACCTTTGCCCATAACAAGGATAGTCAACGTACTGACACCCTGAAATTACTCAACAAAAAAGAAAACTAAACAAACAATTTACAAAAACAAAACAAATACCATAAAAACAATAAACACTAAACATTATTCCAACTAATACCTCTTCCTTCAATTTGCCAAACAACTCAACAAGTTTATTCTGCGTGGCAGAAGGGAACTGCTGGAACCCGAACCAGTCGCGGACTTGGGAACCCATCGCTGCCTGCAACCAAAACCTTAGTAAGAAACCACCAACAAATACACAACGTAGAACAAGAGAATTCTGGAAATTACGTAAATTACATGAAACAGCGAAATTTTTTAAGGACAACCCAATTTTCATTTGCGATAAACCCTAAACCCTAGGGTGGTAAAATGCAGCAGTGAAAAAACTGAATTGCGTGCGGGAGAGAGATGAAAAGAGAAAGGGAAGTTACCCGGTGGGTGGCCTGTGTTCTTCTACTTGGTTATGGAAGAGAACGGAGTGAAAGGGAGAGAGAGATAAGGAAACTGAAGGGGATTGTGGTTTTAGAGAGCAGTTGCAGTACAATAACCGCGAGGGGGATTACCTTATCAAAGCAAGATTTTGTTTTTTTCTACGTTTGGTGATGCTGGGGCAGATGGAGCTGTGTTTGGATGCAGGTGTAAAGATGCACCGCCCTAGGAAAGGATTCCCATCTGCCTGTTTGATTCAAGTGCGTACCTGCTACACGGTAATTGGTAACTACTCCCGCACCAACCGCCGCCGTAAATTAAAGAAAAAATATTGAATGATATTCATGATAATTTGGATCTTTTAACCAAACTAAAGAAAAATATTAAATGATAACTTAGATCTTAATTTAATATATGCTTTCGCCAAAAATAAATAAATAAAGAAAAATATTAATGATAACTTTTTTTTTGCCAGCATATTAAATGATAACTTAGATCTTAATTTATGGTAAGTTGTGCTACATGTAAAACTAAAATATAAGCAATATTGAATGGTTTATGAAATTTTTTAAATGATCCTCAAGTAGTCATGGCACAGTGGATGTGACATCGGAAATAACACCTCATGTGCAACTGTAACAATAGTGGGTGCCCAAATTATAATTATACTTTATGATGTTGGATGATGCACGGGAGAGGAAGAAAATCATGAAGAAGTTACTCAAATCAGCCACACCACATAATTATAAGAAATTCATAGCTAGTAATAATTAAATATATAATGTGTTGTTTTTTTTTTATAAAAATATATAATGTGTTGAAACACCCCGACTAATATTTACCCCATACACAGTGTTTACCGAACAAACAGTGCCGACACGTGGCACAGACAGGAAATACAACACGAAAATTCGGCCTTGCGGCCCAAAGAAAATATCATGTCACCCGACCACGGGTACAAGGTATCAAAAGCACAGCGGAAGCAATTTTAACAATTACAGCAACAGCATGAATCGACACGATGCAACTATGGATCCAAATCCGTCAGAGGAGATGTCGCAGCCTGCCATGATGCATACCTGCATAAAGAACAACGAAGCCTGCCGATGGGGCAGGTGAGGGATGAGATTCTCCATAATCTCACCGACATATAACCCATGATGAACAACATAGCATATACTTAACAGTCAAAAGCACATTAATACGGCATACGAGTAGTGAACGGAACACTAAACAAATACAGTCATAAAGAACAATGCGGACTATGAAAATGTCCACCCCATCGACTATGCAATGCACTGACCATCTAGTACTGACTGCACCTTTACGCTAGTGCCCGACCAGGACACCTCAACTCAACTATATGTTGGGTAACCAACCCTGTCTCAACAGACTATACAGCACACACACTAGTCCTGCCAGACTATACTCAGCAGAGGTTCCTCATCATGTGATAACACACTATTACTGTGCTTGCCGATCATCTAACCCGGTACCAAAATATCGCAAAATCACGTGAGCCTCGCTCACCGGGTAGCCGACAACCTGCACGGACCATACCCAATCAACATCACAAACCGGTAGAATCACAACACAACAACAGCAACAGCAGCTACCACAACAACTCGTAACCACAACAATAACAATTCTCACTAATCTCGATCTCTGGGTATCGACATACCCTTAAAAATGACAATAACCCAACTATCGACCACAATCCGACAACCAATATATCTCAATACCCGATAAAAAAAACGACAAGTGATACTCATCTGACAATTATCAAAAGAAACCGACAATAAACAAAGGACAACTGGCAACCGATGCCAACAACAATAGACTACTCACGTCCAACGACAACAAACAACACCCGCAAACCGGCAACCTATGCCGACCACGGTCAACCGTCTATACCGACAACCTCCCAGGGTATGATCATGAGACAACATGCATATGAACATAACACATCACCGTCCAACAAAGCAAAAATACATCTCAAACAAGACTGAGCCAAGGCCAAAAGATTATCTTTTATTATTACCAATTTTATCTTTCGGGCCCCGTCACTGGACAAGCTAGGGGTCAGACCTGGATATCAACATATTTCGGGTGCCAGACCAAAACCAAGAGAACCCAGGGATCGACATCCCAAAATAGAACCCAGGGATAGACATCCCAAAAGAGAACCCAGGGATAGACATCCCAAATGTAACAACGGGAGGTCAAGGCCACCACAAAACAGTCTTTACCCATCGAGTCATACCACTATTTTCCAAGTGACAATAAAGTAGTCAACACAACTTCCAATTATCCAATTCCATTTCCATTATCCATCATCAATTATCCGTGGTCAATAGTTCAACATCAATCTCAACACAATATCCACATAATCAATATCACATACCCACAATCACAACAATAATAACCACAGCAAACAGATAATCAACAGTGAGCATCTCAGCAGTTCAATCAACAATAAGGCACACAAAGTATTACAGGCAACATATCAAGGGTATCCATCCTCATAACAATTATCAACAAATATCACGAAGATATCAACAACAATAACCATAAGATGCAATGGAACCTATGTGGTTCCAAGACCAACCATCCCGGCTATTACGGGTGGAATGACGTATATGCAACCTCACCTGATACTCCTCGGAAGCTGGTATCCGGTTAAGCCTTGATATTCCTATAATATAACAACAGTAATCACTTATAATGCACAAACAAGATGATTATGCATGATGCCGGTTAAGAGTTATTAGGCGACTTATCCATTCATTTAATTATTTCCATAGTTCTCTTATCCATTTATGTGGAGGTTACTAATAATCTATTTTCCATCTGATATACCAATCATGTCCAATCATAAGTCAAAACCAAAACCGAGCGGCCAAGCCGACTTCTCGGCCCTTAGGCTGCTTATGACAAGAAGGTATATATATACGTACACTTGTAGGTAATGTATATTTAAGAAAATATATTTGTAAATAAATCAAGTCACGACCCGTTGAATACTCATAGTCCATATGACGTAAATAATATTATTCCCGATTAAATACTAAATACTTATATGTTTTTTTATACAATAATTATGTAATAATGGAAACGATAAATACGTCAAAATATTATTTAAATAGTATATCCTATAATAACTCGTTTAATGGAAATTATCTCCAACGGTACGAAATTAACGTAGTCAACATATAGCATAAAATATTTGTGCGAATTTGTAGTTGTACTATTTATAATTAAATATCTACATATATAATCACAAGTACATGTTTACCTAAAACTATAATTGTTAAGTAAGGATATAATTTAGCAATATCTAAGCTGGTGAAAATAGCTGCAATACATTATACGATATATTCATATACTTGTAATAGATCAATAATTAAGATAAGGTATAGGTCCAATATTATTTTTACCCAAAGGAAATATAAATAATGCTATAAAAGTATAACTATATATATAGCCAATACCATTCTAGTTATTAAAAGTAAAATAGAATAGTTATATATGTCTAGGCCTTTTATCGTTATTAGCCCGAGTAAAGCGTAAATTCGATAATCCGAAAAATAAATAGTACCATGGGCCTTCTTTTTAGCCCAAACGGAAAAACAAATTAAAAGCATAAATAAAAGGCATAAATGAAATTAAATCATAATCCATAAAATTAATATTAGCTTAAATAAATTAAACGTTCATTTATTAACGTCGTTATAAAAGTCCGAGTCCGTTAATGTTCATGAAATGTCCAAAGGTTCGATTATTACCCAAAGTCCAAGTCCGGGTTCATTGGAAAATACCCGAGACTTCGCCGGAGTAAACCCGAGGCACCGGAAGTCTGCCGGATTCCGGTAAGTACTGTTCACAGCAGTCCTTGGTTACTGTTCATCAGTGAACAGAACACCAATCCCACGCCACCAAAGCAACAATCCGAGCACCAACATCACCACCATAACCGCAGCTACTTTCCGGTGGCCGGAATTCCACCAAACAGCCACATCCACTAACCAAAACACCAACACCCAAGTCCACAACAACATCGTCAGCGGCATCATCACCTCCACTAACGGCAGAACCTAACCAAGGCAGCCAACATACCCACCAAATACACGGCCAACACCGAAACCAAAACCCCCAAATCCAAAAACACAAACCAAAAATCAAATTTCAGGAACCCATAATAATTAATTGAAACCCAATTAACAACAAACCCCAGAGGAAGCGAAGAGAAGAGAAGGGGAGGCGCAGCCGGAGACTTACCCAGTCTTGGCGGCTGCGTCGTCGGTTCGGGGAGGAGGACAGAGGCGGTGGCGCGTGACGCACGAGGGAAAGAAGGGGTGCAACGGCGGTGTTGTGCAACAGATCGAAAAGAGAAGACGGCGGCGGTTCGAGCTCCTCGTCTGGTCGGCGGCGCGGTTGGGTTCATTGGCCCGCGGCGACGGAAAGCGGGGCAGGCGGGAAGGGAGAAGAGAGGAGGCGGAGAGGAAGACAGAGGGAGAGACGATGGCGAAAGGCAGAGGGAGGATGCAGGGGAGGCGTGATGAGATCGGGTAGAGGGGAGGAGAAATAAATGAGAAGAAGAGAATAAAGAATAAGAAAAAGAAAAAAAAAGTTGCAGATGGTGGTAGGGTAGGGGTCGGCTGGAAAAGAAATAAGGAAAGGAAAGGAGAAGAAGACAAGGAAAGGTGGAAGGGGGGTGAAACTCCCCGACCCGTATTTACCGTATACAGTAAACACGTGCCGGAACTGTGACAACCCAGCCCAACAAGGCCTAGCATACAGTGTATGAGGCATAACCCTGGCTCAACAGCCCAAAAGTATAAACAACAATATGGCCCTACGGCCCAACATCAATATCATCAATAATAATGAAACTGGCCCAATGGCCCAACAACAATAACAATATGCACAGCGGAAGACTTAAACTCACTAACACTGTATGCGACACATGCAATCTATGGATCCAAGCCTGTCCAAGGGATACGCTTCAGCTCGCCCAGTACGATCCTGCACTACAAACAACTCATCCTACGGGATGATACCCCGCAGGCGAGGGGTGAGTCCGAAACGCTCACCGACGAAAGATAAACAGTGATATATTCAACCATAACACTTTCGAAAAAAACACAACTATCACCACAACAAGCACAAACAAACACATCACAAGGATACTGCCATAACAACTAACACATACCACACGACAAGGAATCCAACTCAAACATCACGATAGAGGAATCATAATAAATCATGTCAAGCACATCATAATCAATACTGAACCAAGACCCAAAGAACACTTATTAATTTTTATTACCAATTTTATCTTCCGAGCCCCGTTACTGGACAAGCTAGGGTCGTACCTGGTTATTAACTAATTCTGGATGCCAGGCCCCACTACAATCCGGGATCAACATCCCCATATCTCAAATCCGGGATCAACATCCCAATATCTCAAATCCGGGATCAACATCCCAATATCATAAATCCGGGGTCAACACCCCAATATCACAAATCCGGGGTCAACACCCCAACCAACAAACCCTCTGGCAAGGCACCACAGAACTAGTCTCTAACCATCTAGTCGTACCACTACTTTCCAAGTGACAAATATATCATCATCTCAAGTTCCTGTTCAATTCCTTTACTCTTTCATCATTTACCCATTTTCAATTACCTCAGATTAATCCAAATCTCACTCAATCAACAATCTTATATCATCAATCTTTCACATTAAACAGTTCAACAATATTTCCAACACAACACACAAATCTATCACATACCAACAATAGCATCAATAATTCCATAGCAATCATGTAACAGTCAACAATTATTCTAGCAAATCAATCTAGCAACAGAATACACAAACAACTAAGGAACACGCACAGCATTACGGGCACATATCAGGGTTTATCTATCCTCACCTGGTATGTCTCTGAAATTGCTATCCAGTCCAATCCCGATACCCTATACGTGCATATAGGAGCACAATAATCACTTATAATGCACCAACAAGATGTTTATGCATGATACCAGTTTAGAAATCGTTATACGGCTTGCCTTATATCCAATTTCTTTATTATGAAATTAACCTCTTTATTCATTATACCGTTTATACTTAATTTCAAATTAAATCCGAAACCGAGTTTCCTATAGATATTCTAATTATTCTTAATTTTAAATCAAAACCAAATCCGAAAGTTCAAGCCGATATCCCGGCCGATTGGTCACTCAAGATAAGAGAAATCATAAACATATTAAAATACGTTTATAAACACGTATATTTACACATAAATCGATACTAGATTAAACATATATCTAGTGTGACCATATTTATACATAGATAGTACGTAACTCCTATTTAACCTTATGTTTATATTTATGCGATAAATCAAGTTGTAACTTCATTATTTAGCCAAACATAAATTTAGTAGGATACGTATATATAATCATTTATACACATGTGCTTATAATTCATAGGTATTCATATTTATATTTTTAGTTTATATTTGACATTTAAATCNAAAGGTTATTATTTGATTAATTAAACTAAATCTTTATTTTAATTAAAACAATTAAGAGTCCGGGTTCATTAACGTTCTTAGTCCGTTAGAATGTATCCGTCCCGAGAACATGGGCCTCCGCACATCGGCCCGTTTCCGAGCCCATTTGTGCACCGAGCCCAAACCCGAGCCCATGGTAAAGGTGAGTCCGAGGAGTTACCAAAACAACTCATCCATCGAGTCCCATTTGTTGAAGAACGCACTGTTCACGCCGGAGTTGCCCGGGTCTCGCCGGAAAATTCCCGGGACTGCTGGAACCTCGCCGGATTCCGGCCAAACACTATTCACACAATCCCCAATACGCCCACTGCTCATTGTTCGTCACCCTACAGACCACCAAGCAGAGCAAAAGCAAGCCAAATACCAACTACTCCGCCAGAGCAACAATACGGTTAGCAACACCACAACAAACTACCATCGTCCATCTACCACCATCACCTTCTGTCTCCGGCTACACCCATGAGCCAACGTCATCACACACACCAATTCAATCCATCACCAAGCGCAGCCAAAACACAGCAACCAAGACCCGATTAGTAACGAGTTAAGAAAAAGATAGTAGAAGGGAAAGGGGAAGGGGTCGGCTCGGGTCTTAGCCACACAGCCCGAGGTCAGCGACAGGCGCGGCGGAGACAACGTTGCAGAGGAGGGAGAGGACGAGTCTCGGCCGTGACTCGGGTGTCGATGGCGACGATCCATGGCGGCGGCGGTCACGGCTTGGGAACCAGTTGGCAGTGACGGCGAAGGGAAGAGGAAGATGGGGAGGAGATGGCCGTGGGCGGCGCGTCGCGAGTTGTTGCAGTGGAGGACGGCGCGGCGACGGCAGCAAGGAAGGAGAAACCGGGGAGGAAGGAAGAGGAGAAGGGAAAGGAGGCAGGGAGGATGCAGGGGAGAGGCGCCGGTGGCGGTCGGATTTGAGGGAAGCAGAGGAGAGTGAGATCGGGTCTCCTGTGCTCGTCTTGGGTTGGTGGCGGCTTCGCGGTGAAGGAGGAGGAAGAAGAAGCAGGAAGTGGGTGGTGGTGTGGCCGGCGGTGGCGATGTGTGGTGGGGAGGAGAGGAGGAAGAGAAGGAAAAGGAAAAGGGGAGATGGGGCAGAGGAGCGTGAGGATGTTGGAAGAGAGGAGGGGATTAATGAAGAGGTAGGGAAGAAGACAAAGAAGAAAAGTGAGGAAGAGATGGGTGAGGGGCCGGCGGCTGGGAGAGAAAAAAAAGAAAATGGTGGAGGCGGCTGAGAAGAAAAGAAGGAGAAGAAAAGAAAGAAAAAAGAAAAGAGAAAGGAGAAAGAAAAGAAAGAAGGAAAAGAAGAAAAAGAAGATGGAAGAGAAGTGGGACCCGCACGGCTGGGGAAAAACCGGGAGAAAGAAGAAACGTTGCCGGGAAAGAGGAAGAGGAAGGAAAAAGAAGGAAGAAGAGTGGCTCGGGCAACCACATTCGGCCGGTCCGGATTCTCGTGTCGGAATCCCATAAACGCAGGGATACTCCCGTCTTTCCGACAAATCCCGTCCCGAGTCCAAAAATACAACTTGGGCTCGGAAAATCCGATTAATCCTCCTGAACGTCGTCCAAGTCTCAGAACTGAAAACCGAGGCTCGGTTAGTTAGGAAGATGCTCCCGAGCGCGGGAAAATCCTCGGTTTCGAAAAAAACGACTATCGATTTACCTCGAATTAATTACCCGAGATTAATTCAACGGTAAATCACGGTAAAACAATTTCTACAGTCCCGGTAAAAATCCAAATTTTACCCAGGCTGTTACAGGGGGTCGGCCAGTGGAAAAACCGGAAAGGAAGGAGAGTGAGGAAAAAGGAGAAAAACTAACCGGGGAAGAAAAGGAGAAGGAAAAAGAAAAGAAGAAAAAGAAAATGGGAAAAGAAGAAAAGAAAGGCAGGAGCGGGCTCGGGGAGCGGAAAGACACAGCTCGAGTGTCGGCAGCATTATTGGTCCAAGAAAAGACCAAAATACCCTCACGTTTGTTCTTCAACCCGTCGATGTCACAGGGGCGTTTCCGTCTTTCCAAAATTCGTCCCGAACTCGAAAATACAACTTAGGCTCGGTAAATCCGATTAATTCTTCCGAGTGTGACTCAAGTCTCGGAATAGCAAACCGAGGCTCGGTAAGCTGCATAAAATTCTCGGTAACCCGAGATAATCCTTGGAATCAAATTCCGAGGCTAGGTATATGGCAGAGAGTACTCCAGAACGTCACGTATTACCAAAGATCGGATTCGAGGTTCGTTTATTCTCGATAAAACTCGGAAAGTCCTTGTTTAACAATGGTTAAACTTTATTACCCACTGTAAAGGTTAAACGGCACGGTAAAATTTACAAAAATTTTACCCAGGTCGTTACATGTGTTGTTAATACAAGTTGTTTGTTCAACTATCACTTTATCCTTCTAGCATTAATCTAACAATAATTATTATCACACAAAACCCAAATTCATAATAACCAATTATTTATTAATGAGTTGTAACTTAAGTGATATTGTAATTGAGATAAAAATTTCAAGTTCAATTCCAATTATAGTTTGTGAAACAAAAAAAAACAAAACCAATAATTCAATATCACTACTCAAGTAAAGAGTACAATTCTTCAAAATGACACATCAACATACTTAAAATTATTAATGGCTGACGGAGGTTAGCGATGTGTGGTGCAATAGCATTTTCTCTAAAATTTAGGTTGGCATCCTGTACTCTAATTAAGATTTGAGTGGGATGAAGTTAGGGTATATCGTTGTAATTAAAAAAAAAAAGGTTGTCGGAGAATGGCCAAGAAGCGTTTGCCTAGTGTGTTATATAATGTGTCAAATTTTTTGAACATGAACATAACCTATCAATAATTGATGGATATATCATTATAGTGATAACAAAGATGACCTTTGTTTTGAATGATTGCTTAGATCATCAATTACAACCGGTTCAATATGCTATGGAAGTTGGAACAAAATGGTTGCTTACATACATAGGACTCCCGTTTCCTTCTAATGCTAAATTTTATTTTTGATGCCAAAATAGCACAGCATATTACAAACTGATACAAAATTGCCTCATAAAAGAAAAAAGTTGATACAATGCAAAATTGCCAGCCAAGTTGTAGGCCTCGGATCCAATGGGACATTGACGGGCTTAGATCCGTAGTTTCACCACCAATGTGGACATCTTAAAAAATTGGTGTTTACGAATGGTATATATATGTTATAAAGTTAGGCCCGGTTTCAATAGGAAGGAATTCAATGATGGGCTTAGAACAATAGATCCGTTCAGGAGTCAGGCCCATATAATATTCAACCTAAAGACATAAACTGAGCACCGCCCTCCTCCTTGTATAGGGACCAAACCCTTGTTGTTCTTCTTCGAAAGAATCAGACACCAGATTATATATATATTTTGTGCACTCGAAAAGCGTTGTATTTGATTCTCTACACCAATTGAAACTCCCTGTTCCGACAGTGAGGAAAAAGAAAAAAAATGTCGGCTAGGTTACTGAAGAAAGTCCTGATAGAACAAGAGCAGCTACACCAAAATCAGCCTCCCGTGGAGGAGGAGGAAGAAGAAGACGAGGAAGCAGAGTCCCCCAAACCAGCCACTCGTCCCGTGATTAACCCATTTGACCTCCTCAACGAGGATGACGCCGACCAGGTTTCATGACTCAATCTTTGCCTAATTTTACTTGTATTGTATGTGTTTCTACCCGATAGAGTAATCACCAGGCCCTTTTTTTATATATTTTCTTTATTGTTTACCCAATATTTATTTTTTACAATAGTACTGATATCAGTGTGAATTTTCTTCATTGTTGGTGATTGTGGATGGGAAGTTGAGCTGCCGCTGTATGTGATATCGAATTGTTTATAATTTACTGTATGTTGCTAATTTGTGTTTTCGGCTGCAGGAAAGTGAGGAAGAGCAGGTGGAGCCTGACAAGCAAAAGCAAGAGTTGCCTGTGAGGAAAAGCGTGTCTGCTGTGGATTCAACGGCCAATCAGAAATCGAAGAAGAAAAAGAAGAAGAAGAGCAAGGGAGGTGCGGCTTCAGGTGCGAGTAAAGTTGAAGCTGCTCCATTGGACGATGAATTGGAAGCTTTGACACTGAATAATGAGTCTTCGAGAAATCAACCAGGTCCTAGCTCCAAGCTGCGGGAGGAATTTTTAAGACGGAATGCACCATCCATTCTACAAGTGGATCCTAAATGTTTGAATCCGGAGAACGAGTTGCGGAGAATATTTGGTTCTAAAGTCGTGAAGTCATTTGAGAGGAGCAATCAACCAAGTGGCTCTAGACAGGTTCGTGGGGGAAGACGCGGAACCCATCACACCAGGAAGACTATACTGGTTTCACCGGCAGATCATTGGCCTCGCTGGGATGGGTCTTTATCCATGGAACTTTTGGAAATCAAGGATGGATACCATTATTTCAGGTAAGAAGATTCATTATTTGCTTGGTATGGTTTCCATTTAGACTTCTTTGTTTAAAGGTTAGACCTTTTTCTTGCCCACTCTTTTTTAAGTATGTGTTTGAGCTATCATGTTAGAGAAATATATAGCCAGAAGCTTTAGAATTTCTTATTAGACGCCTTGACTCATTGCTTGGCTGCCTTTGGTAGAGACCTTCATGACGAATATGGCATTCACTTCTTTTGTTATCCATCCTTAGTTTGGCTACTAGAAACATACTTGATGGTCTTTTCCTTTTCATTTTGGTTTTAGCTGGGGATGAGTAGGATACCTTCCCAAAACACCCACTACCCACTTGGCTGACTTCAGCCTAGAGTTTGGGGGTCTTGAGTGTTTCTAGTGTGAATCGTGTATCAGAATGGGCTTGCTTCCGGGAGCACTTTTCTATGTTTTACATGCCAGTTAATATATTGGATACATCTAGGTCACCCCTGTAATATGTAGCTACTGGTTTCTGGCTATTGCCTGCACTAACTTTCTTGTGGTTTATATTAGCATTACACGTCTTAACTTGATTTTTGCCTCTTTTGTGTAGGTATGTTGGCTCATCTTCCTATGAACAATGTCAGAGAGCATTTGAAGCTGCAAAAGCTATTCATGATCTGAATGCCATAGCAAGCATTCTAGTACATCACCCTTATCACCTAGATTCACTATTAACAATGGCAGACTATTTCAAGTTTGTTGGTGAGCATCAAATGTCAGCTGATGCTATTGCTAAGAGTTTATATGCTTTGGAATGTGCATGGCATCCCACATTTAGCTCCTTACAAGGCAACTGTCAGTTGAAGATCAGCCACGAAACAAACAAGCCACTGTTCACTGCACTTTTCACTCACATGAAGAACTTGGACAGGCGTGGTTGTCATCGTTCTGCCCTAGAAGTTTGCAAACTGTTGCTGTCTCTGGATTCAGATGATCCAATGGGTTCCATGTTCTGCATTGATTATTTTGCTTTGAGGGCAGAGGAGTATGGATGGTTGGAGCGGTTTTCCGAAGATTACAAAAGTGATAATTCCTTGTGGCTGTTTCCTAATTTCTCGTATTCCCTTGCCATTGCTCGGTTTTATCTTGAGCGAGAGGAAAAAGACGCTTCAAAGGCTGCTACCAAGGCTACTTCAACTGAACTGATGAAACAGGCTCTAATGCTGCATCCTTCAGTTGTTAAAAAGCTGGTGGACAAAGTACCTTTGAAGGACCAAGCCTGGACCAACATCCTAAAGAATTCATTCTTTCGATCAGAGAAAACAGGATCCCCATCTTTGGATCATCTGATTAATATATATGTTGAGAGAAGTTATATCTTGTGGAGGCTCCCAGACTTGCAAAAATTGCTGCGGGACACAGCTCTACAAGTGATTGAAACTCTAGATCATAGCAGCAGTGAGGCAAAGGATTGGACTTGTGTGAGAAGAGAAGCATTCTCATCTGAGAACAATGAGTAAGTGTTGAATTTATGGAATTGTAATTTCGTTGCTATAACTGCTGCATGTAACCTCTTTCTTGCATTCTTGCTTATTGTCATGGTGGTGGGGCTCACTGTTCTCGCTGGAACTACAGAATAAAGTCTAGTCCATGTGCATAATTTGTCTGTTTTGTGCTGTTTTTCTTATACACTATTGTAGAGGTCGTCCAGCTTACTGTGTTTTCTTGGCATTTTTCTCGTTTGCTTTACAGGTATGCCCATTTGATGGTCTCTGATTTCTCTGATACTGTGCCAACTCTTCCACCTGAGAACCTTCAAGATTTCATGGTTGATCCTAGGGCGAGGGAGGCTGAGCAAAATGGTGGCCAAAATGCCATTCCTGGACATCCTTTACCACGTGATGTCGCAAATCGCAATCCATTAGCCGTATTATTTGAATCAATGTTGCCTTGGGTTAACTATGGAGATAGAGAGGATGCAGGAGATCACGAGGATAACCACATTCCGAGGGAGCAGGGAGATGATGAAGATTGAAATATGATTGTCATTGTACCAAAGCTTAAAACGATAAACTATTGGTTTTATTACATTTATACTGATTGTTGGGATGTAGATATTTTTTGGTCGAGCCTGCAGAAAGAAAATTGCCCTGAGGTAGATGGGCGTGCGATTGAATTCGCGTTGTTGCATTTTTTATATTGCCTATTGCAATGGGAATACTCGTGTCGCATACTTTGACTAGTCGAAATAATATAAGCTACCCTGTATAGGCTTGGTCCTAGATGGAATGGAATCGATCTGAGGTTTGTGGGGGACGTTAAGAAGATGATTACTACATAACTCTGTCTAATCTAAGTATATAGTTCAAAAGCAAACTCACATTGAACCAAGAATTAGAATTTGCCAATTTTGATAAAATAAAACAGTGTTACAGTTAAACTTTGAAAGATTATGTTGAACAAGGGAAGAAATTCAGATAGAAATGGAAACGTATTTGTCAAGCTCATCATAACCGTCTTTCTTTGAAGCTGGAGCAGGTATGGCTCCCTGGCTAGTTTGGTCATCATCCTTCACGGCCAACATGACCAAGAGCGCCAGCAGGGGGTAGCTCAATGTGGTAAGTGACCAGTTCACAATCAGCTGGGAATTCAAAGGCACCTTGTGTGTGTCAACTTGCCAGGCTACTGCAGACCCTGCACTCTGCACTCCTTTGTAGAACCCACTATACCTGCATATCACAGAAAGTAATTCTTTTAAGCTCCCTGAGTTGAGCTACTCCTATGAACAAACAAGTCATTAGTAGCTAAGGATCAGTGCTCCATTAGTTACATAATCGGCCTTGAATAATGAAATGATTACCTGCTGAGGGTCTCCGAATCATTGGCGAGTGCTCCAATCACCCAATAAACCAAGCTTTGAAACATGGAATCCAGCAAGCCATAGCAGAAGTACAACACAAATGGTCCAGCAAACTCATGCCCTGAAGCTTTGAAGTCCAAACGTTTAGGGAGTTCATGGTAGGAATAGTTCAACTGGTTGGCGAGGCCACCGCCCCAGATTGCAGTCCCAAGCAAAGCAACTACTCCAATTCCAATGAATCCCCTTGTCCTTCTACTCCTAACACTAAAGTCTAGCACATAACCAATTCCAATCGAACCCAACATTTGTGCACCCCAGTAAAAGACATTGTTCAGCCCTCTAGTCCTTAAATTGAACATTAGTCCATTGACATTGTTAAACTGATAAGCATAGAAGAAGTTGCTAGCCCAGGCAGCAGGGAAGAGGAGAAGCATCTTCCAGTTGCGGAAAAGCTTCAATATTTCGAAGGCCTCGGTGGAAACATTCGAGTACTTAATGTTGGTGCAATGAGTGCCATCATCTCTTGTGACTCGACTTGGATGCAAGATTGCAAAGGAGACGAGTGCACCAGCAGCCATGAAACACATGAATGCAATGTATGTACCATCATTAACACTTTCAGCCTCGATGCGGTTGTAATTCAGGATAAAGGGGATGAGACCACCAACGACCCCTCCCATGTTGAAAATAGTCCAAAAGAGAGAGATATAGAGGCCCTTGCGGCCCGGAGAAGGATAGGATGTCATGATAGCACCTTCTCCTGCCCAAAGAAGGCCTGCACCAATACCAAGCAAAGCCCCAGCCACAATAGCAAAAGTCTGGTCACCGTAGTGGTTATAGTAAAGGAAAGAGCCAGCATAGAGGACATAGGTGGAGCAGCCAGCAGCAAGAGTGAGCCGGGGACCAAAAATGTTGTAGATGCCACCACCAAGGATTCCAAAGACGGAAAAAGTTGTATAAAGGGCAGTGTTTGCATTGTTACTAGCAGTTGAGTCAACCTGGCCACCTCCTCCCATACCAGTTAGAGCATTAAACATTCCTGGGCAGCAGAAACAGACTAGGCCTATCAAACTAACCTGGACAAGAGGTGAGTTGTACCTGAAAAGAGAAGAAGACCCTCTTTGTTCTTCGGCAACTGTTTTCTCATCACCTCCAGATGCCATGACGAATTATGGTGTTCGGACAGAGAGAGGGGGAGAAGGGGCAAAAGGGTTGTCAGAAACGGGTTTGACAAGAACAATGATGCGGTCGCAAAGGATGTGTACAGGGCGTTTTATTGCGCAAGTTTACATTGATTTCTGCGAGGGAATAGTTAGACAGTCAGCTTCCAGTTGTTTCTAGGAGAGTGACATACGTTAGTAACCAAGCATTCCTGCTGTAAGATTGGCCATTGTTCTTATCTCTCTTTTTTTTTAATTGTATGAAACTTGTTTGCAGCTTCCGTATCAACATAAATCCAACTTACCATCCAGTAAAGATTCTGGCTTTGTTCATGCGTTTGTGGTGGAATAGACAGTGTAGTACATTCTCTTCTCTTCTTAACCGGTTATGAATATTGGAAGAATTGACATCCTTTACAGTTTCGAGCACAAGCTCAGTTTTTATCTTCTAATGTTGTTGTTCCTTGTAGAGGTATGCCTGTCATACGGTATATACCATGCATGAGCATGTCTTCTTTCACTCAACATTTCCCTACTTTATTCCATTGGCAGATTCTCTGCTTTCGTTGGGAATAATCATGTCATTACAAAATCCAATGCGCACGCAGGACTGTGAAGGGACCAGAGGTTTAAAGAATTTATTTTGGTAATAAGATTTAAGAAAACTTTGAATATGGAATAGTTTCAGTAAGGTCTAGCAGTGATTGGATATGGCATGCAGCTCACTTGACAGCGATTCTGGAGGAGCAGTTGATTCAGCAATTTATAGTGTCCATCGATCTCGTGTTTCATTATTGTGAAGGACAACAAAAGGACAAATTTGATAATCCAAAGCAAGATGAGCAAATTAATTACTTCTTGTTACTAACAAGTTGTTAGTAAACACGCGACAACAACAGAGGAACCACTAATTATTCCAAGCACCATCAGATATGCAATATGCATTCAAAAGATTTTATTGCTTTCATTTAAAGTACATTTATACTGCATCCAAAAATTTAGTATAATGGACTCTGATTCTCAAGTATTCTTTTCAGCTTCAATCATATGGCACTTACAGGATGTAACATCAAGACAGACTATAATCTTTCAAATAGTTCTACGGAACAAATGGAGGTTGAAGTTTTGACTCTGCATTTGGAAACTGATGCTGGAAATAGAACAGCATAACAGAAAGTTGAAACATTTCAGACCAGGATGAATCTCTACATCTTAGCAGGGCCAACATTTTTGGAAGCATGCCATGCATGTCAATCTCAGACTTGCATTTCGAGTTTGGCCATCATCTGATATTTTCACGCCTAGCGCAGCTCAGCCAAGGAGGTGGGGCTAAAGTACCATTCTTTGGCGGAATTGTCGAACATGTTTGTCAGGTTTATTTAGACTCTGCAACAGGAAATCTCATTTGCTCTTGAAAAAGCAACAGGAAGATTAGCCTGCAGAAAGATTATATCTTGCGGCAGATTGTCATGCCATCCCCAATAGGTACCTAATATCCAAATGGTTTAGGATTACAAAAGATTAACAGACGCTCTCCAGGTTTTTCCAGAAAGAAAATGTGTGTTATACATACCATACTAATGGTTACACGCTTATCCTGCATTAAGCTGTTGTTGAAGTTCCGAATACTTACAGTCTTGGCATCATTTACCTGCTCAAAAGATACTCGTCACAGGAAAAAAAATAAATGTCTCAATAACAAGATTTACAGACAAAAGACAATAATTTACCAATGGATCAGCAACTTTTCCATGCCAAAGAACATTGTCAACCACAATAACACCACCAACCCTCACCTGCAAGTAGAATAATTTTTTCTCAGAAACAGAAATAATCGACTCAATCGCTGTATACAATCTAAAATAAATCATAACATTGAACTTGCCAGTTTGAGTAGCAACTCAAAGTATTCCTGATTCATCCTCTTCTCAGCATCAACAAATGCAAAATCATAGCTACAAAAGGCAGGCACATAAAAGAATGTTAATCAAGAAGAGCAAAAAAGAGGAAACTTTTTGGCATCCCTTATCAAAATTACCTGCAAGCTTCACCATTTTCGATTAACGAGGTAAGGATATCAGCTGCCAGTCCATGCTTCACAATCACCTAAAATATCAAAACACCATCTCGAGGGTTAATAGAGAGATAAGTACAAAGATATTCAACATAAAAGGAAAACAGAAAAAAAATGGTGGTAGAGAAAACCTTGTGTGAAACACCAGCTTGTTCATAGTACTTTTTGGCGACTTCAAGAGACCTGGCATCTCTTTCGCATGCAACCAAACAACCTGATTCTGGTAGCGCTAAAGCCACAGCCAGTGACGAGTATCCCTGCGCAACAACTATCTTCAGTAAGTTACTACCACGCCAGTAAGGGCGGTTAATGAATTTGGCTATCACGTACGTACAGTAAAAACCCCGACTTCAATGCAGCGGCGGGCGCCGAGGATCTGCACGATCATCGCGAGCAGCTGCGCCTGATCGGGAGACACCTGCATCTGGCTGCCGCGCATGGCGGCCGTCTCTTCTCGAAGTTGCCGCAGAATCTTCAACGAAAGAGAATATATTATGGAGAGAGTAAGTAAAGTAACCCGATATTAACAAAACAGAAACTTGTAAAAGATCTTCTGCTTCTATCTACCTCAGGTTCTCTGACATTGGATAAGATGTAATCGTAAAGCCGAGGAGTGAGGCTGATGTTCTGCTTGTTACCGTACTTCTCGTCGTTTGCTATCACGAAAGCGGTGCCGTTTGTAATTTTGTCAGTGGAGAAGCAGGAAAGGTTTCTCCGCTTGCAGCTCCTTATCGAACCGTAGCCGCCGGTGCTGATTGCTACAGTGCTATCTCTCCTCCGGTGAATAACAGTAACACCACCGTTCTGGTAGGGCGGCAAAGCGCAACGGCCGGGCAGCACCGTGTGGCTCGCCATTTGATGACCAATCGTTTTTTTCTCGGGTCGGGTCTACTCCGGTAGCATCGGACTCTCCGTCTCCACGTAACCCCCGGTACCTCATCTACATAATCTACAGAAACGCCAAAACGAGCTATTCAGCTGTCGTTTCAACTGTATAAGCAAACAATAAAAGATTGACATGTCGTTTAAAGACCACACGCATAGTCGTCTGCATTCTGGCTGCTTCTTTTCCTCCTTGGTTGTGGAAAAGACAGAAGCCCAACGACAGGGCAATTAAAATCTGCACATGCGTGTGGCTCTTGCTGCCGCGTCATCACTATATCCAGTTCGGTCTCTGCTGCTGTCTTCTTGTCCTAATTTGAAGAACTAGTAGTTTTTTTTTTTTTTTAATGAAAAGAACTAGTAGTTACTTGTACCGGTTTATGTATCTAAACATTAGCTAACTGACTAACCAGTAACGTTTCTCTCGAATTGGTTAGAAAATGGACCTTGCGTTGAGGAGCAATCCGGTGTTTAGAGACACAGCCATTTTCAAGTACAAGATTAAGACCTCAAATCTTAAGCCAGCCAGAAAATTGTCTTTTCCAAGAAGGTTTTCATGTTCAGCGACTGTAGCTACTGAAAAGACTCCGGTTTGCCTTCTCTTCCTGTTTCTTCTGTTGGCGTTTTCATTTTTTGTCCTGTTATTGCTTCATATTGGTTTGTTTTGTGGTGGGTTTTTAGACGTATGAGTATGGGTTAGAGATCAAAAAGCAGGATTTGTTGAGACTGGTGCAAGACACCCAACGAGGGCTTGTTACCAACGCTGACCAGCGCTCTGCCATTGAGGAGGCTCTGGTTTGTTCCTTTCCATTTTTATTAATGTGACTGCTTTCGGTCTTATGTTTTTCCTTTTCGATTGCTCAGTTATGCAAAATAAGATGAATAAACCCAGTCTATGTGGAATTGACATGTATTCATTTTGGAAGGTGGACGTGGAGAAGTACAACATGGGTGAACCTATTGACCTGGTGCAGTTGGATGGTACTTGGCGTCTGCAGTATACTTCTGCTCCTGATGTCCTCGTTCTTCTGGAAGCTGCAGCTAGGCTCCCATTCTTTCAGGTTGGAGAAGTTATACAAGTCAATGTTTTTGATGAAATTGCTGATCTTTTCACATTTGATTTCTTTCCCTGGATTTCTATTTTGCTTGCAGAATTGGTTCAGATTTTGATTTAATTTCTATTGATTTCTTTCTATGATATATATCTCTCCTTCGTAAGTGTAGATTGGACAAATCTTTCAGAAATTTGAATGTCGAGACCAAACTAATGGAGGTGTTATCCGCAATGTAGTCCAGTGGAGTATTCCAACATTGTTAGAGGTAAAATAATGCTCTCCATTTTGGGACTTTTTCTCTTTTGCTATAGATGGTCATTAGCATATTCAAATTGATTTATATAGATGTGATGTGATTAGAATTTTCCAGTGATGCTTCCAGCTTCTAGTATATCCGTGATACCACTATCACTATGAAACTTAGAAAGGATAGGGAAGAGAATGTGCTGCTATTCTAGTCGAGTTGTGAAGCAGCTATTTGCTGTTTTTGGCTTTTGTCACTGGCATCCATGTAGAGTGAAAACATTGAAGCAACTTAGCTCGGGAATTTTCTTGCAAAATAATATTTAGTAACACTAACTTTAAACAGAAGACTGATACTCTGTCAAAATGGCAGTTCTTCAGTTTAGATAGTTTTGAGGATCTTTTTTCAGAGATATATATTCATTAATCTTATGCTATCCAAAACTATAGAAGTTTTGCTCTCCATTTTGCAAGCATTTGATGTCTTTCTAGATGGGATGACGGCCCCTTCCTTTTTATTTGCACCTTAAAAGATTGAGTAGAATAAATTCAAAGCATCCTTTAACCAGGTTATACTCCCATGCTAAGGGTACATAAAACCAGAAACTTTTAAAAGGATTTTGCAAAAATTTTCAGAAATTCTTTATGGGTCATTTCTTATTCCATGAAATTCATTGTGTGTTGTGTATATGCTTCCTTCCAGGAACACGAAGGGGCGACTCTCCTTGTTTCTGCAAAATTTGATGTTGTCTCTGTGCGTAACATCTATCTGCAGTTCGAAGAGGTCAGCTTCTCTGCCCTCCATTAAACAGAATTTCAAAAGGTTCAAGGTATAGCCACAGTTATTTCTCACAGAAAACTGCCAGGACATACGTTTCTTTTTTGTTATCAAAATAATAGAGCACACAACATTCCATACAGCTGCTGGCTATTTTTATGTTTGGATTCATCAGTTGCCTCTTTGTATACAATTGGAAGGGAATCCCTTCTACGGCACATGGATTGTCTAATTACTTACACGAAATCTGCATGTTGTATTGCACAGATAAGTGTGCAAAACATCAAAATCAGTGAGGAGCTGCAAGCTCTAATAGCGCCAGCTATCCTACCACGGTCATTTTTAAGTCTGCAGGTACGTGAATCCATCCATCGTCACTGCTTACAGATTTCAGTGCTTTGCTTCTTAGGCCTAACAATCTTTCTAATCATACCAACAACGTGGTGAAGCTTTGTTTTCTTTCAGTCTTAAAATATGTAATTGGCTCTTCTCTTTAGGTGTGTTCTTACTATGGATTAATGTGAAATGAGTGCTTATGTGCAGATTCTACAGTTTATTCGCGCTTTCAAAGCTCAAATTCCAGTGACAAACCCTGGGAATCCGGGGAGGTATGATGCCATTGCCTTTTGTAAATGGTGCACAAAGCACTTTTCTGTTTCAATGGGCATAAGCTGAACTGTGTTCCAATTTCAGGAGACAAGTGGGAGGGCTATACTATCTTTCCTTTCTTGATCGTAATATGCTACTGGGGCGTGCCGTTGGAGGCGGGGGAGTTTTTGTCTTTACTAGATCTCAGCCTCTGGACTTATGAGGAAGAAGCCTGGCCTATTGTATATACTATTAAGACCAGAAAATCAAAACTTAACCCTGGGAAGTGGATGATGGAAATCAAGGGCACAAAGTGTCAAAGTCGTTGATGAAGTGATACGCAATTCAAACCGCTACCAGCTATGCTTCCAAAAGTAACAAATACGCACAGCTATTTCTCCCCTAATATAAGGAAAGGAAGAAACTTTGCATTCTCATTATAGAGTTGAATTCTCAACTGTATACATTCTCCTTTGATTTGCATAGTTGGCATAGAGAGGCTCTTGAAATGAAAGAGGTTGTTGCTGAAATTTGTCAGTCGCTGGGATGATGAAGAGAAAATTTTCTAATTCTTTCTATTATCAGCCTGTATCTCTATACTACTTGTAATTTCCCAGTAAAATATACAACAGAATTTACCCTACTGTTTTTTACCAAATCTTTACGCAGATATTCATGGCATACAGTATTTTTGGAAAAATTACAGTCCCTATTAACCAAGCAAGTTGTTCCAGCGTTCTTTAAGAGCCTCATGTGCCTTTTGACAAGAAACTGCCTGCAATTTGATTGTCCGATCAACCGGAGTTTCCAAGACTAGCCCCAGCCTCACCAATGTATTCAGTGCTTTGTCAACTGGCACTTGAACCTGCATTCATCCCAACCAAAAAGGTTGGATGTAATATATTAGTATCCAACACATAAATCAAGCATTCCAAGTAGGTCTGTCGCGAGATTTGTGTCATATTACCTTGACTTTAAGCGTATCATACATAAATCTCTCGCATTCATCTCCAATACTTTGGCGACAACTGACCTGCAAAACAGTTCCTTGTGATCTACCAGCAAGCAATATTCTTTACCAACTCTAAGTTACAAAAACAAAGAGAAAAATTAGTTAGGGCGACGACTCTTAGAAATTTAAGATGAGATGAGATGGGCAGACCTGTCCATTTTTTGCTTTCAGCAGGATTGCGTAGGTCAAAATTGCTTCCTTGTACTGCATGAAATGGATTCAGGGAAAAACAAGATCAGAATAACCAGGAAAGGAAACAGAATCATTGACAATCTCAAGGTTCCTATTCTATGTATATCTGCCTCAATGAAGACATATATGGGCAAAGATTAGGGGAATTTCTAACCTGCTGTTGCTCAGAAGCATCCAAAAGAAAATGAACTGACCCAAAGCCACTTGCCAAAGTTTTCTCGTAAAGCGTTTTATTAACCAGTAGCTGCAATAAAGGTCTCCGTGAAGAACTTATCCAAGTTAAGGCGTAAATAAACTTGGACTGCAGCGGACATTCGGTCAACTCACTTGATATCTATCCCATGTTTGTTTGTAACCCAAAGCGACTCGAGTCACGTATATTATCAGTGCAGTAACGGCAACTACATCGAGAAATATTGCTGATCTGCACAACAAAAAGAGGAAAAAGGCTGTCAGGCTTTGCTAAGGACACCTTGGGAGACTCTAAACCACCCAGGAAAGTCATGTCACTGATGTCAATTCTTATCTGCCTTGAATTAGGAACTGCAACTCAGAATATACAATTCTCCTCGAAGAACCAGGCATGATATTCTGTACCATGTGCCAACAATTCATACACAATCGCGGACAAACAATAATAACATACTTACGGGGAAGATAAGATGTTCTCAAACTTGTAGTTGATGAAGTATGCTGAAAGTCCCAATATTGTGGCAATGTCCAATCGCACCTACAGATTCAAGAACTTGCAAACTTAAAAACTGCAATTTTGTGTTTGTAATCCGATAGTGTTCCTACAATCATCAAGTGAGCTCCTCTGGACAAAGCTAAAGTACTTAAGTGGTTTGTAGTGCCATAAAGAGTTTCAAAGTGCACATACCGTGTCTATGATTCTGAAAGAAAGCTTCTTATTTGGAAAAACCACCTACAAATATTTGGTAACAATGTCAAATTTCGTTTTTCAACCTGTGAATCATCAAGAACACATGTGACTAAGAGAATCAACAGACATTGCAGTGTTAGAAGTATTTACTGGTAGATCTGGAATGGGAATTCTTTCATAGATTTTTAGTTGCAGTGATGGAACCTCCACTCTATCCTTACTGTCATTTTCACTGATTTCCTTGGTATATAGTAAGATTAATTCTTCAAATGCTGGCTCCTGAATAGAAAAACACAATGCATTTAAAGGAAAACCGAATCACTTGGTAGAAAGAAAAAAAGGCTGATATATTCCAACCCTGACAATCACATCAGCATGAAAGCAGTTTATGAAAGAATTAGAAGTTATCAAGAGCATGAGTGATACCTGTAGGACTGACTGAGAGAAAAGTATGGAAAAGGAAGTTTTTAGCCTTTCCCAAAGATTGTTTCTGCATAGTCCTCTCTTAGCAGGTTTCCATAAATCACTAAGCGATATCCTTGATAAGAAAATCGGCCTGAGTAAACAGTTGTCATTCAATCATAACGGTCTATAACAAAAATCCATCCGCTTAGCATACAAGTCAAAATGCTTATTGGTAGATCTTTGCTATCCAGAGATGATATATTCTCATCAGCAATCTACATATCTCATCGCAATGGTCAGGTTGCATGAAATCCGCCTTCCTACCACTTTCCATCTACAAGGTATGTGCACATAAACAGGATGAAAATTCTACTTTTTCAGGCAATTTCTTGGCGGTAAATGAGCTAAACTGATATGGTTTGGAGGCAAGGTTGGCAGCTTCTGCCTAGAAGATACAGAAGCTTGTGAGAAACAGTAACTTAGTTTTCTATAAAATGTTCTTTATACACTTTAGGTAACAGATATTCCCTAAAAAGGAAAACCACATATTGTTATTTCCCTCTGCAAACAGTTTTCCAAAGAAGTTAAGCTGGAATATCTGTGATGATAGCAACAAATAAGAGAGAACATATTAAAAAGCCATAAACCTTAAATGAGGTTCGGAAGCATTGTTAGAACTGTCAAATTCGAATGGTGTATCTGGTAGAGGAGGTGTAAGCCCAGTCCATGTGAGCAACTTCCTAAAGAGCCTTCCACGAGGTCCAATTGGCGACAGAAATCCTTCATAGCGGCTTACTGCCCTCTTTGCTGCCTGCCGAATAGGAAGGTCGCTATCTGATAGCTGTTCTATCCCTAGAGGATTATCAGAAGCTCGTTCACCATTAAAATATGACTTTTGAATAAGGGACAGTCGCTCAAGCCAAGGGGTCATGTTCTTGACCCATTCCTGTACTTCTTGTGTCCGAGAAGCATTTTCGATAGCCTGTGAAAGGGAAACACAGATGGTTCGAGTTAAACCCAAGAATGTATCAGGTGACTCAACAGCAGCTTTGATGCAATAGGAGAATAACCAAACAACTTGAACTAGAAGGTAGTAATCCTGGAGGGAGACTCAGACCTACATACATCTATTAAAAGTAACAACATGGACTTGCTTGAAACAGACAAAAAGGAATCAAGGGAAGAAAATACCTCTTTCAGCCACAAGCCAACTCTCCCCAACGGTTTTGATATGAGGAAGAAGACCTTTTGCAGAAGTCTGGACTGTAAGTAATCCAGTTTTTCAACAATCAGCAAACCTTTTTGTCTCTCAGTAGCATAACCCCTCCTGTTAGGAACATCACTATAAAACTAAACAAGTTGCAAATATTCAATCTCCGTAGGGAGATGTGTGACAGATGCAGCATCTTCATATGGGGGTGTGGGAGAAGAAGAGGAGTTCAAACTTCACGATTGTTAATAAAAGCATCAATTAAGGTTGAAACTAAATCTCTAAAGTTCCCATCTTTATATGCTCTTTCATCATGAAGTCAAATTTGCACATAGGGTTATTTTGAAGTTTCACAGGCATGAAAATGAAGCAAGCGGGCTGTAAAGTTACCTGAATATAATAGCATTGGACTCAGATGCTTTCTTCCAATCCACATATATTGGCAAAGTAAGGAGGTAGTCCGAGTTCAAGGCCGATGTCAGCATCAAATCTCCGGTTGACAGTTCTTCGAACTGAGCATTGTCTAGAAGCTGCATGAAAGCACGCTGAAAACGGGCAGCAACAGCAAGCCTACACAGATCAAAACAAGTCACTTTGACTAAAAAATCATGAAAGCCCCAACAGGGAAAGGGAAGCATAAAAAAGTTGAAATTTGTGGCAAACCTGGACTCCCCATTAGAACACTTTTGCTCTATTCTTCTTGCAGAACCTAAAAAGTTCCTAAAATCAAGACCGTAATCGAAATACAACGGCACCTCATCTCTATTCTCCTCCCCAAACCACCTCACACTTCCATTTCCGTTAAAGTTATCGCTAACCGAATCTGAATTCTCCCCGTTAACTCTTGGTTTCTCCTCTGGTTCCTCACTCATTCTCCCTTCATCCTCAACAGAATGGGTGAGGGAATAATCGGCCCGCATTTCCTCCAAAATGCTCTTGTGCTCCGCGTGAAGAATCGAGTCCAAGCACCTACAAAAATTCACATAAATGCACATTCTACTTGCAATCACTAAAACCAAAAAGTGAATTTGAATCTTCAAACTCACGAAGATAGGAGGCGAAACTGATCGGCATCGTCATCACGATCAGAATCAAAAAGCTTCAAAACAATAGTATCTAAAAGCTCGGCTTTCGAAACCGGTATATACTTCTCCCTCGCCACTTGAATCTTCGATATTCCCTTCTCTTCCTCTCCTTCTTCCTCTTCCTCCTCTTTCCCTTCCTGGTTGCCTTGCTCGCTGCCGTCCACCTCCTCCTCCTCCTCCTCCTCCTCCTTCAATCTAAAAACTTGCCGCGATTCCAAGGGCGCCACCTCCATGGACAGTTCTTGGAGTCGAAGAGAGCAACAGCAAGAGAAAGTAGACACCTCATCTCTCTTGAACACCAAACGGCAGGGGAAGAGAGAGTGAGGCGAGGAAGACGAAGACGATAGGGCAGAGGAGATTCCACAAGTGAAATTGCGATAAGATAACATGGATAGGGTTTTAAGCCAAAATTGGGTCTTCAGTGGAGCGTAAAGCCGAGAGAGAAGCAGAGCTCCTCCCTTGAAGAAAATGGCGGTTGGCGGTTTGCGGTTATGAAAATTTTTTTAACGGCTGGAAGCATAAGCCACGCGTGCGGGTTTGGTTCACCCGTGTGTGGGGGTATAACGGATAAGGTGAAATCGGGGTTTATATTGGACTAAAATTTAATCCACTTCGTTTCGTGGCTCGTATTGTTGGCCCACCTCCCCATTGTGGGCCCCCTTAATTGGAATTATGTTTCTTTTCTATGCCCACATTTTACCTTTCTCGCACTTACTAATGATTGGGCTTTTCTTTCTTTTCCTTTTGAACTTAATTGTCACATGTAAAAAGGCCCAAGTTAAACGATGATAAGTGAAAAGTAACTGGAGCTAAAAAGTCGAAAGCAAACTGCATTCAACAATATTAGTATAAACATTTGTGTTAATAGGCATCAGTGTTATATTATAACCTGACAAGAAATGAGATCAGCAAGAAAAGTAGGTGAATGTATGCAGCCCAGCTCAGCCACATCCACACACACAAGCATAGATTTGTTTACAAGAGCTAGAAACTTTCTTTGCGACTATAAATATTTACATGCATTACAGAATGACGTTGTCAAGATCAATGAGAAATATATGATTTTCAAAGAACTACCTACTTATTTTGGACCTTCAAGTATTGTTCCAGGGCACACATTTCTGATCTCATGAATTTTTCTTACAGATTTTGCACCATCATCCAATCCTTCTTAATCTGAATCCTTTGGGATTACTGACTTCAAATCTGCTCCTGCTGTTAGTGGCTTTCCAAGTTCAAACAAGTTAATTTTAGCAAGAGCCTTTCTGCGCTTGTACGTCAAAGGCAGCACAGGTTCAACTCTACCTCCATCTGAGCCACTGGATTTACCAGATAGATTTTCTGGTTGCTTGGAACTATCATCATTCTCATATTGCTTTGAAAATGATTCCATCATCATCTCCGCCTTGCTGTTGCCAGCATCTGAAATTCTGCTAGCTGCTTCAGGATATCTTGGATAGCAGGTGTTATACTCTTGTTTACCAAGTGCCAACTGCTGCTCCCCTCCTCGATACTGAACATCAAATGGGAAAGATTCCAAGAATTTCAGAGACAAGTCTTTACTTCCCATGGCTGTACTTGGCCAAAAGTTTCCACTACCAAGCTTATGCTCTCTCGAACCCACAGGATCCTGCAATGACTGGCATTCCCTACCAGTAATGTTTTGCATACCTTTGGTAAAGAGTTTGTGTTTTTCCAAAAGAGAAATGTCGTCAACAGACGGAAGCATTCCATTGTTTATTCCTCTGGTATATCTTTCTGAAAGGTTATCGATTCCTATGACAGTATTCGGCTGATTTTGCATACATTGAGACTGAGTCGAATTTACCCTGTAGCAATCAACCTTTTGAAAGGGTAATCCACGTAGGTTACCTGTGTCCTGGAAGGGTATAGATGGTATGAAAGAAGAATATCTGAACTCCTCTACTCCTTGGTTGTGGACCAGAGAATTTGGTTCTGCTCCTCTTGGTATTGCATTTAAAGTGCCTTTGGGCACTATCTTCAACACCCCCTTGGGTACAGATCGACCTGGCTCTGTGTTTCCACTGGCACCAAGTTTTTGGTTGTGATCTTGGAATGAGCTATTCCCAGGTGCCTTCATCTTTAGAACTCCCTTCGGTCTGCAGTTTGGAGAAGCAAATTTCATCCCATAAGTAGCAAGAGCAAGTGAAATATCCTTGGGTCCGTCCTTCCTTTCTAGCGAGTTCATTCCTTCTGCATCCAAGTTCGCTTCCTCGGATAAAATGTTATCATCATTGGGAGATTTGTTAAGATCGAGCAAATTGATGCCCCTTTGTTTTCCCTTTTTTGACCACATGCAGATCCTTTCTTGAAGACTAGGGTTCAATTCACCCTTCTCACCCATCCTCCTCATTTCTTTGAACTTTTGTACCATTCTGTCGTGGTAACACCTTAATGAATGGTAATATTTTCTCCTCTGCAAACACAACAAACCTTCTCTGAAGAAAGCCACCTTTGGAGGATAGAATCCTCCTCTTAATCTTTTGAAAAACATATCCAAGGGGTTACCGAAAAATAGATTGCTGCCATTAAAAAGCTCCTTCATTGTCAAACAAAATGTCTGCTGGTCCATATCTGGAAGGTAAGCTGACAGATAAACTCGTTCTTCCTCGGTTAAACATGAATCCCATGTTTCCAAAGATAGTATTCCTCTCAAATCTGGCAGATCATACAGTTCATATGGGATGCAGCAGAGCTGCCCTCCCACCAAGCCAAGCTCACAACCCGATCCTGTAAGTTCACCATCATCAGAATCATCCTCCGAGTCTGCAGCCAAAGCCGGGTTATCCCCAACTTCCTTGCCTCTAGTATTGGAGGAGTTTGAGATTTTATGACAACTTGAGTTCCTGAGGCAAATCTTTTGTATGCCCATTGAACTACCAAGTCTCTTAGTCAGAGGTCTAAACACCCCGCAGGGCAAAATCTAGGACTCCCAAAGGTAACAAGCCTGAATAGAAGAAGGATTCTTTAACCGTAAATGGAGACAACGCATCCTACACAAGCAACCAAAACTTCCAGGAATCACAAGTAGTACATCGTGGAGCTAAAGAAAACATCAAATGCAGACATTATATCAATCACACAAGAATTCCCGTCCAGACAAGAGCAGAGCATAATAAGAAGATTCCATCTCCTACAGTAACCCCACAAACTTCAAACTCTGCTCACCCAAAAAAAAACCAACTAATCAATCAAAACCCACTCACGGATCACAAAAGGTGTAAACTTGGCACCAACCAAAACCATCAACAAACAAACAAACACCAGACAGACACTAATGAGCCAAATCAAAAACAACCCAACAAGAAGAAGACGAAAGTTGAGAAACAAACCCAGAAAACAACACCAGCCAGTGAACCAGTGGATGCAAACCGATGAATTAATGGGCTTTTTTTTTTCTTTTTGAAATCGAGGGAGGAGGACAGGCAGACTGGAAGGAAGGAAGGAAGGAAAACCCTGCCCCTGGGCACCCGTCCTATTCGATATTTTTGTTCCTCTTCTTTCACTAGTGTTTTTAGCTTTTATGTGTCTCTTTGAGAGTCACGAGTCAGGAGGAGCAGGCCAAACCTTGCTTAAAATCTTATTAGTAGTGTTGTTTTAATTGTTGTTTGTTTTACATTTCTTTTCTTTTTATCTTTTTATTGCCTCTTCCTCCTTTTTGGGGTTCTTGTCCTTTCCACTGTACGTCCTGTGAGCGCGAGGAAATGGCAACGCTCTGAAAAGTGCAGCGTCACCGTCACTTCTCCCTCCCCCCCACTCACTCACTTTCCCAACAACTAATTAAGGTTTTATTTATTTCTTTTTCTTCTAAAAGTTTAAATAAGCAACTACTAAACACACTATTAACTATTAAGTAGTAGTATTAATTATCTAACTAACTAACTAAATTAAGATAGTAACAAGGTAAAGCTGGGTTACTGTGTGGCGGCTGAATGCTGCTGATTAATGAAACCAGTATTTACTGAAGGAGTGGATTGGGCTGGTTTTTGCTTTTCGTTCTTTTTCCTTATTTTTCATTCTGGGCTTGGAGTTGTTTATCCACGGGCTAATTAACGGCCCAATAATAATGTCATCTCTGGTGGTGTGGGTCGTCCGTTATAGAGAAAAGAACGATGGAAGTGAAGGCCCGGTTCACTATTATTAAAGGTTAAAAAGGGCCTCCTCCTCCTCCTCTCAAAGTGATTATTCTTGACGCAAAGAATAAATACCGGATTAAGTATTTCTGCATTTCGCACAAATCAATCATCCAAAAGATGATCAGCTGGAATCGTTGAAATTCCATAATGCAAAAGTAAAAAGCATTAGCAGATTGGGAACATAATCACATTTACTTTCACGCTTGCTTTTTTTTTTTTTTTCTCCATCCAAGAAGAACGACCGTCAATTAGATTATACAACTACGTTTTCTACTTTTAAGACGTCGCTTTTATCGTAATCCTGTGGGTTTTGTGTACATTTTTATTCTCATTCTCATTCCCCGAGACTCTGACCAAAACCAAGACTACTACTACAAGCATAAAGAATATTAGTATAAAGCAAAGGAAAGCCGACCAAGAACCACCATCGTGACGCGCAGAAATAGGATCAGGACGGTGGTGCTGACGTCATCAGGTGACAGTGGAGCGTTCCCCTTTTTATCACCGGTACTTGGTAGACTTTCATTTTTGCAGTTCAAAACCATTCCCTTGAGCCCCCTCAATATGGATCATCGCAACAACTACAACCATGACAATAATAATCCTTACATCCAGGTTCACCCTTCTCATTCTAATAATGGATATGGGACGTATAGCAATAGTAAGTGTGGTTTCATGTTCAAAGTTTCCTTCTTTTGCTGCTTTTGTGTAAAAAGAACGGAACTTGTTTATTGACTTTGGTGTTTTGCAGGGCCTGGGGGAAGTTTATTTGACGCGTTGAATCGATGCGGGAAGAAGTTTGAACATGCGACGAGGAAAGCTGAGGTCTACGCTGATAATATCTGGCGTCACAGTATGTGTTTCTCTCTTTCTCTGATCCTCTTCTAGCCCGATCGAAGTTAGTTGTTGACCTTGTCATATGAAAGTGATCAGTTGTTAGTATAAACTTGCTTGAGAAATTCTCCTTTCATCAGTTTGAGTATCAGGCTGTTGTTGTCTTTGTTAAAGATGAAGTTTTCGGTTCAATAATTGGGGACCTACCTTTGTTCATCGGTGTAAGCAACTTATAGTTGCTAATCTTTCCCTGAATTTTTTTATTCTCCATGTTACAAGCTAAACACACGGAGGAGAAAGTTTGTTTTGCTGTGTGTGTGGTATTGGCAGATCCTTTAGTTATTGTTCTCCAGGAATAAGCATTTGATTTATTCGGCTGTTACTGATGGGACGATCACCATTCACTTAGGTCTTGCTATTGTATCTAATTTGAGACTCAAAATCCTCTCTTAACTCTTGGGAGAGTGCAGATGAACCCTCTTAACTGTGAGAATTGTGGGCGCTGTGTTGTTCAGGAGCCACGTCAATCGGTTTTATTCTTTCACTGGACTGATGGCGAGTCTGGTTCTTTGAAAGGAAACATCAAACAATGCAATAGTTTCCAACAATTGCTTGAAATTTTTAAGGAGGAAGCAGAGTTAGTCGCCTTTTGATGATTTTCAATTTATTGTCTCTGGAGTTCATGAGAAACACTAAGTCAATGATCATTTCTGTACAAAACTTCCAGTACTCCAGTTAATGTTAATTTTTCTTTTTCTGTGTTGGCGACGCTGGTTCTTTCATCTAAAGGACTAAAACCATGGCAAAAGCAACAACATAGACTCCGGAATATGATTACTGAAGGAGTTGTGCTCTGCTGTCAATATTTCTCACCACTCTCTGGTTGAAATAGCATAGAACAACCCAACCCAGTTGCTAGTTTGTTCACAGCGTGTATGGTACGATTTAGATCCTAACAATTGGTCATTCTTTCTGATGACAGTGAAAGTGAATCCTAGTTTCACCGACGCAGCAATGGCAAGGATTTCTCAAGGGACAAAGGTACTTGCAGAAGGAGGATATGATAAAGTATTCCAGCGCACATTCGAGACTCAGCCTGGAGAAAAGCTTTTAAAGCCTTATGTTTGCTATTTCTCAACGTCCTCCGGACCTATCACTGGAACTCTTTATGTGTCCACTAAAAAAGTGGCTTTCTGCAGCGATCATCCCTTCTGTTACTATACTCCCACAGGAGGACAGCAGTGGATACATTACAAGGTATTATCTTGTGGTTCCCCCTTGTATTCAACTATTCATCCTTGGTGAAGTCAAGTTCACCTTGGTGTGAGCACTTACTGTCATTGCCTGCCATAAGTTATTGCCTACTTCTGATTTTGGATTTGTTTGGCTACGTAGGTGGTAATACCGCTTAACCGAATGAGAGCTGTAAATCCTTCTTCAAGCAGAACCAACCCTCATGACAAATACATCCAAATTGTGTCAACAGATGATCACGAGTTCTGGTTTATGGGGTTTATATCTTATGACAAGGCACTTAAGCAGTTACGCGAGGCCTTAGAACGCTATGGTGACTCTTCAAGTTTTATCCCTGTGGCATAATTAAGTAGTACAAAATTAAGTAGTACAAACTTTAATTACGGACTGTAATACTAATATAGTGTTGTAATCCACTAATGTAATGTTTCAAGAGGTTATATATGAACCAACGGATGCTGAAATGAACTTTCTGTGTAATGGTATAAAAGGTGCAGCTTCTTGATGTTTTATCAATTTTCATTCTCTTTTGTGAAGATAAAGTTTTTGGCTTCTCGCTACCTGCCATGCTTGTCAATTTTGCTGCCAATCCACCTTGTCATGGAAAACTTTGTGATTGTAGTTAATCACTCTTTTATGCTATCCTAGAATCATCAAAACTTTCGACTGAAAAAGAAAAAAGAATGTAGCGTGTGATTTGAGAAAAGGTTGTTTCCTATCGTAGAAAAAAGAAAATTCTTCCAAAGTAGAATCCAAGGATGATGCCCAACTCGAAACCCATACGAAATATCAGACCTGTTGTCATCACATGCTACCCCATTCCATTTGGGTTAATGGCCCATAAAAGGTCCATAACAGATATGTTAAGGGTGACAAAAATATCAAACGGGCACACCGTGAAGTCACACCAATCAGCGTTAGCTGTGACGTAAGTTGGGTGGCAAGTAGCAAAAAATTCCAAGACAGCTACGTTCCTTGTTGCGTCTTGATTGGCTCTCTTTCCCATTTGTTCTTTCGTCAATTAACTGTTATCCTATCAAAGCCCCACTTCCCAATAATGCGGGTCATAAAAGGACACAACTGCACTTCTCTCTCCAGTTCCTAATCCCCCCAATCAACTCCTATTTATCTTCACTTCTCTTACCAAAGAGGTGAAGGACAAGGCAGACAATATGGGAACCACTCTCTGTTTCTCCACTCTTTTGCTGCTACTTGTGGCTCAGGTAACTACTTGGTCTCTAGAATCTGATCGTGTTCTTACCTCTAGTGCTTGTTTTCCGGGTAGACTGGACATGTATGTTTGCACAAACTCTTGTTTCCTGTTTTGTTGGGTCTATGTCGGTTTCCCAGTTCTTTTAAAAAACGGATATTTAGGCTGCTAAGTAAGGTAAATTTTGATGTTAGTCCAAAAGATCTGTAGTGGATAGCCCACAACCTCTGTTTAGTAAGAAGAATTAAGGGGATGATGTTGACCAAAAAAAAATTAAGGGGATGATGCAAATTTTGACTAACGAGTTGGTGTCTAAGACTTAAATAGTCCTGTTTTATGAAGTATATATGCAACTGGAATAAACTCTGGTATTAAGTGAAGAACCAGTCCAGATGCTATTCCCTCGTATTATGACCTTGTAAGACATTGTAATTGTTCTGTTTTTGTTTGAACTTGCTACTTGTTTTGGAGCACAAGATACTTGCGAAGTTTCTCCATTTACTGGATTGTTTCGCTGCTCATGTTTTTGAGTAAGGAAGTTACCACTATTTTGGAAGCTAAGGTTTATTTGTTGAAATGGTTTATTGTCAATAGGTATTTGCGGTGGCACCACTCTCCGAGCTCAAGTTCAATTCTAGGATCCTCCAGGTATGTTCTGTGTAAGCGCACTAGCTAGCAAAGTTATAAAATTTTCATTGTTTTCTCTTTGTTGGTCTGCAAATTATAAATCTTTTTCTGTTGGCCATTGTGAATATGCAGGATTCCATCGTTAAAGAAGTCAATGAAAATCCCAAAGCAGGATGGGAAGCTACCATGAACTCTCGCTTTTCCAATTACACTGTGAGTTTTCAAGTGAAACGGCATTAGTTTGTTGTTCATGAACTTATTTGTTTCCTGTTTCTAACACCTGACAATTTCATTTGTTGATGTATAGGTTGGTCAATTCAAGTATCTTCTTGGAGTCAAACCAACACCCAAAAGGGAACTGCGCGATGTTCCAGTTGTCAGGCATCCAAAATCCTTAAGATTGCCAAACGAATTTGATGCAAGGACAGCCTGGCCTCAGTGTAGCACCATTGGACGAATTCTAGGTCTGTTACTTGGTTATCTGTTTTTGCGTTTTGTATGTTTTTTTCCCGTTTTTATCTATTGTATATGCTGATGTTTTTTCTTCTCTATGGTTAATGCTGGATTAACTTCCAAATCAAAGATCAGGTAAATCTTTTTAGTCATTGCTCTTCTAATCAGTTCAAGTTAGTAACTCTTGAACCTTCTTAACGTATATTGATATTGATGTTTCAGGGTCACTGTGGTTCTTGCTGGGCGTTTGGTGCTGTGGAATCACTTTCTGATCGATTTTGCATTAATTTTGGCTTGGTAACTGAATTTCTGTGGCTCAAATCAAGTATACTATCTTTTACACGGTTGTGGAACCTCATGAATTCATACTTTCTGCTGTTGCAGAATTTATCTCTCTCTGTCAATGATCTCTTGGCATGCTGCGGCTTTATGTGCGGAGATGGTTGTGATGGAGGGTATCCAATTAATGCATGGAGATACTTTGTCAGGCATGGTGTTGTCACGGAGGAGGTACAAGTTCCAGGCTTTGCTCAATGCCTACAATTAATTTGTTGGACATTCTACTTTTAGTGGGAAAGTTCAGGTGACTCACCTTTCCCAATCATAGTAACTTTGTTTCTTAGTGGAGACTTTCCTTCTCAACAGTGTGACCCATACTTTGATGATATCGGTTGTTCTCACCCTGGTTGTGAGCCACTATATCCTACTCCAAAGTGTGTGAGGAAGTGTGTTGATAAGAACCAGCTATGGAGGCAGTCAAAGCACTATGGTGTCAATGCGTATAGAATTGATTCTGATCCCCATAGCATCATGGCAGAGGTTTATAAGAATGGACCTGTTGAGGTTGCCTTCTCTGTTTATGAGGTGAGCAGAAAATTCTTTGTTTACCTTGGCTGCGCTTTTTGGATTCGATTGCATGTTAGTTGACCCTTGCCATTCCTGCCCTGATTCCTTCTTCAATGTGGTTTTTTTCAATTAGGGATACCATCCACCTCTATTTTGTGTGGGAATGTTTTAGCAGAGAATTTGTAATGGTTTCTTCAAGTCTATCATTTTCCACTAAGTTACTAGTTTTTCATCTATTCTGACTCTATTCACGAGGAGATGGGAATCATTGTTTGTAACAGTTTGTTTACCTTTGCACAGGATTTTGCTCATTATAAATCAGGAGTTTACAAGCACATAACCGGTGAGGAAATAGGAGGGCATGCTGTTAAGCTTATTGGTTGGGGCACATCCGCTGATGGGGAGGACTATTGGGTATGCTGGACTAGTTTTCTAAAAGTGATACCTATATTGTTTAGCCACTAAATCTATCTTAATGGTGATTGTAACTGTTGGTCCTTCCTTTGTTTACAGCTTCTTGCGAATCAGTGGAACAAAGGCTGGGGTGATGTAGGTTTCCATTAACATAATGTCCTATTGAGTTTCTGCAGCACAAAATTTGCTGTTTGTTTCAAGGCTTACAATTGCGTTTCTCTGAATGACAGGATGGCTATTTCAAGATAAGAAGAGGAACAAATGAGTGTGGCATTGAAGAGGATGTGGTTGCTGGTTCACCTTCACCCAGGAATCTGAATCTGGTCACCGAGGCTGCTCTGGATGTTCTTGATGCTTCAGCTTGATTATAATAGTTGAAACCAGATTGGCACGGTTTGTATAAGCTTAACATTGCAGTTCATCGAAGAATGCAGACTGTAGATATTGTATTTACATGTTGCTCAGCAATAATATTATAGTGGCCTGTCTGCATCTAGTTTCTCGCGGTATTGTTCTATGTACGAGAGAACGGAAACCTTCTGGATGTTGCAATGTTTGTTGTTGGCTATTAATGTGAAAGTCGTCTTCTTTTTTTTTTTTTTAATTCATCTTATATTGCCTTGTAATGATCCTCCTTGCTCGTGGCTAATCAACTGAATGATGTTTGCTGATAAGAGACCAATGTTGAACGTGATAGATGATAATGTGAATGGAAAGGTTTCTTGCAATATGGTGCATTCTTTTGACCTCAAAATTTGTTTAGGAGACGAGGAACATTAACTTTCTTAGGTTTTGCCTTCAATTTGTGTGTATGCTACGCATCTCTTGGTCAATGAGCTTGCTGCGAGCGTCGAAATTCTTAAGGATTGCCTCAACTTTAAGAGATTGCTTCTCTTGAGGTGTTGCATGCTATGCATCCACCATGAGTTGCAGTTCTTTAAGAGGAACTCGATTAAGTATGAGCATAACAAAGCCATTAGCAAAAAGAAGCAAAATCAAAATACACCCACAGTTCAATCTTTTTTCTTTTGATTGAGAAGATCCAACACAGGATCTCTGCTTAATGGATGAGATTTTCAGTTGACAGTAGTCTAATAAACGCTGCTTTTAAAAATGTTTAAAATTTGTAGCGTGTAATATTCCCGTAGATCTCACCAAACTAATATTTTCTTTTTATTTTCAATTGAAAATATATTTACATCAAAATCGTGTTCAGATACCAGATGGGTTGTGTTTAAAACTTAAATACAACCATTTAGGGTCTTTGTGTACGCAAAAATCCCCATTGGGAGACTCACCCACCATACCCAGGTGCGACGCGGGTCAACCGGATTAGTCGGGTCCAAGATCCGATATCCGGATGGGAAACCATGTAATCTGGACCCATACAATGTAAATATCATTGGGTTGAGCCATGTGGGTCTATTCTCCCGTCCCGACCAGATCAAAATATCTTATCCAAGATTCTGGGACACCCTTGCACTAATATAGGATTTAACTCGTCACCGATAATTGATTGAGAGAAAGAAATAGAAGGAGAAAAAATATCAAATTTGGATTGAATAGAGTAGCTGCATGTCACAATCGTTATCTTCATTTCATGGTTATTGTATCACGTAGCTGAGCCCAAAATCACGCATCCGGCACAAATCATCACCACATGTTTCTTCCACGCACCTCACGTTGAGAACTGAAATATCTTGTTCATCATTCAAAAAAAAAAATAAAAATATCAAATATCAAATATCAAACCTTTAATTTGGCCTTTGGGTTAGTAGTGGCATTTGCCCGTACATAAAATAGTTGTTTTTTCTTTCTGGTTTGGTCACCAAGCAAAGACTCTTGAAGCTTCTTCCTCTATTGGTAAAACTAAGATCCTTTTTGTTGTTCGACCCGCAGCTCTTGATTTGCTGCCTTTGCCAACCTCTAGCTTACCTTGAACCACTCTTTCTTTCTGAATTTGTTGTCTTTAATGACAAGTTCGTGGTAAGTTGAGAATTCACGACACCTTTTGCTAATATTCTAATACCTTAAGTTCACTTCTTTAGTTCCAGTATTATTACATCGTCTTTGTTGCAAAGGTTTCTCAACGAACGAAAAACATTCTACTATTTAAGATTTGTTGCAGATTCGCTTTCGTTCTATTGTTATAAAAGCATTGCACTTTGCACAATATACCTTATATTGTTCGCCCAATTATTTGAAGACAATGTTTCACTTAGTATTGTACATTAACATGATCAATTTCTTCACTTTATTTATTATCTCTCTATCTGGTAGTTTAAACTATTAACGTTTTCGCTTTTCAATATAAGTTGTATATCCTCCTCTCCGTATTAGGTGTTTCTACCTCGGATCCAAATTGTTTCAGTGTATTCTTAGTTTTAACAATTCTACATGTGTGGAGTTACCACTGTATTTGATGGTTTCTCCCCCTCTACGATGAGGTTCTTTCCCACATAGGTGGGTTTATCTTTTCTTTTTTTAACGCTATTATTTTTTTTTTTTACGTATGAAAGAAGTGGTTTTCTTCCCTATGCTGTGAGAATATTTAAGCTACTTTTCGCGAGTAATCGGTGATGGTGGGCCAAAAGTAAAAAATGCCCCGGGGTAAAAGGAGCTCTGTTCGGGGTTCATCGTCACAAAGAGGAAAGCCCAAGACCTTCAAGCCCAGTATATGGCTCACAAATTAGAAAGCAAAGACCACATGGATTGGATTTTGGTTAGAGTGCTTTGTGTGTATGGCCCGTACTATACCTGTTCTCTCTATTTTTCCCACCATTTTATAACTTTTTTTAGCATAAGCGGGCTTTATTCTGTTTGGAGGAAAAAGATTGAATTAAATGTTACACTATTTGTGGATAAATATTGAAGTCGAGCAGATTTTTTTGAGTTGTTGGCTACCTTGGCACAAATGAGGCATGAAGCGGCCCGCAAAGGCGTGCGTGTACTTTTCCTTACGGAAAAGAAATAAAGTAAGTCTGGTGTAAAAAAAAGGTAAAAAAACCCAAAAAAAAAAATTTAGTAAGTGGTCAAATGTGGAGTAAAAGGAAAATGCAATGATAAAAAATGTGATAGGCTCGTTGCCTAAAAGGTAAAAATCCACCTAGAGCTTATAAATATTAGTATAGTTTTGGCAAATCTTTCTGGATCCAAATTGGGCCAAGATGCACATTTGTTACCGAGGGATGGGTCGTAAACCTTAACACTTTGCAGTTTGCTCATTTACATCGTTTGTGATTTATGTCAATTTGATATCGTAGCTTGCTTTGCCGTCAATAATCACAAGACAACAAGAGTAACAAATACATTTTAGAGTCGATGAATGCCACGACAGGACTTGATTTCGAGATTTTTTTTTTTTGTTTTCTTCCAAAATGGCATTATGTGTTGAACTGAATCCTACTCAACCTCTAAAGATATATATTTAGTTATTGATTTTCCAGTCATATATGTTGACGTGTATGACATGCTATTTTCTTTCCTAACCAAGATATGTATGGGATGCTTTACACTTATATGATGCCTCGATTAATAGCATGGACTGTTCTTGTTGCACGTATATGTTAACGAAATAGTCTGGATTCCGACGTTGAAAACAAAGAGCAGAAAATTAGAAAAAGAAATGTATAATAAGACTATGTGCATTACCCATGTTAATTTCAGGAGTGGCCTACTATCAACTATGAAAATTAAACTACAATGTTTCATGGAACAATGTTCATTCCCCCACAACAAAGAAAACGAGCATTTTTTAAATAATACACCATTCACACTACTGCCTTTCCTTTGGTGGGGGGTCTAATCATTGTCACTACTTAGTTCTCGCCTTCTTGATTGATGGATCAAATTTTTGCATGGATCATGTGGGTTTACAAACCTTTCCTTCTCCTTCAATATTTACGGCGAACTTTATTAAACTCCGCTGTGGTGGTTGTGGTGGGGTCTAAAAGGCAAGTACAAATAGTAGTGGCACCTTCTTCACATTTATTCTCTGCCTATTATGAGGAAACAAGCGGTCTCCTGCCCAAATTTTGCAAAAAGCTCACACCCAACAAAAAGGAACAAAAAGCCAGAAAAGATTTAAATATTACCTGTAAAAATATCCATTTTCTTTTCCAGATTTTTACCAATGGGCCAACAAGTTATCCAAATTCGGGTAGGTGGCGGCCTACGACGAGCGGGTTGGAATCCACAGCCAACCAAATAGAATATCCACATCAACATATACCCCCCCACCCCCCAATCAATAATATATATATATATATATATAAAAAACAGAGACAACACGGTAGCCAAATAATACACGCCTTTCACATTTGATGTGTCAAAGGAGAGAGAAAAAAAGACTGTAGTTTCCTGAAACAAGAAGGATGGTTCCGCTGTAGACGACGACTGCAGAGAAAAAGAGAGCCAGCAGGTCTTTTTTTAATTTCCACTTTTTTTTTAATAATTTTTTACTCCTCCTCCTATCGTTTCACACTAATGACTAAATCACCAGCTCGGGTAATTTTCTATATCACATCACACATCACGGCCCCCCCTCCCTCTCCCCACCCCTCCCTCTCCCCCATATAAACACCACCACCTGAGTTGTTGCTAGTAGTATATTCCTTTTCCGTGACATCTTTTTTTTTTAATATCTTATATATCCCCATCTTTATCCTTTTGTTGTTTCTCTTCTTCCTCCTCCTGTCTCGATTTCTTCCTCCACACGCTGTACCGTTACATCCCCTTTTGCCTTGTTTCTCTAATAATCCCCTCACTCAATTCCCGTTGGCTCCCGAATTTAAAACAAGCTTCGTCGACACTGAGTTGGCCTCTGGTTGCGAGCATTGTCGAGTGTGAAAACCGGAGTGCATTAGAGAGGGGAAACGGAAACGGAAGCGGTTTTCTCTGGTGGAGTAGAGGTGAGGAAAGTGGTGTAGAGGAGAGACATGTCGTCGATGGCGAAAGAGCCCGGGCAGGTCTTGAAGCAGAGAGGTGGATCAGTGCTTGGAAAGAAGACCATTCTTAAGAGCGACCATTTCCCTGGATGCCAAAACAAGCGCTTAATGCCCCACATCGACGGCGCTCCCAATTACCGTCAGGTCTCTCTCTCTCTTTCTCTTTCTATTCTCCGTTTCTGTAACCGTTTTTTTCCTCTTTTTTTTTTTTTTTACTTTTCCGTTCGTGTCGATTTTCTTAATTGTTGTTTGTGACGTCATTTTTTGAAATTTTGGTTTGCTTTTTTTTCTTCGTAGGCCGCCGATACCTTACCGGTTCACGGCGTTGCTATACCGACGTTTGACGGGATTCGAAATGTGATTAAGCATATTGGAGCTCAGAGAGAAGTAAAGCAACCGAAGGTCCTGTGGTTTAACCTTCGCGAGGAACCGGTAAATTGATTTGTTCCGTTTAGTTGATTGATGATTTATGTTTATTAGGCGTTGGTGATGGCATTTTTAAGTGATCAAAGCTTAAGTAGTGTAAGTAAGAAGTGTTTAAGAGTTGGAAGAAACAATGAATTGATGGACTAAAGCAGATTAGCTGCTTCGGTTAATCGGTTGACGTTTTAATTAGCATTTAAGACGAGGATGACAATATCTGGACGGAACGCACTATGTCTGCTGTTTACTACTGCTAAACTCTTGGATAACTTGATTTCTCTTTCTTAAAACAGTATATCTTGATCGATTTGAGCTTATCTGTTGTTTAATTTGGTATTTCTTTGACACAGTTGGTGTATGTTAATGGACGCCCGTTTGTCTTGCGTGATGTGGAGAGGCCGTTTTCCAACCTCGAATATACGGTATGTTTGTTGTAAAGGAGATGTATGTGTGCCAAACACACGCTTTCACTACCTTCATCTCAGTATGCTTCCTTTACCATATTATGACTCATCAGTTTATAAATATACCATATTCCACCTCTGCGTGCGGTATCGATGTTGGCATAACACCTTGCTGGTTTCCTTGTGGATGCAATCGTGAGAAAATGCATATTTTACGAGTTTGGAAAAAAAGCTTGTTATATGAGGTTTATATCCTCAGCATTTACTTAGATTTTTCTGTAGTTGAGTTAATCGATAGTGGGATTAAGGGGTGGCTGAGGGGGTCTTGCATGCCAGTTATGCTTGCCAAAGCAATATGTTTCACAGCTTAGGCATACAGGCATGTGCGCATGTGCATGTTCTTACTGACTGCAGTCTTGTTAACATAATGGTAACATGAATATTGAATTAGGGAATCAACAGGTCTAGGGTTGAAGAAATGGAGGCTCGACTAAAAGAGGATATCTTGACAGAAGCCGCTAGGTATATCTTTAATGCCGTTTCTCATATATAAAGTTCATGGATGCTTCTTTTTGCTGTATGTTACTCTCTCCTGGCATATTAATATGTTTTATGTGCTCATCTGATGAGCAGATATGGAAATAAGATACTCGTCACTGATGAACTGCCTGATGGTCAGATGGTGGATCAATGGGAACCAGTCTCATGTGATTCCGTGAAGACACCACTGGAGGCATAGTCCCTTGAACATCATCATTTTTGCTATGTTAGACTGTGATTAATCTTCCCGTGTATTAACTTAGTTCTTTGAATTGATTCTGTAGTGCAGGTGTATCAGGAATTACAAGTAGAAGGTTACACTTATGAATATGAGCGTGTTCCTATAACTGATGAAAAATCTCCAGAGGAGTCAGATTTTGATATAATAGTGAGTACTTTCTAAATCTTATATCAAACCTCCCAGACAATTATTGTTGATGCCATACAGGAACTTCATATGTATATAGCACTATCTATATGACCTTGTCTAGCTTTTTAGAGCTGCAGAGAGAGTTGACAATTTCTTCTTGCTTCTGCATCTATTTTTGTTTACATAGGGTTAGTATAAGCTCCAGGCCGTAAGTGTTCTGTTGTACCAGTAGCTGTAGTAATCATCTGGTTCAGTTTATGGTAAATTTCTGCATTTTAGAGCATCAGAATTTATGTTGGCAGCCATTCTATTGGTGTTGGCTCGCTAAATTGACCAAGAGCCAGAAAATGGGATACAGTTTGGGACTAGAGGAATGTTGTTCAACACCGTACACCTGGACAAAGTGATGCGGTAACCCCAAATTGAGGAGAAATTTGGATAATGGGAGATCTGGTTATGCATTTGTCTGCCTGCGCACTTTGATTGTGCACAGTATTTATAGATGTTATATAACTCAATGTGGTGCTGCTTTAATGATAGAGAATTATCATGCATTCTTTTATCAGGAGAAAATATGTTCTGTTCCTGAGATACATCTCGTACTCTTTCTTCATTGTATTTCCAGGTTGATAGGATTTATAGAGCAGACTTGAATGCGGATATAATATTTAACTGTCAAATGGGACGCGGCCGAACTACAACTGGGATGGTGATAGCAACTTTGGTTTACCTTAACCGAATTGGTGCTTCCGGTACTTTCATTGCTTTTCTGATCCATTTCTACATCTTTTTTTTTTTTCTTTTTTGTATTTATAAACATTTTTGTTAACATTATCTAAGCCAAACTTAAGTCTTTTCTGTGCCTAATTTCATATTCTTGGTTGAGCCAGTAGAATTTCGGTCTGTTAAAAGTAGCCCTCTAAGTAGATTGGCCATCCAACGTTCATCTCTTTTTATATGAGCCATTCTTCTATTTCTTCTTAATTTGTTTGTTTGATGGTTTAATGTTGAAGGTTGTGATGCTATTCGTTTTGATGGAAAACAGGTATTCGGCGAACCCATTCTGTAGGGAGGGTTTTCGACTCTGGCTCTGATGAAACAGACAGTTTGCCAAACTCAGAGGAGGCAATTCGTAGAGGTGAATATTCAGTCATAAGAAGTTTGACTCGGGTTTTGGAGGTATTCAACAGTTGCTTGCTTGCAGTTTCTTCTCCATTAATTTTAAATTGTTTCACTGGTTCTGTTGCTGCTCTTGTTCCATTTATTCTTTCCTTTATAATTTCTTAATTAGTTGCATGCCTTTAGGGTGGTGTTGAAGGAAAGAGGCAAGTGGACAAGGTGATTGACAAGTGTGCATCCATGCAGGTATATCTTTGCAATATTTCCTTGTACAATCTGGTGTGGCCGGCAGTCAGCGCCACTTTATTTGTTTATTTTGCTATCTTTATCCTGTTTGATTTAGAATTTCACCTTTTGGAAATTTTTGTACAGAACTTGCGTGAAGCAATTGCTACTTATCGCAACAGTATTCTTCGTCAACCAGATGAGAAGAAGAGAGAGGCATCACTTTCATTTTTTGTTGAGTACCTGGAAAGATACTATTTTCTCATATGTTTTGCTGTGTATATCCATTCTGAGAGAGATGCCTTGCGTTCCAGTTCTTTTGGTCATAGCAGTTTTGCTGACTGGATGAGAGCACGGCCAGAGCTGTATAGCATCATTCGCAGGTGAGGGCATGTGATAGTGCTTGTTGACAAAGTTTGTGTCCTTACCGGATCTTTAACTCATTGCATTCAAAAAGTTTCACTTGTATGGGTATGCAACAACTGGCTCTAATGGTCAAATGTACACAGAGTTACTCTAAAATTTATGTCTTAGCCCCACTTGAAGGTTGCAGCTGCTTTCTGTTTGGCATTAATTATGTGGGAGCAAATATCATGGTTTATCAAATCACTTTGTGATGGTCCAAGTCTCTGGCATTCCGTGTCAGCTGAGGTTGGCCTTTGCTTTAACTTTGTTAGTTAACATTGTGTGGTTTGCTTTAGTCTCTTCCTCCATTAGGTCGGATTTTTGTATTGGTTTCTGGAGAGCAGCGAGGTGGTAAACCATACAAAATGGCTGAGACTTTGGTCTAGTGATTAACTAATTATGGTAGTATGATACCTTTGTAACCAGAGCTTTTGTGATTCCGTAGTAGCTAGTAGGGTTGAGCAAATTAATTTGGTTTTTGTCACTGCTTGATGCAGCCATTCACAGACATCCAAATTGGTGACATTGATTCCCATCCATGCAGCCACCATATCCAGTAGTTATTTAGAAAAGATGTGCATTGGAAAATGCTGTTTCATGCAGCAAACACCAAGAAGTCTGGTTTGTCAGTTGAGTTTGGTTTAACCAATGCTACACGGTAGTCGCAGCAAGATAGTGTTGACAGTGATCTCTGTAAAACCTTTTTATGCACTAAGAAACATTTTGTATTTCTTTTCATTAACAAGGTTCATTTACGAGCAAACAAATTCTTTTATTGATTGAATACACGCCCAGTGGCTTGACAATTTAGTCACTCCTCCTATAAAACTTCGTATTGTGTTAGCTTTTCAAGCTCCTGTCCAATGAGAAACTATTTATTAAATGGAACTTATTTTATTGTGATTGCTTCTGCTGCAGGTTGCTCCGGAGAGATCCGATGGGTGCACTTGGATATGCAAGTCTGAAGCCATCTCTAATGAAGATTGCTGAATCTGCTGATGGCCGGCCTCAGGAGATGGGTGTAGTTGCCGCCGTGAGAAACGGTGAGGTGCTAGGAAGTCAAACTGTTCTAAAAAGTGATCACTGCCCTGGTTGTCAGAACTCAAATTTACCAGAGAGAGTGGAGGGCGCACCCAATTTCAGAGAAGTTCCTGGGTTTCCTGTTTATGGAGTTGCAAATCCAACCATTGATGGAATTCTATCTGTCATCTGGAGGATTGGCAGCTCTAAAGGTGGTCGCCCAGTTTTTTGGCACAATATGAGAGAAGAACCTGTAATATACATTAATCGAAAACCATTTGTCCTCCGTGAGGTTGAAAGACCATACAAAAACATGCTGGAGTACACGGTATATGTTTTTTTTTCTTTTCCTCTTTTATTCTTTTTCTTCCGTTCCTGTTGTGCTGTAGAATTGGATTCAAGTGTTTTGTTTTTTCACGCTGCTACATAGGTATTAAAATGGGACATAAGTGGAAGTCTCTGAAAATTGTTTCTGGTGCTTGTTAATTTGAATATTACTCAGATATTCTGTCCTGCTCAATGTAGGCCAAACAATGGACTTGGCATGCATTTGGCAACATGTCTACTTTCAGATAACCATGTCATGATAAAACAAAATGCAAATTCATGCACCTGTAACTCCCTAGTTATTCAGTGAATCATCAAGAAATAATCCCAACTTTCTGTCGTATCCACTGCATTGATTCATGTTGATGTTGGACAAACAAGCATTCGTCCTGAATACAAAAGAAAACTGATGTTTCTTGACTGCTGCTTATCAAGTAAATTATATTTGTGCACAAAGTAAAATTGCATTTGTATCTGACACATTGATGGAATTCTTTTGTAGTTTCCTGATCTCTGGCGTGGCTGTGTTCCACCATGCAATGCTCCATCTTGATTTGCTTTTGCAAGTTGAAGTGGATTTGTCGTTCCCAATTTTCTACTTTCATTGATAAAGTTGAGATGGTTCTACCTTTATTCAGGGAATTGATCGTGAGAGAGTGGAGAGAATGGAAGCTCGACTTAAAGAAGATATCCTGCGAGAAGCCGACCGCTATGGAGGTGCTATAATGGTTATTCATGAGACAGATGATGGGCAAATATTTGATGCATGGGAGCATGTTAGTTATGATTCTGTCAAGACACCACTTGAGGTCTTCAAGTGCTTAGAGGCTGATGGTTTTCCCATTAAGTATGCTCGTGTACCTATCACTGATGGTAAAGCTCCAAAAAGTTCTGATTTTGACACGTTGGCAGTGAATATTGCTTCAGCATCCAAGGATACTGCTTTCGTTTTCAACTGCCAGGTCAAAGTTTAATTGATTCGCAACTGTCACTGCACAATTTAATTTTCTCACTTTTGTGTACTGTTATGTATTTATCCTTTGTCTTTCTGCACTCGCAGATGGGAAGAGGAAGGACAACCACTGGCACTGTTATTGCTTGCCTATTGAAACTGAGAATCGATTATGGGAGACCTATCCGAGTCCTATCTGATGATCTGACCCATGAAGATGTGGATAGTGGAAGCTCAAGTGGTGAAGAAAATGGAGAGAACACCGCTGCTCCCACCTCTGATATTGCCAGGATAAGATTCGGGACAGAGCAAGGTCGCACGTTTGGAATTGATGATATTCTACTGTTGTGGAAGATTACTAGGTTATTTGAGAATGGGGTGGAATGCAGGGAGGCCTTAGATGCTATTATTGATAGATGCTCTGCACTGCAGAACATACGCCAAGCTGTTCTGCAGTACAGGAAGGTGGTCAATCAACAACAAGTTGAGCCAAGGGTGAGGAGAGTGGCATTGAGCAGAGGTGCTGAATACTTGGAGCGTTACTTCCGTTTGATTGCTTTTGCAGCCTACCTTGGAAGTGAAGCATTTGATGGATTTTGTGGACAAGGAGACTCGAGGATGACATTTAAGAGTTGGTTGCATCAAAGGCCTGAGGTCCAAGCAATGAAATGGAGCATTAGATTAAGGCCTGGACGATTTTTCTCTGTTCCTGTACGTTTTCTTCTGCTCATTCTTAGGGGACTTGAGCAAATTATGTTGTTTGAGCTTTGTGTGGATTTTTGTCTTATCACGAGCCTCTGGTATTTTCATTTTAATGCAGGAGGAGTTGAGAGCACCGCAGGAATCCCAGCATGGGGATGCAATTATGGAGGCTACCGTCAAAGCCCGCTGTGGTGCAATTTTAGGGAAAGGCTCTATACTTAAAATGTATTTTTTCCCTGGTCAGAAGACTTCTAGCCACATACAAATCCATGGTGCACCTCATGTTTATAAGGTATGCCTAGTGTTTATCAAAATCTTCACCCCACTCCGGGAAGATAGGTATATTATAATACGTGGCCTCTTTTTTTGCTCTTCTATTGATTTTAATGTTTTCCATAATAGCATGCATTACCCTGTTCAGAAAATTGCTATCAGCACTGTTCTTTTTTCTCAAGAATGGATTAGTGGCTGAAGGTTCTTTCTGGCACTCCATTTTACTGGGTGGATCAGAACGACCTATTTATAGTGTAATTCTACTTTCATCTTTGCTGAGTTTATCCATTTCTTTTCATTTTTTGTGTGTTTTTTTTTTTTTTCCTTTTCTACATCTTTCTTTAGTGGTTCAGTATCAGATATGCATAGGCCTACCCGCAAAGCATGTTTAAAAAGCTGAATTCTTTACTGAGGAGGAATACCTAAAATTTGACTTAAAAATCAATGCCTTTTCTAAGCCTGAACTCTGTATTCAGGTGGATCAATATCCTGTGTATAGCATGGCAACTCCAACGATCGCTGGTGCTAAAGAGATGCTAGCATATATGGGTACCAAGCCCAGTAATGAAGGATCTGTCACTAAGAAAGTGATATTGACTGATCTCAGAGAAGAAGCAGTTGTGTACATTAATGGTACTCCGTTTGTCCTCCGGGAGCTCAATAAACCTGTTGACACACTCAAGCATGTTGGAGTCACTGGCCCACTGGTCTGTCATCGTTGACTAACTCTTAGCCTTATAGAACAGATTCTGAAGCCAGGTTTGTTGCTAATTTCATTTCCGGCACTCATTTTTGCAGGTGGAACTCATAGAAGCGAGGCTAAAGGAAGACATAGTGTCTGAGGTGAAACAATCTGGTGGCCGAATACTCTTACATCGTGAAGAACATAACCCAGAAACAAATCAGTCGAGTGTTATAGGATACTGGGAGAATATTATTGCAGATGACGTGAAGACACCAGCTGAAGTTTATGCTGCTTTGAAAGATGAGGGCTATGATATAACATATAGGCGGATACCATTAACCAGAGAGAGGGATGCTTTAGCTTCTGATGTTGATGCAATACAGGATTGCAAAGATGAGTAAGTGCATATTTTATCAAGTTCTGTAATATGATTAATTTGTCTCTTTAATTGACAATTTTCATTGTGGTAGTTCCTTTTTTGCAAAGTAGTTGATAATGAAAGTAATATGGAAATGGTTTGGTCATCTCTCAGCTCAAGTCTCCCAAGCAGCATAAATGGCACCTGCGAATTCTTAACTTATTTTGTTCTCTTTTAATATTGATTCCCATTTATATGCCAATATCATTTAGCAATAATTTTGCTGCCTGCAAGTTTTCAATGTAATGGGCATCATCATTCCACTTTCCTCAACTCAACTAAAGCTCAAATCCAAACTGGTGGGCTTTGCTATACGGTTCACTTCATTTCTGTAAGAATAAACTTTTCTAAACCATTAAAGATCGCAATTGCTTCACATCTCATAAATGCTGAGGAGATTATATAGTTAAAATCAGTGTTGGCCCTGATAACAGATTGGTCTCTTAGGTATTTGGTTGATGAAACAAAACATAAGATGGAGCACTTTTTGACATTATTCCACAAATGACTTGGCCATTATCACTGGCCAAATCAGGCACACGCATAAAAGATACTACTTTATGCTGAAAGTTAGTTATATTAGGGATATATGCAACGTTTTTGCTGAAGAAGCCACATGTAGTTTGCACAGGAATTAAAAGCCCAATATTATTCTGTTAAGAGATGATAAAAAAAAAAATTGATGAGTTGACATGCTGGCTTTTATAGGGGGGCCTATGTGAGCATTGTTCTTGCTTCCTCTTATCTGGTCCTTGATTGTGTAGACATGTTGATCTAAAATTGATTTCTTTTATAGCTCTGCAGGGAGTTACCTCTTCGTGTCCCACACAGGCTTCGGCGGAGCTGCCTATGCCATGGCAGTTATGTGTATCAGATATGTTGCGGAGTCAAATTTCACTCCAGTTATTCCACAAACATTGCTTGGTCAGCGCTTGTCCCCTGTGCCTGAAGAGGACTTGCCTTTTCAAACGTCTGATGAAGAAGCACTCAGAATGGGCGACTACCGGGACATACTAAACCTTACAAGAGTCCTCATGCATGGTCCAAAGAGCAAAGCAGATGTTGACATGGTTATCGAAAAGTATGCCCTTTGTTTCAGAAGATTATATTATTCTGTCAAACGTGTAATTGTTATGTTACTATAAAATAAGTTTCTCCATAACATGGGAAAATAACGAAAGTGATTACGTGCTATCTTATTGACAGTTTCCCGTCTTTAACTTTTTCCACTTTGATTGAGGAGAACCAATAATTTATAGATGTAAATTGCTGGTTATATCATCATTAATAGGTTCTCCATTCTCCATTTTGGGTACTTGTTCTCCTTTGCCACAGTGGGAATTTGTAATCCTGACTCTCTTCCTTTTTCTTACAGGTGTGCAGGTGCTGGGCATTTACGTGACGATATTCTTCATTACGCCAAGGAACTAAGAAAGTTCACTGATGGTGACGATGAGCAACGTGTACATTTGATGGATATGGGCATTAAGGCATTGAGGTTAGTTCATATGCGTTATCATAACTTGCAGACTGAATTGTTTTAAAGCCTATCCTTTTGTGATTCCTATCCCATTTGAACATCAGTCGCCGCCACTTTGACAAGATGGTTGCTTCACTATGCATTTGAATTGTGTTTGCACCGGTAGGAATGTTAGAGCATCAATACACCATGAGCAGCCCCATTAAATGCTTCTTCTTGTGCATTTGCAGGCGGTACTTCTTCCTAATCACTTTCAGGTCCTATCTTTACTGCACAAAACCAACCGAGACAAGTTTTACATCATGGATGAATGCAAGGCCTGAACTAGGGCATCTATGTAATAACCTCAGGATCGACAAATAAATTGGGGCGTTTGAAATCCTCTTCAAATGTGTATTCTTATGTACAGCTAGCTAGTCAGAGCTTGTTGTAGTTTCTCCGATAGCCTCTTATACCCTTTGTACTTACCTTCCTTGCACGCGTGGAGTTAGATGTGGCAGAAAATTAATAGGACATGTCAAAATTTGATTAGGCCTGATTACTGGGTTTTACACTGGAGCCCGGATTCAGTTTAATTTTGGCCTATATGCATAGTGAGACGAATCCCTAATCAAGGTTGGACGAACAATTAGGTTTGTGCGTCAATTGCACTTAATTGCGAAGACTTGGCATAGGAAGATGTATATTTGTACATTTTTACTGTTAGACGTCTGTGAGGCAAATATTATAGAATAAGTTTAAGGAGCACTTAGCAGCTCATTCTGATCTGTAAGGCCTGGGATTATGATTGTCTTGCTTGTCTGTCCTTACTCCCCATTATAACGTTGATAATAATTTGTAAATCATGCTTGCATAGAACGGTAGAATAAATTAATTAAAAGCAAAAGGATGTTCTTTTTCTGGTTAAATAATTTAGTTTCTTTTTTTTAAAAAAATCACGTTATTGAGCAAGGGTACCCGTGAAATGCCATTCTTGGAAATGCCTTATTTTGTTCAAGATGGGAATCAAACTTTAAGACTGCGGAAAGCAAATCTTCATTACTTTGATATATCAATGTGATATAACTTTGTAAAGGATATAAAAATGATGCTTGCATATCACGATACCATAAATTAGTGAAAAACCTCAAAAACAAATTATTATGCTGGGCTGCGGGGGTTCCTATGAAATGCCATTCTTGGAAATCATTTTCTTAGTTCAAGGTGGCCAAAACTTTGGCACTGTGGAAGCCACCGCAAAGGAGATCTTCGTCGCTGTTATCTATGTTTAATTATGTCTCACTAATCCAAAGAATTAATGTAAAAAATTACCGTCGACTTCAATCTAAACTGGTGGCAGATTTTTATTCTTCTTTTTTCTATTTTAAATTTTAACTGTACGATACGGTAGTACGCTATTGACAAAATCAGGGAATTTCCCTGCGCGTAAATCTGCAGAGACTGTTAAAATCAGAGCCGTTAAGACTGTTTACTTCAAATCTGAATCACTGTTGAACTTTCAACTTCCTCAAGATTTGATACTGCGGTAATGTTGGACCGTTACTTCAACCGTAATATGAATGTTTCAAATTACAACCCCCCACCCCACGGTCTTTACGTACTCTTCCAAATTAGCACCTTTCTCGTAAATGTGGGAGAAGAGAAGAACTATTAACCTGGGGGATCTTAATACAAGAAACCCTGCTGCTCTCTGCATGCACTTCTATTTCAATCCCTTCTTATAACCACCAGACAAAAAACATGAAAACGTAGTGAGTAGTAGTTCTCCATTTACATATACGCTCTTTCGTTTTCTTCTTTTTGTTAGTGTTATTCATTGCTTCCTTCCCCGAGCAATTCCATGGAGAGAATTTAAGTTTTTCTTGTTTTTTTTTTTTTCTTTCTTTTCAATGGGAGGACACAAGTAAGCAAGTTGGTTCAAACAGAAACCTCAAGATGAGGGAAAACACAGTGCTCTTCCGCTAATGAATAAATAGTAGTAGTAGTAGTAGTAGTAGTAGGGGTTTTTTATGGGTGGGGTGGCTTTTGTTCTAAGCTGGCACCGAATCTCGAAAACTTAGTTCAGTTTCATTTTTGGTTTCCTAGACAAAAAAAGGTGGTGATGGTCATATGTCTGTTGATGTTGGAGCCATACCTTGCTCCATTTCGAGGCAACTCAAAAACCTCCATTTGTTTTAAGCATATAAGGTATACTCCCATTTCTTAATCCAGGATGATTAGTCTTGGTCCCAATTTCTGTTTTCTAATCCCAAAGTAATGTATCTAATCTGCTTCTTCTTGGTTTTTGTTGTTTTTTTCACTTCGACTCATCAAGTTTCCTCTGTTCATATTGAGAGCGATTAACTTTCGATATGATCAGTGTGGATATATTTCTGTTCATTGTTTCGATTTTGAAACTGGTGATCCTAATCAAGATTGAAACTTTAATTATTATTTCTGTTCATTATAATCGTTTTAATCCCATATTCAAGTACTTTTTCACTCTGCAGTCAAGAAGGCAGAGGGGATACCACCAAATCTTGAATAGCTGTTGTCACCACTTCTTTAAGAAATATGGTGGCGATGGAATTGCAAGGGATCATGTCTATACCCTCGAACCTGCACCCATCTAATGACGCAATGTCTCTGTCATCGGCGTTTCTTGGTCGTAAACTGGCCATTGGCCATTCATACAACTCCATTTCCGGTGTTCATTCAGGAAAGGTCAACTTTTCCAGGAAGAAATTCTGCAATGGCAGACGGTTATTAACAACATCTGTTCTTGCAGATGTCACCAAAGATTTCATGGTAACTTTTTCCTTTTCTGAAAAGCAAAAGCCTCAAGCAATAATAGACTTTTAGTTTGTTTTAGACCTGTTAAGTCTAATATCCTTAATTTGTAATATAGACTTTTCAGGGATCAATGTTTGCAAAGGCAGAAGCAGATCCAAAGACTGTAGCTGCTATCATATTGGGTGGTGGGGCTGGAACTAGACTCTTTCCTCTTACTAAAACAAGAGCTAAGCCAGCGGTAAGTTTAGTTCAAGTACTAGGTATTTAGGTACCATGAAATTAGTAATGCTCTTAGTACAATAATGGATGTTACAATTCTTTTGTTTTTGTTTCTACATGATATTTAGGTACCAATTGGAGGATGTTATAGACTGATTGATGTCCCAATGAGTAACTGCATCAACAGTGGAATCAACAAAATCTACATCCTAACCCAGTTTAATTCCCAATCCCTCAATAGCCACATTTCTCGTACATACAACATGGGAAATGGTGTAAATTTTGGCAATGGCTTTGTCGAGGTAAGGCCAGAAAATGGTCAGAAAATTGCTTTCAATTTGAGATTTCACTTTCATATATTTGGATCAACTGTATCTGCTTCCTTACCTATACTTACAACTCTTCAAAATCTGTCATGTAAAGGTATTGGCGGCCACTCAGACACCTGGTGAATCTGGAGACAAGTGGTTTCAGGGAACAGCAGATGCTGTAAGACAATTTCTCTGGTTGTTTGAGGTATGAAAAATGTGGGTCAAAGTTTCATGGTTGATGTGTTTTCATATTATATCTTCAAATTATATTGGCTTCTCTAAAATTTTTATGTGTGCATACTTTTCGTAGGATGCAAAGAATAGACAGATAGAGAACATTCTGATATTAGCAGGTGATCATCTCTACCGAATGGACTACATGGATTTCTTACAGGTTGAAGCATCCCTTCCAACTTAGTTCATAACTAGCCTCGATGTTTCTTCATTTCTGGAACTTCTTTTGGACTAATGTTCTCCATCTGCAGAAACACATTAATTCAGGTGCTGATGTATCCGTTTCTTGCGTCCCCGTCGATGAAAGGTATCACTTTCAATTCATGAATCATGCAAGATTATAATTTTGATTGAAGAACATCTTTCTACTGAAATCCTTGTTTCCAATTCTCTTAGTTTCTGTCATCTTTTGTTTCTTCTAACCTGTAGTCGCGCATCTGATTATGGATTGGTAAAGATTGATGAAACAAGACGGATTACGCAATTTCTTGAAAAGCCGAATGGTGAAAGTTTGAAATCTATGGTTTGTTGCATCTCCAATTTTTGGCTTTACACTATAGTGAAGGCAGAATTGTCTGCGAGTCAAATCTCTTATTGTAAATCTTTTCTTTCTCAGAAAGTGGATACAACTGTCTTTGGATTATCAGTTCAAGATGCAAAGAAACTTTCATACATTGCATCAATGGGCATATACTCGTTCAAGACAGATGTTCTGCTGAAACTTCTCAGGTAATCAAATTCTGGTTTAACAGTCCTGGTATCACAAACAGATTATAAATGAATATTTTCCTTCAAATACAGAAGTTTGAAGGAATATATGGGTAGATAATTTGCTGTAGTGTGCAGCAACATTGAATAATGATTTCCATTCTTGTAACTTTTTGCTGCTTAAGGTGGCATTATCCCGAAGCAAATGATTTTGGATCGGAAATCATCCCAATGTCGACGATAGACTATAATGTTCAGGTAATTTCTTGGATAAAATATTGCTACTGTTGTTTAACTGTTAGCGTCAATGGCACTTAGTGGGCCTCGAAAACTGGGAAGTTTTCTTTTGCTGTTGTAATGAGTAGTTTCAAAACTATAGAAATGTTTTTATATTAAACTTATGAATGAGTTCGAGCCGATGATGAATGGTCCTACCTGCTCACATGGCAGGCACATCTATTCAACGACTACTGGGAAGATATTGGGACTATAAAATCTTTCTTTGATGCCAATTTAGCTCTAACAGACCAGGTAATGTCTTACTGCACATTTTCTTTAACCAAATGAATTTACTTTCTCTGATTCATTTGCAATCTTGTTCTTTAGTCCCCCAAGTTTCACTTCTTTGATCCACTGAAGCCAATCTTCACATCTCCCCGGTTTCTGCCACCAACGAAAATAGAGAAATGCAGGGTATATGACTGTAACTCTTATCTCCCTGCTCCCATGATACTATGCTTCATTTAGAATTGCAGTAACTGTCAATAATTGCAGGTGAAAGACTCTATTATTTCTCATGGTTGCTTTCTGAGGGAGTGCAGTGTTGAGCACTCTATTGTGGGTATTCGCTCAAGACTGGAGTATGGGGTTGAACTGAAGGTAATCCATTTTGCTTATTCTTACTGTAAGTTCTTTTGTTGAGCAGAGTTACCGAGAGTTTCCAAATGCTTTTACATGGTGGAAGACTGCATTTTGGTGTATACAACACTGAATGTTGGGAGTTTATACGATGATGTAAAAGAAAATGCATTTCGGTCATCCAACTTTGTCACAGAAGATATATCTTTTTAAACCATACATACTGTCTTTTGTTCCCGTTGATGTGCCTTTTAAATCATATTCTGCAGGATACCATGATGATGGGTGCTGACTACTACGAAACTGAATCAGAGAGGGCAGCTTCTTTGGCGGTTGGAGCAGTTCCATTGGGTGTTGGGCAAGATTCCAAAATCAAGTAAGTTCCAATCAAAAGAGTTCAATAACAAATGATTCTCATTCGAAGCAGCTTTTCGACTATTATATCACACAAAGATTGTTTTTGTTAGGGAATGGATAACTCTAGTATTAAATCTAATGTTCTGATTTGGCATCCACATAATGACAATGTGTGTTACCTTTAGTCCTGTGGACTTTCTTGTTGGAGAACTACGCACTTACAGGACATGGCATGATGGAATGATAACTAAGAATCATATAAATGCTCTGATGTCATCCCTGGATGAGCTGCAGAAAAAACATTTAATCTGTATGTTTTCGCAGGAACTGTATAATTGACAAGAATGTGAGGATTGGAAAGAATGTGGTCATAGCAAACAAGGATGTAAGCACTACTTTCTACAGTTTTCCTATTACTTTCAGGTTTTGGGGTGCGATAAGTGGCTACATTTGTTCATGACACAGTTGTGATAATGTTAAGTTTTTGAAGAATACATTTCATATCCGTATCTTTGCAGAAGGTGGAAGAGTCAGACAGGTCATCAGAGGGATTCTACATCAGGTCTGGAATAACTGTGGTGCTAAGAAATGCTGTAATAAGGGATGGGATGATCATTTAAAGGCTTCATGATTCGCGAAAAGGCTTCAATGAAGATGCATGCATTCATGTGTCAAGATCATTACCTCGGATCAAATTAGACACATGAAGTGGTTGATTATGTGCAGTAGCCTTTCACTACAAAACTCCAAAGAACAGTCTCAACAAAATTCTGATGTGGAAGATCTCTTTGCCTCCTTTAGCCGGGAGCCATCTTCCAACCCAAAGAATCATGGAGCCATTTACCTTTTTTGGATATATATAATTATCAGAACTGGCAGAGCAAAGTAAAAAAGCGGCATTAGAATATAGGACAATGGATGCACCTACCTTGCTCTTTTTGGATCATGAGAACAGTTTTTCTACGTACAGCCTCCCCCCCTTATTTTTTTTTTTCCTGGTCAGCTGAGGTACAGGAATGCAATCAATTCATGGAGAGAGGCAAAAAGCCTATTTCCTCATTCTTGCAAGACATGTGGTTCATCTTGTTATGTACAGAATTTTTCCATTCAGCCACAGAAGATAAATTTATTTCTACTTTTGGTTCTCAAAATTGATACTGCTACGCATCACAAGCGAATAGCAGTTGAATTCATGTGGATTTTAGTCCAAGAAAACCCAAAAAAAAAAAAGGAAAACAACATAATTTATGGTCAAAACATAATATTTTTATTCAGGGGTGGATTTAGGGAGGGGCCACAGCGACATGAGGGGTTTTTGCTTTTGGTTAACATAGCTTGGGTGATAGCTTAGTGGATAAAAACTGTGATTTTACCTTGAAAACAAGGGTTCGATCCTTTCAATTGCATTTTTTTGTTGAGTTCGGTTTTTTTTTTCTTTCATCTATCTGCATTTCATTGTACAATATAAATAGTTGGAAGGTTGGGACTGTTTTTGTTGGTACAACAGTGTCCAACCAACACGTTTTTTATAACACTCTCTCTTAAATACTGTTGTACTTTGGGTAGAATACGTTTTTGGAATAACTGTCTCATTAAAAACCTTATCAAGAAAAATCCAGTGGGATAAAAACTTGGTGAAGGGAAAAAGAGTGCAGTGCGTATTCTATTCCCCTCTCATTTTGGCCTCTCTTGATATCATGATGTCGTTGCATGTTAATCATCCTTGTCAACTTTTGGTGACGTATGCCTTGTCCGATTTGACATATCAGTCCTTCAATTAGGCAATGTAAGCACCATTATTTTGTTGTTGGAAGACCATCCTTGCTATCTTGTTTTTGTGGTTGTAATGATATAGCAACTTCATGTGTAAAGTTGTGACATATATTTGCCTGTGCATTATGTGGATCCAATAAAAGGGCTTGCATCTGCAAAACCAACTATATTCTCTTCAGGTTTACAAGGTTAACATAATACCACATCTGTTATACCCCGAAGATAAGAGCAAAGTTATATCTTGCCAATAGGCTCAAGTCTAAAGCTTCAGGCTTCATGTTATTAGCAATATAAATTGTATTTTGATAGGATACTACTGGACCAATCTAATTACTTAATGAGATTTTTCATCTCAAAACATAGCACGGCATTTGGAAGCTTCTTCAGGAGTTCCAATAATATTTAAATCACTAAAACACATATATGAATTATCAACATACGCAAAAATAAATTCATGCATGTACTTTATACTATGCATACTCAAATTGGTTTAAACCATGTAAAAATCAATTTAGCTTAATTTTGTATATTCTCGGGAATTAGTTGCTTCAAGCAACTTGAATCCTTCAGGGATTCTCATGCATATGTCATGACTTATGGATCCTTAAAAATAGGCTGTAACTGCATCAATTAGATGCATTTCTAATTCTTTTCATATATTGCCAGACTTACCAAATACTTAAAATAATTGCATCCACCATAGGGAGTATATCTCCTCACAATTAAATACCAGGTCGTTGAGCAAAATCTTGTGCGACATGCGACAAGCTGTGCTTTGTGCAAAAGCCGTGCTTTCCCCTTTTTCGCACAAACACCCATTTATAATCGACCGGTTTTATACCATTGTTGTACGGACTACAGGTCCGAAAAATTCCTCGCTTCACATGCGAGTCTAACACAACCTTAATTATATTTCTCTATTTTGGCCAATCAGTCTGCGCCTACATTCATCAATAGATGTAGGTTCATGATCCTCATTTTCTTTCATAATATTTAGCACTATATAAAATAAATATTCCATCGACGGTTATTTGACGTCGGTTCCATCTTATTTCTAACACTAAATAATTAATCGAGATCTCATCATTTTCATGTGTTTCTTCTGGAACTTTATCAATTGTGTCAGAAAACCTCTTCTGGAGGTTTTTTCTCTTCTTGAGGACTTTTAATATGAACCTCTACTGGAGGTCTTATTTTCTTACTATTGCCATCTTATCTCTTTGCTCCTTTTTCTCTATCGAGAATTTTTGTTTTTCTTTTGGAACCAAGTATATTCTATGCTTCTGGCGCACTTTAGATTCATTTGCATACTATACTTATTCTTATGGAACATTAATTTGAACAGGAGCATTTGCAGCTGGTATATAAGATTTGGTCACTTCATGTGTCTGGCAATTGCATATCAATTTTCCTGCAAATGAATCATCTTTTGAACTTCAGGTTCACACTAATTTGTTTGAGGATCAACAATCATACATTGATAATGCATTTCAATAATATCTTGATCCAGCTGCTTATTTCCTCCCCTTTATGTTGGGCAAACTCTTTCATCTAATTAATAACCAACATACCCAACATACTCAACATATATTCCCAGTCTTCTTTAAGGACCAATTTTACTATGCTGTAGTGGAGCATTATATACATATACTATACAATTAACGGTCCAAAGATGGGTTCGTGACCATGAACCAATAAATGGGGAGATCTTATGATAACTTGTTGGCTTGATGCACACAAGTACTGCTGCAAGTAAAATACCATTTTCTCAAACAGTAATATTTCATTAGCAATGGTCTTGCAATCAATTGGAAATATTCACCCAGATCGATTTGGGTTTATTTCCAATGATATACATTATTCATTGAAGAAATATACCAGTATTATCTAAATATATAGTCTTATAACATAAATAGGGATGTGTACCCGCAAGTGGCTTAATCATTAAAATAAGTGCGCACAATACCAACTTGCATCACACAATAGACCATCTAGTCGATGTATCATAAAAATTACCTAGATGGTCAACACGGTGGATTTATTAGTCCGCGTAAATATCCCTGAATTATTCCCAAACTTACTGGTGATTCTAGGCCAACCTCATCTTAGGAAGACCAAATAATTAATTTTCGCAGCAAACTAACACATGGAAATTTATTGATTGTAAAAACTTCTGGTTTTTCAATGAATAACCAAGAATAAATTTCATGCATCATTATTGATCCGGGATGGCCCAACCGATCAGGCCAAATAAGATATCCACTAATCAACTTCTAGTTGATCTCAGCTTCGGGCAAACTGTGTATTTAAACACTTAAAATTGCTAGCTTCAAGCTAGTGCATTCCAGCTTCTGGCTGGATATGGTAAGTTTCAATTACTCAATTGCTAGCTTCAGGCTGCTATATATATATGCCAGCTTCAGGCTGCTATACGTGTGTCAGTTTTGTTACAATACAAGCCCTACGCTAGAGGGGGTGAATAGCATTTTTCGAACTAAAACAAAAATATTTCAGGAAATAAGTGCGGAATTTAAATAGAAGGACACACCGAAATTTATACTGGTTCACTCACACAACTTGTGTGGCTAATCCAGTCCTCCAACATACTCTTTTGAAGATTTAACTAACTAAGATAAGCTTCTAGGTGCTTAACAAACCATTTACAACCTGAGAGTTCAAATCACATGAACCTCAAACAACTTGCTTGAAGATAACGCACTTCAAGACTTCTCACACAGGAAGAATACCACTCCCTATGAATTACAACAAGGGAACTAACCTCCCTTTCAGTGTATGAAAAATACTCTCAGTGCTCAAGGCAAAAGCTCTCACAAAGAGTGAATATTGAGCTACAATGAAGAACAACAAAGGCAACTCTCAATCCTCAAGGATATTGGCTCATAAAAATTAGAATGTATGTATGACAAGGAATGCTTAAAATGTAGAGAGTTGATTTTTTTTTCAAACAGAGGTATAAATGCACTATTTATAAGTCTGAAAACTTGTATGACTGTTTGGGAATCAATCCAAAACACATTTAGACAAAATAACATGGGGAGCTGAAGAAGGTTTATGCTCATGACGACTGAACATCGATGTTTAAAACCAGAACATCGACGTTTTGTCAGTAAATATGAATTATTTGGTCCAACGGTCATCACTACATTGATGTAGTACCAATGCTACATCGATGTTTTAAATCACTGCCAAAATGAGTTGAATACTATCTATATGTGAACATCGATGTCAACAGGTAAAACATCGATGTTTAATACCGATACATCGATGTTTTGCTGTAGCACATCGATGTTTAAAATCTCTGTCAAATTATTTTAAGAACCAATTTCATTACAACATCGATGTCTATAAGATGAACATCGATGTTTTAAAGTATTGCCAACATATTCTGAAAATTCAATTTGAAAGAACATCGATGTTTGTAATATATACATCGATGTAGTAATGCTACTGCCTAAAAAATAATTCAAGGCAATCGCTAGAACAGCGATGTTTGTAATACATCGATGTACTGATGCTTCTGCCAAAATCTTTTAAACTCAATTTTTGCAAGAACATTGATGTCTCAAGTAGAACATCGATGTTCATGACTCAAAAATTATTTTTATGATTAAAACGATGCTATTTTATGCATGAGTGAATATTGATTTTGTTTTTAGCCAATAACATAGAGAAATTGAATGTTTAACCTTGTACATTTTAAGTTTCTAACTCTTCTTGTTCTTCTTGCTTGTCACTTTAATTCTTGAGCACATTGTTCTTTGATGGATTTTTTTTTTTGCTTCATGTTGGTCAAGTCATCATTTAGTGAAACGCTCGTATCCCAAAATAAATAATTAAATTAATTATAATATATGAAATGACAAAATTGCTATTCTGCCACGGAATACGATATGAATAGCATGATCAGCAACTAATCATATAATAAATAATACTATATGAGTATGCAACGGAAGACAAATATATAAAAGAAACATAAATGTTATGCAATGTAACCTATGGATCCGACCCGAGGAGGAAGGCACCGTCACCAGCTGATATGCACCCCTTACCAAGATCAGGTAACCTGTGTAAAGATGTGAGGGGTGAGACCAACCACTGTCTCACCATAACATATAAACCAATATATACATATACAAATCAACCACAAAGACATTGATACCCGACAATCACTGCCACAGTGCACAAAACAAACCACCGTGCACAACACATATTTATGTGTTAGTTATCGTTCAACGTTTTATTATGGTTTGAGTATTTTATTATTAAGGGCCCCCTACTATGAGTCAAGTCTCGGTAGCATATCTGATCAGATCCGGGTGTGAAACCCAAGTGTCGAACCTCAGAAGGGGTAGATTTTGAGGCCAAAACCACCGATAAACCTCGAGTGGCCGCTAGCTCCCTGAGGGTGTGCTCAGACACACCTAACTGGTGCAAGTCTTCCAGGGGTGCACCTACCTTCCCTTGGGCTAACCATGCAAAACCGTATAAAATGACCCGAGGGTATCCAACCCTCCCTCGGGGCTACCGGTCTGTTAGAACAATAGACTTAAGCTAGAGGGGGGGTGAATAGCTTATGACCGAAAATTAAAAACTTTGCAGGAAATGAAGTGCGGAATTGAAAAATAGAAGGACACAAGAGATTTTTATACTGGTTCACACACAACTAATTTGTGGCTAATCCAGTCCTTCAAGGTACACTTGAAGAGTTCACTATCTACCGTTAAGCTTCCGGGTG
>JAKUCV010001086.1:33680-50222 GCA_028386065.3 Turnera subulata | reverse complement strand
AACTGCATTGGTCAATTTACTCCCTGCAGTTACTTTTATTCTAGCAGTCATTTTCAGGTAGAACTTAATTTCCACTTCTTTTGTTAACAGTGCTACTTAATTTTCTGGTAGAACTTAATACTGCATTCAAATAATTATAACCACTCTTCACCAATTTTTTTTTCTTTTTTGTTTACTATCTCGTATCTGCAACTTTTTTCCGATTAATCCGGATTCGACCCAGGTCGCGCTTTGACAATATTTCTGATCCTTCATTTATGCGCATTTTGTAGACAAGAATCTATGGGAATCAAGAGGATAACGGGGCAAGCTAAGGTGATAGGGACACTGCTATGCGTAGCAGGAGCCATGCTTTTGACATTTTACAATGGACCCATCATCAATATTGGGGAATCTAAAATTCATTGGAAGTATGGTAGTAACTCCGGTGACCACAGTAGCCGCAACGAATCAAATTCCGTTCTAGGCGCTCTAATGGTGATTGCTAGCACAATTTCCATTGCAGTATGGTACATACTCCAGGTAACTCAAAAAACACATCTCAATTCTTTTGCATATGAAGACTGAGATATGCAGTCACAAATTTGTCATATATATGACCAGAGGAATCTTAGCAAGCACACCTACTTATATATAGCCAAGTTAATATATTATTATTTGTGCACTGGTTATTTCAGTTTGTATAAAATTATTACAGATTTGTAATGTTTTTTAACTGTTTATTCTGAGTTTGTATAAAATTATTACAGTTTTGTAATATTTGTAATTTCATGGTAGAGTCCAAAGCCAATATATCCAGTTTCTTATCCACCGAATAATAGATTTAAAGTAATGAAAAAGAGCGTAACTCATGTTGTGGGTTGTAAGCAAATGTTGAAGATCTAGTGTTGGAATCCTCTCTTTGTAAATCAAAAAAGTAATGGAATTGATTCGGGGAGACCAAACAAAAGGTGAAACCACCAGTTCACAGAGTCCTGTGTGGACAGATATATCCACAGACACACTTACATGGCGCCACATCCCACATCTATTTATACAACATATAGTGATTCTTTTGCATAAAAAACAAAAAAAAAAAACATATAGTGATTCTTGACTAGGACGGAATCGATGGCAAGACCAAGATAGGTGATAGATAGGGAGTCTTATCAGATTTACAGTGGAGGAGTCTTGCCTCACATTGAAACACATTGAAACACATTAGTGGACAGTCTAGAAAAGCACATTGAAACACTTCAAACATCTCTTTAAACAGAGTAAGGATCGAACCGATTCCATCCAGGAAAAAGAATAGTGTCATCGGCATACTGTAAAATTTGAGGAGAAAGAACTCCCAATAATCACCTCTTTGATCAAGTTTTTTGACACTAGCCGGAGCGATAATTGCATTTAGTCCTTCAGCAGTTTTCTTGACTTAATTAGCTCAGTTCAATACTTAATTTTTTAATTTTGCAGGCAAAAGTGAGTGACCAGTTCCCTGCTCCATACACTGGCACATTGCTCATGTGTTTCATGGGTAGCATTCAGTGTGCAGTCATTGGAGCTTGTGTAAATCACCACAATTCTGATTGGTCACTGAACTCTCCCATAAGGCTCGTGGCATCTCTTTATGCGGTATATAATAATTGCTGATTAAGTCACTTGTTAATTTTTCATGTTTTGCTTATTAATTAAAGGGTTTCATCTAACATATAAAGCTCAATACTTTGCAGGGAATATGCACTGCACTGGCCGTTTTTCTCACTTCTTGGACAATACAAAGGAAAGGAGCACTTTATGTCTCAATTTTCAGTCCTTTACTTCTCATTTTGGCGGCTCTCGTTGGTTGGGCCTTACTTCATGAGAAGATATATGTTGGAACGTATGTTACACCTCCACAAACCCCAAAAGAAATTAAATTTTGTACATGCATATTAACATTATTATTGACTAATTAATGTTGCTTATTTCAGTATCGTAGGATCTTTTTTAATTGTTGTGGGGCTGTATGCGGTCCTATGGGGCAAAGATAAGGAAACCAAGACGAAAACCGAAGACATTTCTGTGGTGATCATGCCACTTAAGATTAAGGAAGGAAGCAATGATCTTGAACTACAAGTGCCTAAGGAATCAGGAAGCAACAAGGAACTAATTGCAAATGTTGAAGAGAATGGAACAATCAAACCAAATAAGCACGAAGAGAAGACTTCGGCTTCACTTAGTTCGCTTCAAAAGTTGATTGGCACTAGAAGTTAAGGCGATTCAACAAAGTCGAAAAGCTTACTGGTTTGTTGTAGGATAAAACAACTACCAATTTCGGCCATATTTAGTACCATTTTGAATCAGAAAGGAAACGCGATCTAAGCCATTTTGTTGTTTGGTTAACTATACTTTAGGACAAAATTATTATAATAAGGTTGTTTACGGCCAAATTAATAAAATGGCTTCTGATTTTCATCCCCTTTGGCAATCTAAAAATAGGTGAGGACAGGACATTATGAGGTTAAACCTGTTCATTAGTGTAATTGTGGAATTTTGCGATGATGGTGTTATGGAAGGAATTAGTATTTTCACCTAACTATGTTTTTAAGTTTAGGTGAAAATTTACGATATAAAGAAAATCATGAAAAAGGAAAAAAAATAAATAAGTAAAATAGATAACTAAAAGAATATAATAATAAAAATTAAAAACAAATCAAAAATATGTGAACCGCCTTGTTATTTGTCAGGAGTTGGGCCTAATTTGATATCTGGACTTAATTAACCCTCAAGCGGACAGTAGGTCCATTCACTATGAGAAGTATTCTTTCTCGACCAAAACACTAGGTATTCATCGAGATGTCCATCTTTCAAAGCAAGAATATTACTTTACTATTGGACGACCGCTAATCCAAGTCTTTTTTTTTTTTGAGAATCTAATCCAAGTCTTTTTGAGTGAGGGCTGTTGAATTAAAATCAGTCCAAAGAAAACCAATCATTAATGAAAACGCTGGCTGTCTCGTTGCAAACCTGGCGAAAGGAAAGCCAATCATTAATGAAAACGCTGGCTGTCTCGTTGCAAACCTGGCGAAAGGTCGCACTTCATCCACCAGTACCGGCCCTCTTCCCCCAGTTGCTTCACCCATTCCCACCCGTCACCCTACGGCGACATATAGTACAAACACCGCTATCCTCCCAACAAAAACTTATGTTAACGCGGTGCAGAACACAGATCATGACCATAGCCGAAAGCACGTGTACATACCTAAAGGCCAGTCCCCTCCATGGTTCGATAGGTGCGCTTTTGCCGTTCTTAAAAATCCTATTCCCATCCGTAGCCTCACTTTACTTCTCACCACCAGCCTCAATGGAAACCTATCAATTGTTCCTATCGGCGGCGTCTCTTTTATGATCAAGTTTCAGTCAGTGGAGGACCTAGGGGCGGCCCTCACAGACAAACCTCCCATTATTGAGCAGATTTTCAGGGTTTTTAGAGCTTGGGAAGCCGGCGATGCTGCGTCCGATCGGCTATGTTGGGTGTTGATCAGGGGCAGACCTCCCTCTCTATGGAACGTGGAGTTCTTTAGAGCTATTACTGCTCAGCTCGGTTCCATGGTCGATGTTAGTTTGGAGACTAAGAGCTGTTCTAGATTGGATGTTGCAGAGGTGTTATTACTAACATCAAATTTTACCTTTATTAATCGGCATATATCAGTTCAGGTTGCCAACAACGAAGTCAAAGTCGGCATTATTGAAACACAATATGACCCCCTTGATTGGGAATGGTCATCTTTCAGCCAGACCGACGACGGTCCCTCCACCTCCTCTGGTGACCGCAACGGCCATGCACATGCGACTACACCTCCCCCCCCCACCTATCCAACCAGTTTCTTCACCTCTCCCTAGCAGCCAATTAGGTGAGACGAAAGTTTCAAATTCCAATGACCCTTTCAACTTGAAGCCTGTTATCAACAAAGTCATGCGCGACCATGCGTCGCCTTTGGAACGCAGCCCTTCACAATCCCCGAAACTGGTACCTTCAGAGTTGTCAGAAAACATTCCTATATCATGCCAGAATGCGACCCACTCTCCAACTTCTACCCACGTGACTTGTTCCACATCCCCAATGGCTCTCACAAGCCCCCACAACCCAGCCGCTCTCACTCATCATAGCCCACACCTTGAGCCCTTTCCTCCAAGTGTTAACCCACAGCCCATTATGGGAAGCCCAATCAATGTGCCTCTAGTTCCATACCCTACCTCACCCTCAGCCCAAAGCCCCTCCTTCCATAGCCCATCCCCTTTCCGACAACCACCCCACTGCTCATCCTTATCCTCCCATTCCTACAACCTCCACTCCTTATTTTTTGGAGCGAGCCCTGTGAACCTCTCGAATACGAACAAACCTCCATCCAGAATCATGTAGAAAGGAAGGTCTTGGCCATCCTCAGGAATATGCAGATGAAGAAGGATAAAAGAACCAAATTTCTATCCCAAGACCGGGAGTATTATTTCAACCCCGGAGAGTCGTCTATCCATAACTGACTCTGATATTTGTCGTCAAAATGAAAGAGTGGAAGCTGCAGCGACAGGCGACCCCCTTATTCCAGTCTCCGTCACTTCCTTGGAGGTGGATGAAACCACTAGGGTCGGGGACCTCGTTGGTTGGGATAGGTCTTCTTGCATCGGTGAGACAGATAACGCCATTGAACGCTTGGTTCAGTCTGAAGCCGAAGACTGGTTACGGTCTCGGGCCGAGGTCTAAGGACTCTGGTTAGTGCCCCGTGTACTCTTTCTTATATGTTAAGTTTGATTAGCTGGAATGTTCGTGGTATTAACTCTTCTAGTAAACAAGCACAAGCTAGAGATATGGTTGGTCGCGCTTCTGCGAATTTTTTGTTTATCAGTGAAACTAAGTGTACTGATGTTAACATCCAACTCTGCCACAAAATCTGGGGGATGGGTAACATCGACTTTGTCTCTGTCGATGCAAGAGGGCTAGCAGGTGGCTTATTATTTAGTTGGGACGTCGACATGTCCAAATCTTCCAGAATCTTCTCATCGCCTAATTGGATTATCCTTGAAGGCACCTTCACCCGCAACATTTTTAAGGCAACCTTATGCGGTGTGTATAGGGACTCTCAAATTGATTCTAGGATTCAGATGTTTCGAGACTTGACCGCCATGTCAGCTGAGTTCCCTGAACCGTGGCTTGTTTTTGGCGATTTCAACAAGACCCTCTCCTCTCTAGATCGCAAAAGTGGCCGTATTTGCAATCGTGGAGCCACTGCTTTTCTTGATTTCATTCAGAACTTAAACCTCATTGAGTTCGACTTGTCCGATAGGTTATTCACATGGGGTAACATTAAATGGGCAAGTCGGATTGACAGGGCTTTCGCAGATGGCGATTGGCTCACTCACGTCCCACATCTTCGCTTGAACGCTGGGAGCAAGATGAGCTCCGACCATTGCCCTCTGCTACTTTCACAAAAGCACCCTCACTGGGGTAAAAAACCGTTCAAATTTATATCCGCTTGGTGGGAATCCCCTAATTTTCCTGATACTATCTCTGGCATGTGGAAGTCTTCATGTCTAACATACCCTGGGAGGTTTAATCTTCTCAAGAGACTGAGTTCGATGAGAAAGCAGCTATCTAGCTGGAACAAAGAGGTCTTTGGGGACGTGAATAACGCCATTGCTGCTATCCAGTCAGATATCGACAACCTGGATAAAACTGTAGAGTCTAGGGATTTATCTTCATCTGAGGTTGAGGATTTTCACAATCTAAAAGTGCAGCTCAAAATCAAATCCAAGCAGCTAGAGTCGATGTGGAGACAAAAGGCTAGAGTAAATTGGTGCAGGTTGGGAGACCGAAATACAAAGCTCTTTCATATTTCGGCGTGCATTAGGGGGAAGAAAAATAGGATCGATCATTTGGTCCTCGACAGTCAAACCGTATCGGACCCGGTCTCCATTATGGCTGCCTCAAAGGAGTTCTTTTCCAAATTGTATTCCCAGCCACAGCACATCAGGCCTTCAATCGGCTCAATTAAGTTCCGTCAAGTGGACGCCAGCTCTGCTGCCAATTTAGAAAGTCCTTTCACCATTGAGGAAGTGAAATCGGCTGTTTGGAACTGTGACAGCTCAAAGGCCCCTGGCCCCGACGGCTTTAATTTCTCTTTCTATAAGAGATGTTGGGAATTTTTAAAATCTGACCTGTTTGATTTAGTTTCACACTTTTATGATACAAGTAAACTTCCCAAGGGCGTTAACAACTCTTACATCGCCCTCATTCCCAAGTCACCAGGGGCTGATTCGTTGGATAATTTCAGACCTATAACTCTAGTTAACGGCCTCTACAAGATAATCTCCAAGCTCCTGGCACAACGAATCAAACTGGTTATGCCTCTCCTAATCAGCAAGCACCAATAAGCTTTTATCGAAGGACGCAATATCATGGACTGCGCCCTCTTGGCTAGCGAAATCGTCCATTCTCTGAAGATGGATAAATCTGCCTCAATTGTATGGAAGCTCGACTTCAAAAAGGCATACGACTCTATTAGTTGGAGCTATTTACAAGAGGTAATGATGGCAATGGGTTTCGGTCCCAAATGGAGATGTTGGATATCTGAATGTCTATCTTCATCATATCTATCGGTGCTAACTAATGGATCCCCTGGTGACGAATTCAAAATGGAGAGGGGCCTCAAACAGGGGGACCCCCTCTTCCCCTACCTATTCAATCTTGCTGCGGAGGGCCTCCCATGTATTCTTTCTAAAGCTATTGAGCTGCAGTTAATCAAACCAGTTGTAGTCCATAACACACCGGCTACCATCCTCCAATACGCCGATGATACCATTCTGTTCTCACCCGCGGAGTCTCCGTCTCTACTGAACTTGAAACGCTGTCTTCGAGTTTTCGAAGCTCTATCCGGGCTGAGCATAAACTTCCACAAAAGCAGCGTAGTGGGTATTGGAATCAATCAAAGACAAGCCGAACGTTTTGCTAATATGCTCCACAGTCGTGTTGAACATTTCCCCATCAAGTATCTCGGTTTCCACCTTGGGAAAAACATGAAAAGGATCAACGCTTGGCAGCCTGTGGTGGATAAATTCCGCAACAAGATGCAAGCCTGGAGGGGAAAGTACCTATCTCTTGGAGGAAGGATCACGCTCATCAGGTCCGTTCTATCAGGCCTACCTATATACTTTATGTCTATGTATCAAATGCCCGTGGGAGTTGCCAAAAATCTCATTCGAATCATGAGAAATTTCTTTTGGAAGGGCATGGATTCGCCCCGGAAACTCTGTCTCTTAGCCTGGAAATACATATTGATGCCTAAAGAGTTTGGCGAGGTGGGCATAGTGGACCTAAATATCCTGAACCAATGCCTTTTGTTCAAGTGGCTATGGAAGTTTACTCAACCTGGGGACGAAGACTGGAAGAAGATTATTAAGAATAAATGCGGTTCAGCCCTCCCCCGCATGAAACCTGTGTTCAGATTGGCTAACGCTTCTACTGCATGGCGCGACATTGTTCACTCGGGAAGTGTGGAGAGTCAATCCGGGTTTGATCTTTGGCAGGGCTCCCGCATCATGGTTGGGAATGGCCTTCGCACTCGCTTTTGGCTCGACAACTGGACTGGCAACGGTGAGTTTAGCACCAGATTCCCCCCCATTTTCTCACTATCTCTTTGCCAGAATCTTTCGGTATCCGAATGCCTCCATCCGACTAATTCACAACCACTTTGGACGTCATCCTGGAGAAGGCCTCTTCGGCCATGGGAGCTAGCTGATATGCGCATTATGTGCCATGAGGTATCTACTACCATTTTGCAGCCTCCCACCGAAGACAAGTGGATCTGGACTGACGGGCCTTCTACCGAGTACTCTGTTTCGCAAGGAAGGTCTTTCTATTATAAACACCTAGGCCTGTCAAAACATAAACCTTTTGTTTGGCTGAACCTTGTTCCCTACAAAATAGAATGCTGGACTTGGCTTGCGCTCAACAATGGGATTGCCACCAAGGATGCTCTCAGGTACCGCGGTATCATCTCTCTCAGTGATTCTTTGTGTGTCTTCTGCAACTCTTAGGAGGAATCGAGGGATCACCTGTTAATTTCATGTCCTATCATTTGGCTAGTATGGTCAAAAATCTGTAAATGGTGGAACGTGCAATGGTGCTGCCCTGCTACGTTGGAAGACTTCCTTTGGCAATGGGTCTCTCTCCCTCACTCCTGCGACTGTCGCGCATCTTGGCTTATAATAGGTTTCGCTGCTCTCTAGTCCATTTGGCTTGAAAGAAACAGGCAAATATTTAACAAGGTGTATGCAGATGTTGACAGGATTTTTGACCTCATCATGGTTCATGCTACGTTCTGGATCAAGTCTCTGCAGCCTCAATTTCCCTTTAGTGCATCTTTTGTCCTATCCAATGCAGAGTCCATCAAAAACTGGAAATCCCCTAAGCGAAAATTCTTCCTGTTGGAAAACATCCCCTGAGTTTATGCAATCTTTTACCGCGCCTGTATAGCGTTACTGTCTGTAAATTTCTTTTCAGTCTTTGTATCTTGCTTTTACTCTATTAATAAAGCGTATCGTTTGTATCAAAAAAAAAAGTGCGAACAATGTTGATCAATCTCATAAATATTGCAGGGAGCAACGTTTGGTGAATGTTAGAGTGAGACACCAATGGTATTTCAAATTGATAAAACAGTACGAAGGGTGCAATATTGAACCAAAAGTTTGTTGGGTGACTAAAGCCAAAATTCAAATTTCTATGGAGCTCTATACATATATATATAAATCCAGTTCTAAACACAAAAATAAAAGTGCAATAACTAATAATATCAGTTTGCATGCAAGACTTCCTTCTCAGGTTATGTTATGCATGCTAAGGAAAGATGGACAGACAAGTACCCACAGTTTGCAAGTTGGGTAGCACGGAAAGTTTGCCCGTCATTGAGATGGAGGTGAAGCAAGGAGTCCACTGATACACAACACAATCCGATTTGTCAATCTCATAAATGGAAGTTAACATTTTCAAAACTAAGTGATTGATATTGTTTATTTCTAACAGCAAAGAACATGAAAGAACCAAAACATTTATTATGAACTTGAACATTAATCCCCAAAAGAACTCCGTAGCTACGAAAACCTTACATTAAGCTTACTAAATAGAGGCATACGAAGAGGTTAGAGCTTCCTACATATATATAAATACGGAATCGCCTCTTGCAGTATTGGGATTTGAACACCTCTCCTTTTGTTTGTAATTGCTCTGTTTGGCTATTGAAGACCTTTCTCGTAAATCATGCAAACTAGAGATTTTGTTGAAAAATAGAAATTAGTTTTATTAATGAAAGCTCAACTTTACAAACTATTTCCTGCAAGTACATGCCAAACAAAGGTAATTTCAATAGCAAGAAGATCTCCTCTCATGAGCCTTTTTCTCTCCTAACCTATGTCCCCTGGTCTCCCAGGCGGATACCCACCTCCCCACCACCACCACAACCTCCCGACGGTTGCGTCCTCTTCCTTGAGCCATGCCATCTCTCCAAACACCTTTATTCACCCGTGACAAACATCCCTCCCACCAAATACACCTGTCTTGCCTCCATCGAACACCACCACACCCATCCAACCCACTACGATCTCAGCATCCCAAAACCATAACCCTAAACCTGCTCAATTTTCCAAATGGAGTCGCAAAGTGATTCAGGCTGCTATGGACAACAATCAGGTGACTAGCCTTTACGTCTCCAACTTCCCGAGTAGATGGATCCCTTCTGACATTCACTTGGTGATGTCTAAATTCGGCAAGGTCCTGGAAGTTTTCATTCCAGGAAAAGTTAATAAGCAAGGAAAGCGCTTTGCTTTCGTTCGCTTTAGGAGCAACACTGCAACTAGCTATTTGATTCACCACATCAACCTGATGCAAGTGGACGGGGTTCGTCTATCGGCCAACCTTGCTAAGGATCGTATAAAGAACAGCTACCGAAATAATGACGACCAGAAACCATCTGATGTTCTTGCTACGAACAAATCTTTCGCTGGTAAGCCCACCTTTCTCCATCAACATAGAGATGATAGATCTTTTGCAGACGTGGTGCATGGTAATGAGGAAATACCATCAGAAAATAGATCCTTCATTCCCATTGGTGATTCGGCTCTATGGCTCCAAAGATGTATAATTGGCGTCCTGAAGGCCCCAATGCCTATTGGTACTTTAACGGAGTTTTTTGCGAAGGCTGCACCCAAGGTGTCCAAAATAATTCCTATAGGGGAAGTCTCTTTCCTCTTCATGTTTCAGACTTCTGATGATATGACGTGCATGATTATGAACCAACCTGAATGGGTGCACCTCCTGTTCTCCTCGTTCCGGGAGTGGAAGGAAGGGGACGCAGCTGTTGATCGTCTTTGTTGGGTCTTGGTACGTGGGGTACCTCCAAAATTCTGGACCGAGGATTTCTTTCGTGTTACCACCTCTTGTGTGGGCAAGATGGTGGACTGGAGCACCCAGACTAAATCTAGGAGCAGGATGGATGTGGCTGAGATCTTTATCCTGACCAAGAATATGGAGTTCATTAACAAGATACTATTTGTCAAAATAGGAAACTACAGCTATAAGGTAGGGATTTTTCAAACTCAATTTGATCCCCTGCATTGGGATCAGTCCTCGCCTCTTCCTTGTGATGAAATCCTCAGTTCCTTTTTGCCGCAAAAGAGTCATGAACCGGCGAAGTCACCAGTGCGACCCCCATGCCCCGGCGTGGTTTCGATTCCCAATTCACCAACTTCGAGGCATCAGGCCTTCTCCTTTGAATACCGACAGTGCTGTATGGAGTCCTCTGCATCCGAAGATCTGTTTGATCTTCGACCATTCATCGCCCATTGTCAGTCACATGCCCAATCGCCACAGCTATCACAGTCGGTTCAGTCTTCAAAATCTGCCCCACCTGACTTTGCAACACGCGTGGGTATTATGAGTCTTGTTGATCCCCCTACCTCAAAAACCCACCCAAACCCCTATGACAATTCTACCTACCCTGTCAACCCACTCTTTATAAGCCCAATTTCACCTTTATTATCCAACCCTCTCCCGACCTCCCATCAAAACCCAACACCTATCAACTCACCAGCCCAAATCAGCCCATGCACCTTACCTCTTGTCCCATACCTTTCTAGCCCATCAAACACCCTTTCTCCCGAGACTAGCCCAGCCATTGTTGGACACTTTTCTCTTGAGAGTTATGCTTCTTCAAGCCCAATTTCCAATGCCTTTGCCTTATCCCCTTGGTGTGACTCTCGGTCACCCACTTCAAGTGTGAATAGCAACAATTTCAATCAAGCAGTTGAGAAGAAGGTTTTCGAAATACTTCATCGAATGAATATTGACAGAACAAGAAAAACCAAGTTCTTCTTCAAAATTAGTAGTGTTATCTTAACGCCGGAGAGCCACCAGTTGGAGACCGATTCTGCCATCCACCGAATGAATAAAAGAGCCGATAAAGCAAAGATTGATGAAGATTTGGTGCCTGTCTCCTTTTGTGCAATTGAAGCGCAGGAGACTACCCGTATTTGAGATGCGATTGGATGGGATAGATCTTTATGTGAGGAAGAGACTGACCGTGTGGTTCAAGATGTGGTTGTTGATGAAGGATTTGAATGGGCGAGTGTTAGTAATATGCCCAAAAGCAAATCAATGGTTGATTGTAGTCATGTATATACTTTAAGGTTATTCCAATAAATATGATTATGAGATAATCGCTTGCACATATTTATAACCCTAGAATACTTGTATTCTTAAAATGTCCCTAGTCGATTATTATTATGGATGGATTGTAATAATAAATTAAGACTAGCGTGTGTTGAGAATTATATGAGATATTAATTCTACATACGGGTACAAGTTAGAGAACTTGTGGACTGGACCGACCCACATAAGAATGCTACATGGAACGTTATATGATTGTCATTAGCGGTTCTTATATGTATTGTCCTTAGACCTGTGATCATCAAGGTTCCCAACATATGAGTCGTATACTTTGAAATTACTCTTGGCTATTTCGTAAATGAGTAGACTTAGTGTAATCATTGGGTATATGATAAATGTGTAGTGGGTTTTGTATGATCCAAAGGGGATTCGTCCAACCCATATAACGGGTATATTATCGGATGGTTTCTTGATAGAGTTGAACTGTAAATGCACGACCGTGCACGGATTATGATATGGTGATATCATTAGTATCCGCTTCACACAGTTAGCTCGAGGATCAAGAAACCGAGATTAAACATATGCGAGATTGACATATTCCATGTCTCGTGTTTAATCTTGATAATGGGACGAAAGGACGATGACATGTTCCGAGGCATATAGAATCAGTACTGATCTTGTCGTTCGGGCAACAATGATGTGTTGCTAGACGCCGCTCTTTGCTTATAATTGTAAATGAGTTTACAATTATTGTCGGACGTTACAAGTGCCTACAGGGTCACACACATTGAATCGTTGATTCGAGCAGCTGGTTGAACAGTGGTTGGACCATGGTTCGACTGGGTGTGGTTGGACTATGGTTGGACCGTGGTTGGACCAGGGTCGTTTTGGGCTGGTTTGGTTCAGTGATTGTCAGAATTATTGAACCAAAATAAGTGCTGTGATGTGTTGGTTAGTGCACTAGTGGTAGACAAGATAATGGCCATCATAATCCTCTTTTTGGTGGACCATTATGTTTGCCATTATGTTGGCCATTTTGTCTAATTAACTATGCACTAATTGGGTGTGTTTTTGTGATCTGATCATGCTCTCCCTCTCTCACTCTTGCATTCTGAATTCTGAGTTTTTTAGAGTAAGAAGCACACACATATCTTCCTCTCCTCTTTGTGAAAGAAAGAAATACCATAGACACCACATATAGCTCCCGAAAATCCGTAGCTAGCATCACGGTTCGGGAGTGCTCGGGGGTTGGAGATCGTGAGACGATTCTGTCCGGTGATTGACGGTTCGTGTGGATACCATAGAGGAGCAGGATATCCTTCCGGCTCTAGCTGATTCGGTTCTTCAGTTAGATGAAAGATCCTAACCGTTTCAGGTATGTTTGTTTTTGTTGTTCGGTTTAGTTGCTTCACATGGATCCTTCATGTGTTTTCGGGTTTTCGCTGTGCATTTGTTGCATTTAGACTGTCTATTTTGCATGACTGGAAACTTACAGTGGTAGCAGAGCTTCTTGTGAAGTTCTAAACCGAATTTATGTGCATATGTTTGATATGTTCAGTAAATATACATGATATATTCTATGTGATAAAGCATGATCATGATATATTATTTTCAACTATGTATATGTGATATATATGTTGATGTTGGTTTGTGTCAAAAGTGTTTTGACAACAAGAACTTGATTGGTATGTGATATCAATCAAGGAGTAATTGGCAGTAAGTCGAAGGGGTTCGACAAAACGAAAATCGATCGTCGGTTTTCGGAAGGAACGATTGTCGTTCATGTGTAGCGGGGCCAGGACATCAATGTTCATCAAATGAACATCAATGTCCACATGAAATTAGCCTTGGCCAAGCCTACAGGACATCGATGTTATGCGGCATAACATCGATGTTCCATGAAGGTTGGCCTTGGCAGAATCCCACGAACATCGATGTTCTAGATTGAACATCGATGTCCAAGAGCCCTGTGAGCTTGGTTTGAGATTCCAGAGACCAATGGACATCGATGTTCATGACAGGACATCGATGTCCTTGTGTTCTAGAAGTCTTAAACATCGATGTTTAAAGGTTAGACATCGATGTTTAAAACTACTGCCAAGATTTTAGACCTTCGGAACTTTCCAACATCGATGTCCAAGAGTTGAACATCGATGTTCTTGAGCTCTGCCAAATATTTTGGACTTCCAGAGCCTCAAGGACATCGATGTTCATGACAGGACATCGATGTCCTGGAGTACCCGAGGCCAATGGACATCGATGTTCAGCAATGGACATCGATGTCCTTGTGTATTACCAAGGTGTTGGGGAGAATCAGATTCTCCAAGACATCAATGTTCACTTATGAGCATCGATGTTTACATGTATCTTTGGTTTCCAAATTTACATAACATCAATATATGATTTGTTGATTATATGCATGTGATGTATGAACATATGTTGATGTAAATATTAAGTTCTTAGTTGCCTTCCTTGATAAGCACTCATCATTGCTTAGATCAACACTTGGTAGGTTTTGCCAAAGCAAGGTGCTAATGTTTATCCTAGCAAGGTGCGACTGGATAATTATAATATTTGAATTACTTATTGTGGGTTTGGACTTAACTAGGTCATCTTAATAGGATTAAGGACTTAGAGGCAAGGAGTTGAGTAATGTCTATGAGAAAGACAAGAACAACTGTTGTTCGCTCAACTATCCAAGAGTTACATGAGATGTAATTGACAAGAGTTGTCTACCTAAATAGCTATGATGTAGACGATCAGCCAAAGCTGACTTATATTGTAGTGAAATATGGATCTTGGCCTACTCATGATTATTTTGTTTTCATAGTAGGAGCATCATTTAATAGAATTCCTTGTTAAATGATTTATGTATACATGACTCTTATTTGTGTGAGTTGATCTTTGTTGTAGAGCTACCATGGCACAAAACACAGGTACACTATCATTGCGATCGGTCCTTGAGAAGGAAAAGCTGAATGGGAATAATTTCCTAAAGTGGTATCGCAATTTGAGGATTGTCCTCAAACAAGAAAAGAAGCTGTTTGTCCTTGAATGGCCTGTTCCGATTGAACCGGCGCCTAATTCTCCTAGGGCAGAAAGGGATGCCTACAAGAAGCATCTTGATGATGCATTGGATGTCGCATGTCTTATACTAATAACCATGGAATCTGGGCTTCAGAAGCAACATGAGAACATGGGGGCGTTGGATATGATCGAACACCTAAAGATGCTCTTTGATGAGCAAGCAAGGCATGAGAGGTATGAGACCTCTAAGGCATTGTTCCAATGTAGGATGGCAGAGTCATCACCCGTGAGACCTCGTGTGCATAAAATGATTGGTACATTTAGAGCCTTGAGGGTCTTGGTTTTCCTTTGCAAAAGGAGTTGGCGGTTGATCTAGTCTTGCAATCGTTGCCGGACAGTTACAACCAATTTGTCATGAACTTCAATATGAATCATCTTGACAAATCATTGTCTGAGTTGCTTAACATGTTGGGAATAGCTGAGCAACAAATGAGGGCAAACAAATCCAACATTTTGATGATTGGAAAAGGCAAAGGAAAGGGTAAGGCAAAGTTCAACAAGAAGAAGAAATGTGCCAAAAAGTTTGGTGCATGTGCATCTTCTTGTGACCACGTGTTGAAACCCAAGGGTGGTATTGCAAAGGAAGGGCATTGTTTCCATTGCAACAAACCGGGCCATTGGAAGCGCAACTGCCCTGTTTACCTTGAAGAGGTAAAGAAGAAGAAGGGAAGTGAGACTTCCACTTCAGGTATTTTCGTTATAGAAGCTAATATCTCTATCTCTGCATCATGGGTATTAGATACCGGATGTGGTTCTCACATTTGTGTAAATGTGCAGGAACTAAGAAAGAGTAGAAGATTGGCAAAGGGTGAGAAAGACCTACGCGTTGGAAATGGAGCAAGGGTTGCTGCATTAGCCGTAGGGACTTATTATCTATCTTTACCGAGTGGTTTGGTTTTGGAACTTGATGATTGCTATTATGTACCTACTATAAGCAGGAATTTGATTTCTGTTTCTTGTCTGGACAGGAAAGGCTTTTCATTTGTAATAAAGAACAAATGTTGTTCTATTTATTTCAATGATATTTATTATGGTGGTGCATATTTAAGCAATGGTTTGTATGTTCTAAACCTAGAAACGCCAATCTATAACGTTAATACGAAGAAGGTTAGAATGAACGATTCTAATGAAACCTACCTTTGGCATTGTCGTTTGGGCCATATAAACGAGACTCGTATTGCTAAACTCCATAAAGATGGAATTCTAGACTCATTTGATTTTGAATCATATGAGACATGTGAGTTTTTTTTATTAGGCAAAATGACAAAGGCTCCTTTTGCCGGTAAAGGTGAGAGAGCTTCGGACTTGTTAGGTCTAATACATTCTGATGTATGCGGACCTATGTCTACACAGGCTAGAGGTGGTTTTCAATAGTTCATTACATTTACTGATGATTACAGTAGATATGGCTATGTGTATCTTATGAGACACAAGTCAGATTCCTTTGAAAAGTTCAAAGAGTTCAAGAATGAAGTACAGAATCAACTCGGTAAAAGTATTAAAATGCTTCGATCTGATCGAGGAGGTGAATACTTAAGCCGAGGATTACTTGATCATCTAAAGCAATGTGGTATAGTATCACAACTTACTCCACCAGGTACGCCTCAATGGAATGGTGTATCTGAAAGGAGGAATAGAACTTTGTTAGACATGGTTCGTTCTATGATGAGTCAAGCTGACCTTCCTTCTTCATTTTGGGGACATGCATTATTGAGTGCTGCATTTACACTTAACCGTGTTCCATCTAAATCGGTTGAAAAGACACCATATGAGATATGGAC
>JAKUCV010001086.1:0-33537 GCA_028386065.3 Turnera subulata | reverse complement strand
GCCTCAATGGAATGGTGTATCTGAAAGGAGGAATAGAACTTTGTTAGACATGGTTCGTTCTATGATGAGTCAAGCTGACCTTCCTTCTTCATTTTGGGGACATGCATTATTGAGTGCTGCATTTACACTTAACCGTGTTCCATCTAAATCGGTTGAAAAGACACCATATGAGATATGGACTGGGAAGCGTCCCAATTTGTCTTTTATGAGAATTTGGGGTTGTGAGGCTTACGTGAGACGTGAAGCATCAAATAAGCTCGGCCCTAAATCCGAGAAGTGCCTTTTTGTAGGATACCCTAAGGAAACAAAAGGGTATTACTTCTATAATCCCGCCGACCACAAAGTGTTTGTCGCTCGGACTGCTATTTTTCTAGAAAGAGAATTTATTTCTAGAGGAATCAGTGGGAAAAAAATAGAACTCAAAGAAGTTTGAGATCTAGAGGCTGAGATGGAACAAGGACAGGAACCACAAGATGTTGTGGATGAGAATCCTGTACCTATAACACATGGACCGCGTAGGTCGGATAGGATACGGTATGAGCCTGAGAGATATGGATTTCTTATGACTCATACTGGAGATGTGATGCTCATAGATGAGGATAAGCCCAGTTCCTATCAACAGGCCGTTACGGGTCCGGACTCTAAGAAGTGGCTATAAGCCATGAATTCGGAAATGGAATCCATATATGAAAACAAGGTATGGACCTTGGTTGATCCACCTGAAGGGGTAAGACCCATAGGGTGCAAATGGGTCTTTAAGAAAAAGACCGACATGGATGGTAATGTGATTACCTTTAAAGGGCGATTGGTCGCGAAAGGTTTCAAACAAGTTCATGGTATTGACTATGATGAAACTTTCTCACCAGTTGCCATGGTTAAATCCATTCGGATTCTATTGGCTATAGCAGCATATCATGATTATGAGATATGGCAAATGGATGTCAAAACCGCTTTCCTTAATAGAAATCTTCAAGAGGATGTGTACATGACACAACCTGAAGGTTTTGTTGATCCAGAAAATGCTAATATAGTATGCAAGTTGCAAAGGTCCATTTATGGATTAAAGCAAGCTTCTAGGAGTTGGAATCTTCGTTTTAATGAAGTAATCAAAGAGTTTGGTTTCATTAAAAATGAAGATGAGCCATGTGTTTACAAGAAGGTTAGTGGGAGCACTGTTGTTTTCTTGTTGTTGTATGTTGACGACATTCTACTCATTGGGAATGATATTCCGACGCTACAGTCTGTAAAGAATTGGTTAGGGAAGAATTTCTCGATGAAGGACTTAGGAGAAGCTGCCTATGTGTTAGGTATAAAGATCTATAGAGATAGATCCAAAAGGCTTCTCGGGCTAAGTCAGAGTACGTATATTGACAAGGTGCTAAAGAGGTTTAGCATGCAAGATTCCAAGAAAGGATTCTTGCCCTTGTCACATGGCGTAGTTCTCTCAAAGAATCAATGTCCTAGTACGACTAAGGAGAGAGAGCGGATGAGTAAGATCCCCCATGCTTCGGTAATATGATCTATCATGTATGCCATGTTATGTACTCGACCGGATGTCGCTTATGCTTTGAGTGTCACAAGCAGATACCAAGCTGATCCCGGTGAGAGTCACTGGACAGCAGTTAAGAACATCCTTAAGTAATTGAGAAGGACTAAGGATGCATTCCTTGTGTATGGAAGTGTTGATGAGCTTGTTGTAAAGGGTTACACAGATGCTAGCTTCCAAACAAACAGGGATGACTTCAGATCGCAATCAGGTTATGTGTTTTGTCTTGGAGGTGGTGCTGTATGCTGAAAGAGTTCTAAGCAAGAGACAGTTGCAGACTCTACAACCGAGTCTGAGTACATTGCTGCCTCAGATGCGGCGAAAGAGGCTGTTTGGATTAAGAAGTTCGTAACTGAACTTGGGGTGGTTCCTAGTATTGAGAGTCCGATTGAGCTCTATTGTGACAATAATTGGACAATTTCACAGGCTCAAGAGCCTAGATAACACCAGAGATCCAAACATATACTCCGACGCTATCATTTTATTAGAGAGATCATAGATAGAGGCAATGTCAGTCTGTGCAGAGTTCCTTCTGAGAACAATGTAGCAGATCCCTTGACGAAGCCACTCACGCAGCAGAAACATGATGGTCATTGCGCATCCATTGGTATTAGATACATGGTTGATTGGCATTAGTGCAAGTGGGAGATTGTTAGTAATATGCCCAAAAGCCAATCAATGGATGATTGTAGTCATGTATATACTTTAAGGTTATTCCAATAAATATAATTATGAGATAATCGCTTGCACATATTTATAACCCAAGAATACTTGTATTCTTAAAATGTCCCTAGTCGATTATTATTATGGATGGGTTGTAATAATAAATTAAGACTAGCGTGTGTTGAGAATTATATGAGATATTAATTCTACATACGGGTACAAGTTAGAGAACTTGTGGACTGGACCGACCCACATAAGAACGCTACATGGAACGTTATATGATTGTCATTAGCGGTTCTTATATGTATTGTCCTTAGACCTGTGATCAACAAGGTTCCCAACATATGAGTCGTATACTTTGATATTACTCTTGGCTATTTCGTAAATGAGTAGACTTAGTGTAATCATTGGGTATATGATAAATGTGTAGTGGGTTTTGTATGATCCAGAGGGGATTCGTCCAACCCATACAACGGGTATATTATTGGATGGTTTCTTGATAGAGTTGAACTATAAATGCACGGCCGTGCACGGATTATGATATGGTGATATCATTAGTATCCGCTTCACACAGTTAGTTCGAGGATCAAGAAACCGAGATTAAACATATACGAGATTGACATATTCCATGTCTCGTGTTTAATCTTGATAATGGGACGAAAGGACGATGACATGTTCCGAGGCATATAGAATCAGTACTGATCTTGTCGTTCGGGTAGCAATGATGTGTTGCTAGACGCCGCTCTTTGCTTATAATTGTAAATGAGTTTACAATTATTGCCGGATGTTACAAGTGCCTACAGGGTCACACACATAGAATCGTTGATTCGAGTAGCTGGTTGAGCCGTGGTTGGACCATGGTTCGACCGGGTGTGGTTGGACTATGGCTGGACTGTAGTTGGACTAGGGTCGTTTTGGGCTGGTTTGGTTCAGTGATTGTCAGAATTATTGAACCAAAATAAGTGTTGTGATGTGTTGGTTAGTGCACTAGTGGTAGACAAGATAATGGCCATCATAATCCTCTTTTTGGTGGACCATTATGTTGGCCATTTTGTCTAATTAACTATGCACTAATTGGGTGTGTTTTTGTGATCTAATCATGCTCTCCCTCTCTCACTCTTGCATTCTGAATTCTGAGTTTTTCAGAGCAAGAAACACACACATATCTTCCTCTCTTCTTTGTGAAAGAAAGAGATACCATAGACACCACAAATAGCTCCCAGAAATCTGTAGCTAGCACCACGGTTCGGGAGTGCTCGGGGGTTAGAGATCGTGAGACGATTCCGGCCGGTGATTGACGGTTCGTGTGGATACCGTAGAGGAGCAGGATATCCTTCCGGCTCTAGCTGATTCGGTTCTTCAGTTAGGTGAAAGATCCTAACCGTTTCAGGTATGTTTGTTTTTGTTGTTCGGTTTAGTTGCTTCACATGGATCCTTCATGTGTTTCCGGGTTTTCGCTGTGCATTTGTTGCATTTAGATTGTCTATTTTGCGTGACCGGAAACTTACAGCGAGGTCACGGGCTGAGTCCTAGAGCTCTCTTTCTGCTTCTTTCGTGTTGCTCCATCCTTTTATGATTAATTTATTGGCATGCAACGTAAGGGGTGTATGCTCCGGTGCGAAGCAATCTCAGGTACAATGCCTCATCCAGAGAATGAATGCAAACCTAGTATTTTTGGCTGAAACAAAATGCTCAAAAGTGGATTTATTCCTCTGTCACAAACTATGGGGACCGGGTAATATTGACTTCGCTGCCGTTGAGTCCAGAGGCCGTGCTGGCGGTATGATTTTGATATGGGATTATGATTTCCTTAAGGTCGATAGGATGGAATCCAATGCCAGTTGGATCATTGTGGAGGGCACTCTAGTGTAGAGCGTGCTTCGGGTCACAATTTGCGGAGTTTATGGTGATTGAAATACTGAGGTTAGAGTCAATATGTTCTAGCAGTTGATCTCCATGAGGCCACACTTTCCAGCACCTTGGCTCGTGCTCGGTGACTTTAACGAGACTCTATCAGCTGCAGATCGGAAGAGCGGTCGATTGTGTCGCAGAGGTGCGTCAGCTTTCAATAATTTCGTTCATTTCTCGAATTTGATTGAGTTGTTATTATCTGATAGGCAATTTACCTGGGGGAACTCAATTTATGCTAGTAAGATTGACCGTATGTTTGCTGAAGGCGAATGGTTTTTGTGGTTTCCCAATCTGACTCAAAAATCAGCCTTCAAGCAAAATTTTGATCACTGCCTCCTAATCCTATCCCAAGTGAAGCAAGACTGGGGACATCGGCCATTCCGTTTCATTGCCGCTTGGTGGGATTCACCTGGTTTCATGGAGACTATCACACAAATGTGGGGCAATGCTTGCTCCACTTTTCCTGGTCGTTTCAACCTGCTCAAGAAACTGAGCAGAATGAGACAACTCCTATCTCGTTGGAACAGAGAGGAGTTTGGTAACCTGAAAGCTAGTATAGAAGAGATCCAATTGAAGCTAGAGGATCTTGACAAGGAGGCAGACCAAAGAACCCCATCCAGGGAGGAGTTGGGTTTGTTTAATAATTTGAGGGCTGATCTTGATCTCAAGACGAGACAACATGAGGGCTTGTGGCGACAGAAAGCCCGAGTCAATTGGTGCAAGCTTGGTGACCGTAACACCTGATTTTTCCACCTTTCAGCATGCAATAGAGGCAGAAAGAATCGGATTGATCACATCTTTTTAGGGGATAGAGTGTTGTGTGAGCCTCAGCAGATCAAATCCGAGTGCAAGAACTACTTTGCCAGACTTTACAACCGCAGTACTGCCCGAAGACCCTCTATTGGCTCCCTTTACTTTGTAGATTGGACCCCACCTCTGCTGCAAATCTGGAACGGCCCTTTTTGTTGGATGAGCTGAAAGAGGCGATATGGAGTTGTGACAGCTCTAAAGCTCCCGGACCAGACGGCTTCAACTTTGGTTTTTACAAAAAGTGCTGGAATCTCATCAAACTTGACTTGTTTGACAAGCTGTAGTAGTTTGACAGACTGGGGAAGCTTCCCAAAGGTTCTAACACTGCCTATATGACCCTTATTGCCAAAAAAGTTGGGGCAGATTCGCTCGATGATTTTCGGCCGATCACTCTTGTGAATGGTCTATATAAGATAGTGGCCAAGATTCTGTCTCTCCGGTTGAAGAAGGTGATGCCTGATTTAATTGGGAGTCAACAGTCAGCCTTTATTGAGGGCCAAAATATAATGGATGGGGCCTTTCTTGCCAACGAGGTTGTGTCGGACCTGAAGAAGAGTAAGTGCAACGCCGTACTCTAGAAAATTAACTTTCAAAAAGCCTTTGACTCGGTGGATTAGGACTATTTGTTGCAGGTCATGGAAGCTATGGGCTTCGGTGTGAAGTGGAGATCCTGGATTCTCGAATGTATATCTTCTTCAAAGATATCCATGTTGGTTAATGGGTCTCCTTCCTCTGAGTTCTCCATAGGGGGAGGGCTTAAGTAAGGAGACCCCCTTTTGCCCTTTCTATTTAATATCGCTGCTGAAGGGCTTCCAAGTATTTTGTCCAGAGATCGGAACCTTGGTTTGATTGAAGGGGTACCTGTCCAGGGCATACACGTGTCGGTTTTGCAATATGTCGATGACACAATTCTGTTCTCCCCTCCGGACTCATAGTATCTTCTAAATCTTAAGAGGTCCCTTCGGGTTTTTGGTGTCATGTCGGGCTTATGTATCAACTTTGCCAAATGCAGTGTAATTGGCATCTCTATGAAGCAAAATGAGGTGTCACCTGTTGCTTCTATGCTCCACAGTCAGATTGAAAACCTACCATTCAAGTATCTCGGGTACCCACTGGGAGCTAATATGCGTAAGGTTGCTGCATGGCAACCGGTAATTGACAAATTCTCAACGAAGCTAAAAGGTTGGAAAGGTAAACACCTCTCAATTGGGGGCCGTGTGACCCTCATCAGATCGGTTCTCTGTGGACTCCCAATTTACTACATGTCAATATTCCAAATTCCAGCCGCAGTCGCAAAGAAACTAATCCAAATCCAGAGGAACTTCTTTTGGGGAGGCCTAGAGGAACGCAGAAAGCTATGCCTTGTAGCATGGAAATCCATATCCGTCCCAAAACATCTTGGAGGTATGGGAATTTTAGACCTATCTATTATGAACCAGTGTCTACTCTTCAAGTGGCTTTGGTGCTACACTAAGGGGCTTGAGAAGGATTGGATGGTTTTGATCAGAAATAAATGTGAAGTTCGCGAATCTACACTTACGCCATCATTCAACCTCCAGTTGGCTACCTCGACCTGGAGGAACATTGTGAGAGCCGGCTCCTCGGACAGCATTTTCGGTTGCCCTTTACTTGAAGGATCTCGAATTCAGGTCGGGAATAGGAGACGTGTTCTTTTCTGGTTAGACAATTGGTCGGGACAAGGCATCTTGAAGTATAAATACCCACGTCTCTTTGCTGTCTCACAATGTAAAAGCAAGTCAGTGGCAGTTTGTCTGTCTAGAATAGATGATCAACCTCTCTGGTTACTTAGTTGGAGAAGGCCCTTGTGGGATTGGGAAAGAAGGGAGGTGGAAGATTTGAAATTGGACGTGGCCTCCTGCAGCTTTCTGGGGAAGATGATCGCATTTGGTGTGATGCTAAAAATGGAGCCTACTCTATTCGTGCAGGAAGAGACTTTATATATAAGGGCAAGCACCTCCGAAGAAGCAACCCATACCCCTGGTTAGCTCTAACCCCCTTCAAAATGAAGTGTTGGATTTGGCTTGCACTTCATAATGGGATCCCAACTAGAGATACACTAAGGTATCGCAGAATTGTTTCTTTAGCTGACTCCATGTGCCCCTTGCGCATGCGATGCCTTGAATCAAGAGATCACTTGCTATTATCATGTCCGGTGGCTTGGCAGATTTGGTCAAGATTATGCAGATGGTTGGGGGTTCTTTGGGTGGCACCAGCTTCCCTCCAAGACTTTCTACTACAATGGGCTTATTTGTCACCATATCCTTCTAGCAGATCCTTATGGGTAATGATTAGCTACTCAACTCTTTGGTCTTTATGGATTGAGAGAAACAGAAGGATTTTTGAGAATGTTGCTGCAAATTGTGAGAGAATATTTGACCTGATCCTTGTTCACTCAACTGTATGGATTAAGTGCCTTCACCCGAATTTTTCCTTTTAGCGCATCTGCCGTTATCTCCAATGCCGAGACTGTGATTAATTGGCGAGGAAGGCACCGGAAGCTCATGTGTCTTGCCTGCGGGTGAGGTTTTTTGTATCTTTTGCTTTGTATTTTGGACTGTGATAATGCTCTTTCTTCAGTTGAGTTAGTCGTCTAGCTGCAGATACGGCCTGGTCGCCTCCCTTGTTCGCACTCTGTTTTCCTCTTGTACAGATAGTTTAATTAATAAAGTAATTCGTTTGCATAAAAAAAAAAGGTATTTTCAGTAGCAGATCAAGATTAAACAAAGTACCTAGTGATAGAGGTTGAAAATTGTAAAGGATAATGCTTGCAATATATATCATACTACAAGAAGTTCTCCTCGATGCATAAGTTTATATCTCTGAGAAAGAAAAGCTAATTTATGATGAATGCAAGCAATAAAGTTGTGGTGACACATTTATGGAATTGGAGGTACAATAGTTTATGCCTGCCTCTCAACGAACCCACCTCAATGTGTCCAGTTAGTTAAACCTGCGGTTGTTTTACCTCAAGAGAAGCATAGGAGAGGTGAGAGCTTCTGTATAAACTATGGTCTTCCGGAATTCTGAAAATTTGATGTTGAAAAAAAGCCCTCCAGTTTCATCAATTTATTCATCAATATTATCCCACTTCAGTACAAGTTGAACCCCTCCAGGGAACTGCAGTATCATGTATCCGCCTTCTTTGACTACTTGAGGAATGAAGTCGCACTTAAAATATATACGACTAACACTTTCAACAGAAATACATTCAATAAAACGAACCCAGGATACCCCGTTGCAATCTTCCTTCCTTACGTAAACACCCGCACCCACATGATTGCCTTTTACAAAGAAAGTTCTGCAGAGATATTCTCCAATAACACCCAATCCTTTGCATTCATTTTCCATTAATAAATCCCGTGGCAACACTAGCACGGAGAGATCATAAAACTTCTCCATGGCCAAATGATTTTTACTTTGCGACAAGTCCAGACTTCCAAATGAAGTGCTCCATTCAAGAATAGACCCACCTCATGTTTTACTCGGATATGTTCCATGTAGCTGCCGGGAGATGTAATCTCCACCTCCTTCCAGGAACCTGTCCTCAATGAGAAAATCTCAACCTTCTTTTTCTTTTTCTTTTTGAGGAACGAGAAAATCTTAACCGTAGCTGGTTTCGTAACTATAAGGACCTTGTAATCATCCGCAACCGAGTCGTATCCAAGACCACAAGCACAGACCCCACAATCACCAATATCTTGTAATTTTCTATAGATGCCCGTAAGTGGATTCCAGAGTCCAGACAACTGTCTCCTCAACTCCTGACTTGCTACGACGTACTGCTACACAAACTAATCCGTTGCATGATCCCAAAAACTGCACGTACTTGCTTGTCGGAAATTGTAGCGGAATAGGCTCTTCTCCGTCGCCAAGACAACCTAATGATTCAATAGCATGACCATCGTTAACAGCAGCACATTGGAGGAGCTTCTGCAAGTGGGTTTCGGGCGGTGTAGATTTCTTGGTTCTTAACTTCTGGAACTCTACACTGACCAAAAAAGAGGACCATGACTTGGAGACTTGTCTGAATTGCTGAATGGATTTGATTGGTAACATCGTCAGTATCTCTTCCACAATTACCGAAGGTAATGCAAAATTTCCCATTGTACAAACTAGAGAGCACACTTTGTGGTAACTAGCTAGGGTTACAATTGTGACAGCGACTCCGATGTGTGTTATATTAATTGTTTGATCCTTCCTAAGGAATGATTAACGCAAGCCTTCCTGCTTGTTCCACAAGCCAAGGATTAACATTGATGAGTTATTTAATGCGCGAAACTTAAACAACTCAGAGAACTTTTCTTTTGTCCCAAGTTAAAAGTTTTCTTTCACCCAGCTCTTGTTAACAGACTATATATGGCCTGTAAACAATTAGATTTACTTGTTTCTAAAAATAGATAAAAGAAAGGAAAGGAAAAACTACTTTTTGCTGTTGTGGTAGATTAATTAGAGGATGAAATTTCGGTGAACATGGACAATTTACTCCTTTCCATAGTCATGTAATGTTTGCAGAACAATTCACTAGATTGTAGGTGAATAAAGCATTAGCAAAGTCATCAAAGTCGGGGGCTATGGGACTAATACTTGTTTCTGTTGGATGTTCAAGTATGATTAATTATCTCACATCGGATAGAAAGAGACTAAGTGAGTAAAATATAAGTGGAATGGACCCATGTACCCAATGCCTTAAGGTTTTGGGTTACTTTGTGGTGTCCAAGTCCACGAGTGTGGATCTCACTTGGGCCTCGCTTGTTTTCTCCCCGATTTGCGGGCTACTCCCGGCACTTTACTTGCTAACAAGTGGTAGCGGAGCAGGTCCTTTTTCGGGAGATCACGTAGCGGTGTTTTGTGAGAATCTTTGTCGATACAATGACCGACCTTCAAGTTATCGGCGCAACAGAGAAGCCCAACAACAACAACTACAGTACGTGATCAACCTGCATGATGTCCTACTTGCAAGGACAAGATCTGTTAGAAGTGGTCAATGGTACCGAGGTAGCACAACCAGCAGATACAAACGGAGAGTTGCGAAAGAGGAAGATTAAAGTGGGCAAGGCAATGTTCGCTTTTTTTTTTTATGTAAACGAGAATGTATTGATGAAAAAGAAAAGGGGTAGAAAACCTCATCAGAATAATGACCACCACCTAAGCCCTTAAACATACAATTACAAGGAAACAAAAATCAGAATGAGGCTTGCAGATCTAACAGAGAGTCAACAAGCCTTGTACATACTTACACCAATAGCAACTTATAAATAGGACCTTTCCACGGTAGTATGCTTTAAGCATTAATGAGCAAGGCTGCCAAATCGTAGGGAAAATCGGTCTGAGTGGCCTTGAACCATAGCAGTGATCTAAATAGAATTGATTCCCACATCTTCTTCCAATCAACATCCTTAGCTTCGAACACTGATTTATTCCGGCCTAACCAAATACTCCATATAACCACATAGAAGATGACCATCCAAGGGGCTCTCATATTCTGGGAATTTGCTAAGCCCATCCATTGAACAAAGATCTCTTCCAAAGTCTTCGGCATGCACCACTTCAATCCCCACCACTCGCAGACTTGATTCCATAAACACCATACAAACTTGCACTGCCCGAACAAGTGATTTCTAGATTCTATCTCATCCCCACAAAAAGAACATAGTGCATCTGTACTAGACATTAAGGAGGTACAAAGGAGAGTCGATTTCACTGCGATGCTGTTATTAAATGTCAACCATAGGAAGCACTCCACTTTTGGAGGTGCACACCCGAGCCAAACCCACAGAGTCCCACTGCAGTTGGAAGACTTGCTAAAGATCAGGTCATATCCAGATTTGACAGTATACACCTTATCCTTATCACAAGTCCAAACCCACCCGTCACTTGCTGAAAGTCCCAAATTCACCCGACCTAGACAATTAGTCAGATTTACAGCTTCCTCCATCTCCTACTGAAACAGTCTTCTCCTCCATTTAAAATCCCATCTACACACCTCATTTTCCATACACGCAATATCTGCCACCGAATCAAACTTACCATTGGAGAGAGAAAAGAGTCTTGGGAATTTATCCATTAATATCCCATCCTCGCACCATTTATTAGTCCAGAATTTGCACGATTGTCCATTACCAATTCCCACCTTAATGCAATCTCTTAGAGCCACGTTCCTCCCATACATTGCCTTCCCAGAAGCAGTCATATTCTTACATATTGTTGAGGAGGTATTTGATAAGAAAATAGGCCAAGATGCACCCGAATCTGCTTTGTAAATAGAGTCAACGACCTGTGCCCACACAGGTTTTGTAGTCGGGTTAGAATCAAAATTAACGTACCTCAATAACCACTTGAACAGAAGGAATTGATTTTTCACTAGAATATCTTCAATTCCCATACCCACAAAAATCTTCGGCTTCGCAATCTTACTCTAAGCAACCAGGCACATCTTCCTCTTCTCTTCACTTCCTGCCCACAAAAATCTTCTTTGTAAACTCACAATCCTATTTGCAACTCCCACCGGAATCTTGTACATAGAAAGGTAGTAGATAGGAAGGTTGTATAATACCGATCGGATCAAAGTTACCCTCCCGCCCAAGGATAAGAGCTTTCCTTTCCAAGAGGCTCGTCTACTCTTAATTCTCGCTATTATCAGGTCCCACGCCTTCAGTCTACTCATGTTCCTTCCAATCTATAGACCCAAATAGGGGATGGGTAGGTGCTCCACTTTACACTGCAAATTCCAAGCAATTTCACATAGTCTCTGGTTGGAAAGGTTGATTCCCACCAAACTACTTTTGTGAATATTAATACTTAAACCCGATAAGGATTCAAAGCATCTCAACACTATTTTTAAATTCATCAAAGAGGTCTCCTCATCAGGGCTGAAGAATACGGTGTCATCAGCGAATTGAAGAAGGGATCCTGACACATTGTTCACTTTGATTTCCTGGATATATCCCATTCGCACAGCCTGGTCAAATAGGCTACAAAGACCTTCAGCCACTATGTTGAATAAAAAAAGGGATAGAGGGTCCCCTTGCTTCAACCCTCTCTGCCCCTCAAAATCATCAGTTGGACACCCATTTAATAACACTGCAAAATTTGGAGATTTAATACAACCCCATATCCACTTCCTCCAAGATTCGCCAAAACCCATAACAGATAACTGGTCCATAAGAAATTCCCACCAAATTGTGTCAAATGCCTTTCTAAAATCTATTTTCCACAACATAGCTTTCATATGTGACTTTTTAATTTGGTGTACAATTTCAGAAGCTGAAAGAACACAATCGAGAATCTGACGCCCCTCAATGAAAGCGTGTTGATTGCTGCTGATGATCTCAGGCATAACAGATTTGAGCCTTTTTGCAAGCACCTTGGCAATTATCTTGTATATTCTATGAATAAGACACACGGGTCTAAACTCATCAAACTGCAATGCCTCTAATTTTTTGGGAATTAAACAAAAATGGCCACAATTAACTCCGGATGGTAACTTCCCAGTTCGTGAGAAATCAGTAATTAAGTCCATCAAATCCCATTTAATGAGAGGCTAAGCCCTTTTGTAAAAACACATATTGAAACCGTCAGGCCTGGGGCTTTATTGCCATCACAATCCCATAAAGCCTCCTTAACTTCCCTCTCTAAAATAGGTTTCTCCATATCACACGCTTGACTGCCTGACAGTTTCCTAATAGGAATATTCCCCCATAGCAGTTTCGGCTTGGAGTTAGCCTTAAAAATCTCCTGAAAATACACCCTAGCCGCCCTCTTTACCTCATCTGGCTCTTCAACCGTCTTCCCATCCATACATACCTTACTAACCTTATTTCTTCTACCTCTATTGCAAGCACTCAAATGGAAAAACTTTGTGTTTTTATCTCCTAGTCTCAACCAAGAAATCCTAGATTTCTACCTCCAAAGACTCTCCTATTGTTTATACCGCAGAGCTAGCTCACTCTTCCATCCTCTCAACGATTTCCTTTCATCATCATCCAACCTTAGAATATCAATAATCTTATCCATCTCATCAATCTTCTTTCTCAATGCCAAAATATCCTTCTCAATGTTTCCAAAGCTCTCCCTATTCTATACCCTCAAAGCCTTCTTCACATAGCCCAATTTCTTAAGCAATTTGAATCTGCCAGGGTATTGCTCGCAGGCTGATCTCCACATTCTTTCCAAAACAACATCAAAATCGCTATGTGATAACCAGCAATTTTAGAATTTAAATGGCCTTACCCCCTAGAATTTTTTATCCTAGGCAAGTACAATCGGGCAACGGTCAGATACACCTTTTTCCTCCGCCCAGAGTCTAATTGAAGGAAAGAAAGAGAACCACTCCGGATTAAAGAAAGCTCTTTCTATCTTGCTTGAACCCCGGCTATTTCCCCACGTGAAAGTTCTTCCCTGGAGTTCTACCTCACATAATTCGGATTCTGAAATCAGACTAGCCAGGGCACGAGAACCCCGCTTACTTATCCTCCCACTCGACCGTTCACCCGCCTCTAGGACCTCATTGAAATCTCCTATGACCAACCAGGGAATATGCGAGCCCTACAACAGAATAGAAAGCTCCTCCCAAAGTCTGACTCGGTCTTACCAGCAAGTGGAATTCCAAGCAGCATGAAGGTGGTGGATCCAAAAAGAATGGTGACAAGTTTAAAAGTCATCATGGTGAGACGAGCACTCATGAAGGAGGCTTAAAGAACTATTCCAGTGAAAGGAGGTTCAAAGGAAAGTGTTACAACTATACAAGAAGGGATACATGGCGAAAGACTGTCGGTCTAAGAAGAAAGCCATGGAGAGCAATTCTGCCACATTCAAAGATGAAGAAGAATGGGATGCTGAGGCATTGTTTGCTGTAGAAAACAAAGAATCTGCATTTACGGCAACAACACATAATCAAATTGATTATGAGAACGACTGGATTGTTGATTCAGGTTGTTCAAACCATATGACAGGTGACAAAGCCAAGCTACAGGATTTGTCAGAATATACAAGCAGTCGTGTTGTGGTGATAGCAAACAACTCCAAGTTACCAATAGCCCATGTTGGTAACACAACTGTTTCTCCCCAGTGTGGTGATGTTGAAGTGCCACTCAAAAATGTCTATCACGTTCCAGGCGTGAAGAAGAATTTCTTGTCGGTATCACAGTTAACATCTTCTGGTCACTTTGTCCTGTTTGGCCCACAAGATGTTAAAGTATAGCGAGGTTTGGAGGTGACAGAAGATCCGGCGATGAAAGGATGAAGATTGGAGTCAATCTACGTGATGTCCGCAGAAACGGCATATGTAGACAAGACAAGGAGAAACGAAATAGCAGAGTTGTGGAATATGCGGCTGAGTCACGTTAGCTATTCCAAGCTAGACGTGATGATGCAGAAGCCAATGCTGAAAGGGATTCCACAGCTTAAAGTCAGAAAGGATGTTGTGTGCGCAGGCTGCTAATATGGGAAGGCACACCAGTTGTCGTATGAAGATTCGAAGTTCAAATTAAAGGAACCATTAGAGTTGGTTCATTCTGATGTATTTGGACCTGTAAAGCAATCCTCGATCAGTGGGATGAGCTATATGGTGACCTTCATTGATGACCACTCAAGACATGTTTGGGTTCATTTTATGAAGAAGAAGTCTGAAACTCTTTCAAAGTTTAAAGAGTTCAAAGAGACGGTCGAAGGAGAGTTGAGCAGCAAGATCTGTTGTCTTTACACTGAGAACAGGGGAGAGTATACCTCAGAGGAGTTTTAAAACTTCCTTCAAGGGTGTCAAGTACGCCATCAATTTACATGTGGAAACACTCCACAGCAGAATGGTGTTGCAGGGAGGAAGAACAGACATTTGGCTGAAGCCTGTCAAAGTATGTTTCACGCTAAGAATGTTCCTGGATGTTTTTTGGCAGAAGCAATGAAGACAGCAACCTTTGTGATCAATAGGATTCCTCAACAAAGGTTAAATTTTCTCTCACCTTTTGAGAAACTGTGGAATAAAAAGCCTGTTGTTAGTTACTTTCGAGTGTTTGGTTGTGTCTTTTATGTATATGTACCTAACCATTTACGTAGCAAGATGGACAAGAAGGCTGTGCGGTGTATCTTTGTAGGATACGACAGTTAGAGAAAAGGATGGCGATGCTGTGATCCAACTACTGGGAAATGCTATACATCCCGAAATGTAGTGTTCGATGAAGCGTCTGCATGGTGGTCCTCAGACAAGCAAGCACTGTCAGATTTAAATATTCTGAAAAAGACACTAGAGTCTTCTCAAGTTCAGCTAAGTTTAGAAGAAGCTGAAGTTTTAGAAGATGGTGGAGATGGTGTAGCTGTAGCTCGAAGTCCTTGGCGAACAGATTCGCACCAAAGGCCAAATGAAGAAGTTAGGCCTCACGAAGAGGGCTAGCCAAGTGGAGATAGCGAGCCGAGTAGAGGAGGCGAGCTAAGTGCAGCAGAGCATGAAGAAGGTGAGTCAATTGGAGATAGCGAGTCAAGTGAACAAGGCGAGTTGGTTGCAACTGAGCCGCCAGCTCAGCCGAGAAGATCGGTAAGACCTAAGAAGCCGAATCCCAAGTATGCCAATGCTGTTGTTGTAGAAGATGTGAAAGAACCTGAGAGTTTTGAAGAAGCTTCTTTGAGCTCAAGATGGATTAAAGCTATGGAAGAGGAACTTCTAGGATTGGATCATAACCAGACTTGGGAGCTTGTGCCACTGCTAGGAGGAGTAAAGCCTATTTCTTGCAAATGGGTTTACAAGAAAAAGCGTCGCTCAGATGGGTCGATTGAGAGGTATAAAGCTTGTTTGGTAGCTCTAGGATTCTCCCAACAGTGTTGACTAGACTACGATGAAACATTCAGTCCAGTCACAAGCCTACAACTGTGCGAGTTCTACTAGCACTTGCAACTAGTAAGAACTAAAACTTGTGGCAGATGGACGGGAAGAATGCATTTTTGCATGGGGAACTGGATCGAGAGATCTACATGCATCAACCAAAGGGTTTCGAGAGTCAAGATAATCCCGAGTATGTATGTAAACTCCAAAAGGCTCTCTATGGACTAAAACAAGCACCTTGGGCCTGGTATGACAAAATTGCTCCGTTACCAGATTGTTGGACAAAGTTCTGCTATCACAAACGTGAACAATGCTCCGCTACCAGATTGTTAAACTATGCGCAGCACAAAGCACTAACCTTTCACACTACCAACCTCGTCACACAGGCAAACTATGCTGAGACTAAGCAAGACTACCTTGCACAGGCAGGTTGCGCAGAACTCGAGTTGGGAAAGATAGAAAACTCACAAAAACTAACAAGACAACAAAATTAGAATAGAGAGAATACACTCTCAGAACATTCAAAGAGAAATGCTTGAATGCTAGAGAGAAAAGCTAGAAAGCTTGGGATGCATTTTCCGTTAGAAACCAGGGCCTTTATATAGGCTACAGGAACTAACAATTTAACCTAGAAAATAGGAAACTAACAACATCCTATAAAGATAAATATAACTAATGTCTAATATAAATAAATGACTAGGAAAGAAAACTAATAAAGATAATTAAGATCTAATATAGATAATTAAGTGAAAAGCTAATCTACCCAACCTCCACTAGATTTGATAACAAACAAAAGCTATCCAAATTGGTGTTGATCTTTAATAGTCCCCCTCAAAACCAACTTCCGCTCTTTCCACCATGTCGAGCTGATGACAGAAGTATTCAAACTTGTTTCCACTCAAGCCTTTTGTTAACACATCTGCAACTTAATCTTTAGTCTTCACCTGCCTCAGCTCCACTTCTTCTTCAAGGACTTTCCTTGATAAAGTGATAATAAACTTCCACGTGTTTAGTCCTTGCATGAAACAGGGGATTCTCAGCCAAACGTATTGCTAATTGATTATCACAATACAAAGGAATTGCATAATCAATTGACTGATGCAAATCCTTCAACACCTGCACAAGCCAAGTGCTCTCTTGAGCTGCCATTGCTGTAGCTCGATATTCTGCTTTAGTTATGGACAAAGACACTGTTGGTTGTCTTTTACTGCACCAAGAAACTGCTCCAGACCCAAGTTTAAAACATACCCAGTAGTTGAACGTCGGGTATCATGATCATCTACATAGTCAGCATCATAGTAGCCAACTAATCTCCAATCTTCACCACTCTTACACATAATTCCATTGTTAAGTGTACCCTTGACATGTCTCAAGATTCTTCTGACTACTTCTAATTGAGGCTTCTTTGGTTTTTGCATATACAGGCTCATCACACCGACCGCTAGGAGATGTCTGGTCTTGTTTGAGCCAGATATATCAAACTACCTACCAACTGATGATACATTGTTGCATCTTCCAAATCTTTTCCTTCATGAGCACACAACTTAACATTCGGCTCCATAGGCGTTGATATTGGTTTGCAATCGTGCATTCCAAATTTCTTCAGCAAATCTTTGTAATATTTTTGCTGATGAAGAAAGATACTTTCTTGTATACGGTCAATTTCAAGACAAAGAAAGTGCTTAAGCTGTCCAAGCTCTTTCATCTGGAAGCGTACTGATAAATTCTGCTTTGTCTGGAGAATTTCCTCTTCATTATCTCTTGTGAGGATTAAATCATCCACATAGACCAAAACTATAGCTAACTTCCCTCCACTAGCTTTAACAAACAAGCTAGAGTCTGCAGTTGTCACTGCATAACTACCCTGAACTAAAAACTCAGCAATTTTGCCATACCAGGCCCTAGGTGCTTGTTTTAGTCCATAGAGAGCCTTCCGGAGTTTACATACATACTCGGGATTATCTTGACTCTCGAAACCCTTTGGTTGATGCATGTAGATCTCTCGATTCAGCTCCCCATGCAAAAATGCATTCTTCACGTCTATCTGCCATAGTTCCACTTCTTACTAGCTGCAAGTGCTAGTAGAACTTGCACAGTTGTAAGCTTTGCGACTGGACTGACATTTCATCGTAGTCTAGTCCATACTATTGAGAGAATCCTCGAGCTACCAGACGAGCCTTATACCTCTCAATCGGCCCATCTGTGTGACGTTTTATCTTGTAAACCCATTTGCAAGAAATAAGCTTTACTCCTCCTGGCAGTGGCACAAGCTCCCAAGTCTGGTTATGATCCAATGCTGCAAGCTCCTCTTCCATAGCTTTAATCCTTCTTGAGCTCAAAGATGCTTCTTCAAAACTCTCAGGTCCTTTCACATCTTCGACAACAGCAGCATTGGCACACTTAGGATTCGGCTTCTTAGGTCTTACCGTTCTTCTCGGCTGAGCTGGCGGCTCAGTTGCAACCAACTCGCCTTCTTCACTTGACTCACTTTCTCTATTTGGCTCACCTTCTTCATGCTCCACTACCAGATTGTTGAACAAAGTTCTGCTATCACAACGTGAACAACGCTTCGCTACCAGATTGTTGAACAAAGTTCCGTTATCACAACGTGAACAACGCGCAACACTAAGCACTAACCTTTCACACTACCCACCTCGTCACACAGGCAAACTGTGCTGAGACTAAGAAAGACTAACTTGCACAGGCAGGTTGCGCAGAACCCGAGTTGGGAAAGATAGAAAACTAACAAAAACTAACAAGACAACAAAATTAGAATAGAGAGAATACACTCTCAGAACACTCAAAGAGAAATGCTTGAATGCTAGAGAGAAAAGCTAGAAAGCTTAGGATGCATTTTCCATTAGAAAGCAGGGTCTTTATATAGGCTACAGGAACTAACAACTTAACCTAGAAAATAGGAAACTAACAATATCCTATAAAGATAAAGATAACTAATGCCTAATCTAGATAAATAACTAGGAAATATAACTAATAAAGATAATTAAGATCTAATCTAGATAATTAAGTGAAAAGCTAATATACCCAACTTCCACTAGATTAGATAAAAAACAAAAGCTGTCCAAATTGGTGTTGATCTTTAATAGTTTCATCCCTATATTATAATTTGGTTAGATTTCATTCCTCTATTCACCACATTTTTTATATTTTTGTTTTTTTACTGGAATCTGAGGATATATGATGGCGTCGCAACTTTTCAGTACCACGTCAGCAACATGAGGGCCATTTTCAGAATGAACTACATAATCCAAACTCGCCCCACTTGTCCCGTTTGTTCAATTGGTTGACAGGTAGTCCCACTTTGTTGATGTGGCACCGAAAAAGTTGCCATGTCATCAAATCTTGCCGGATTCCGGACAAGAAAACCAATACATGAAAAGCATGATGAATAGAGGGATGAAATCCAACAAAATTACAATATAGGTATAAATTTTGAAAATAAAGGACAATACAAGGGATGAAACAAGGCTTTAATCCGGGATGTGAGAGAAGCTAGATTTTTTTTTTGTCTCAGACATTATTCATATGAAATTGGAAAAATTTTAGAGGCATTGTGCGCGGTAGCTGTTATTCGGTTTACTCTGTTTCACATGGATCCTCCATGAGTTCCGGGTCTTTCCGCTGCATTTTTGTTTATCAAGTTTGCATGCCCGGTCACTTACAGTGGTAACGGAGCCTCTTGTGAAACGCTAAACCGAATTAGATGTTCATTTTAGTATATGTGATACGCTGAATTCATTTGCATATGTGATATGTTGAATTTCAATTTTGTATACATGATACATGTTTAGGTTGGTGTTTGTTAAAAGTGTTTTGACAACGAGTACTTGATTGGTATGTGATATCAATCAAGGTGTTCTTGGCAGTAAGTCGAATGAGTTCGACAAGGAAAAATCGATTGTCGGTTTTTGTATAGAACGATTGTCGTTCTAGTACAGTAAGGCCAAAACATCGATGTTCACATGAGTTTTGCCTTGGCCGAATCTTCAAAACATCGATGTTGTGTGACAAACATCGATGTTTTAATGAAGATTGGCTTTGGCAGAATCTTGAAACATCGATGTTCAAGAGTTAAACATCGATGTTCTCTTGACGATTGGCCTTGGCAGAACTCTGAAACATCGATGTTCAAGAGTTAAACATTGATGGTCTAGAGCACTACCAAATTAGTTTGAGATTCCAGAATTCTCAAACATCGATGTTTAAGTTCAAACATCGATGTTCATGAGTTCCAGAAGTCTCAAACATCGATGTTTAAAAGTTAGACATCGATGTTTAAAACTACTGCCAGAAATCTTGAACTTCCGGAACTTCAAGACATCGATGTTCACAAGTTAAACATCGATGTTCTTGAGCTCTACCAAAAGGTTTGGAGTTCCAGATTCTCACAATATCGATGTTTAATTGTTAAACATCGATGTTCATGGGTTCTGCCAAAAGGTTTGGAGTTCCAGAATTCTCAAACATCGATGTATAAAAGTTAAACATCGATGTTCAAGAGTCGGACATCAATGTTCAAGAGTTAAACATCGATGTTCTTGAACACTGCCAAGTAGTTGGGAGAATCAGATTCTCAAAACATCGATGTTCAAAATTAGACATCGATGTTCTCATGTATTTTTGGCTTCCAAATTTACAAAACATCAATATATGATTTATAAAGAACATGCATGTGATGTATAGGAATAATATGTTGATTTAAATATTAAGTTCCTCTTTTGTTGCCTTCCATGATAAGCACTCATCATTGCTTAGATCAACACCTGGTAGGTTTTGCCAAAGCAAGGTGCCAATGTTTATCCTAGCAAGGTGCGACGGGATAATTGTAATATTCGAACTACTTATTGTGGGTTGAACTTAACTAGGTCATCTCAATAGGATTAAGGACTTAGTGGCAAGGAGTTGAGCTAAGTCTATGAGATAGACAAGAACAAGTGTTGTTCACTCAACTATCTAAGAGTTACATGAGATGTAATTGACAAGAGTTGTCTACCTAAATAACTATGATATAAGTGATCAGCCAAAGCTGACTTATCTTGTAGTGAAATATGGATCTTGGCCTACTTATAATTATTTTGATTTATGTAGTAGGAGCATCATTTAATAGAATTCCTTGTTAATAATTTATGTATACATGACTCTTATTTGTGTGAGTTGATCAATGTTGTAGAGTTATCATGGCACAAAACACTAGTATACTATCACTGTGATTTGTCCTTAAGAAGGAAAAGCTTAATGGGAATAACTTCCTTAAGTGGCATCATAATTTGAGGATAGTCCTCAAACAAGAAAAGAAATTGTATGTCCTCGAAGGGCCTGTTCCTATTGAACCGACACCTAATGCTCCTAGGGCAGAAAGGGATGCTTACAAGAAGCATATTGATGATGCTTTGGATGTTGCATGCCTTATGCTTGTCACCATGGACTCTGAGCTTCAGAAGCAACATGAGAACTTGAGTGCGTTCGATATGATCGAACATCTGAAAATGCTCTTTGAAGAGCAAGCTAGGCATGAGAGGTATGAGACCTCAAAGGCATTGTTCCAATGCAAGATGGCTGAGTCATCACCAGACAGGCCTCATGTGCTCAAAATGATTGGATACATTGACAGCCTTGAGGGTCTGGGTTTTTCCTTTGTAGAAGGAGTTGGCTATTGATCTAGTCCTGCAATTGTTACCGGATAGTTACAGCCAATTTGTCATGAATTTCAATGTGAATCATCTTGACAAATCCTTGTCTGAGTTGCTTAAAATGTTCAGAACAGTTGAGCAACAGATGAAGGCAAATAAATCCAACAGCATATTGATGGTTGGAAATAGCAAAGGAAAGGGAAAAAGTAAGAAGAAGAAATCTGCCAAAAAGTTTGGTTCATCTTCTTCACAAGTGCTGAAACCCAAAGGTGGTGTTCCAAAGGAAGGACAATGTTTCCATTGCAAGAGACCTGGCTATTGGAAGCGTAACTGCCCTATTTACCTTGAAGAGGTGAAAAAACAGAAGGGAAGTAAGACTTCCACTTCAGGTATTTTTGTCATAAAAGCTAATATCTCTATCTCTGCATCATGGGTATTAGATACCGGAAGTGGTTCTCACATTTGTGTAAATGTGCAGGATCTGAGAAAGAGTAGAAGATTAGCAAAGGGTGAGATAGACCTGCGCGTTGGAAATGGAGCAAGAGTTGCTGCATTAGCCGTAGGAACTTACTATCTATCCTTACCGAGTGGTTTGGTTTTATAACTTGACGATTGTTATTATGTACCCACCATAAGTAGGAATTTGATTTCTGTTTCTTGTATGGACAAGAAAAATTTTTCATTTGTAATAAAGAACAATTGTTGTTCTATTTATTTCAATGATATTTATTATGGTGGTGTATATTTAAGCAATGGTTTGTATGTTCTAAACCTAGAAACACCAATCTATAACATTAATACGAAGAAGGTTAGATTAAACGACTCTAATGAAACCTATCTCTGGCATTGTCGATTGGGCCATATAAACGAGACTCGTATTTCTAAACTCCATAAAGATGGACTTTTAGACTCATTTGATTTTGAATCATATGAGACATGTGAGTCATGATTATTAGGCAAAATGACGAAGGCTCCTTTTTCTGGTAAAGGTGAAAGAGCTTCGGACTTGATAGGTCTTATACATTCTGATGTATGTGGACCTATGTCAACACAGGCTAAAGGTGGATTTCAATACTTCATTACATTTAATGAAGATTACAGTAGATATGGCTATGTGTATCTTATGAAACACAAGTCAGAATCCTTTCAAAAGTTCAAAGAATTCAAAAGTGAAGTATAGAATCAACTCGGCAAGAGTATTAAAATGCTTCGATCTGATCGAGGAGGTGAATACTTAGACCGAGATTTTCTTGATCATCTAAAGCAATGTGGTATAGTATCACAACTTACTCCACCAGGTACGCCTTAATGGAATGGTGTATCTGAAAGGAGAAATAGAACTTTGTTAGACATGGTTCGTTCTATGATGAGTCAAGCTAACCTTCCTTCTTCATTTTGGGGACATGCATTATTGAGTGCTGCATTTACACTTAACCGTGTTCCATCTAAATCGGTTGAAAAGACACCATATGAGATATGGACTGGGAGGCATCCCAATTTGTCTTTTATGAGGATTTGGGGTTGTGAGGCTTTCGTGAGACGAGAAGCATCAGATAAACTCGGCCCTAAATCGGACAAATGCCTCTTGGTGGATATCCTAAAGAAACTAAAGGATATTATTTCTATAATCCCACAGAGCACAAAGTGTTTGTTGCTCGTACTGCTATTTTTCTAGAAAGAGAATTTATTTCTAGAGAGATTAGTGGGAGGAAAATAGAACTCGAAAAAGTTCGAGATATAGAGGCTGAGATGGAACAAGGACAGGAACCGCAAGTTGTTGTGGGTGAGAATCCTGTACCTGTAACACATAGACCGCGTAGGTCTGATAGGACTCGGTATGAGCCTGAGAGATATGGATTTCTTATGACTTATACTGGAGACGTGATGCTCATAGATGAGGATGAGCCACTTCCTATCAGCAAGCTATTACGGGTCCAGACTCTAAGAAGTGGCTAGAAACCATGAATTTGGACATGGAATCCATGTATGAAAACAAGGTATGGACCTTGGTTGATCCACCTGAAGGGGTAAAACCCATAAGTGCAAATGGTTCTTTAAGAAAAAGACCGACATGGATGGTAATGTGATTACCTTTAAAGGGTGATTGGTTGCGAATGGTTTCAAGCAAGTTCATGGTATTGATTATGATGAAACTTTCTTGCCAGTTTCCATGGTTAAATCCATCCGGATTCTATTGGCTATAGCAACATACCTTGATTATAAGATATGGAAAATGGGTGTCAAAACCGCTTTCCTTAATGGAAATCTTTTAGAGGATGTGTACATGACACAACCTGAAGGTTTTGTCACTCCAGAGAATGCTAATAAGGTATGCAAATTGCAGAGATCCATTTATGGATTGAAGCAAGCTTTTAGGGGTTAAAATCTTCGTTTTAATGAAGTAATCAAACAGTTTGGTTTCATTAAGAACGAAGATGAGCCATGTGTTTACAAGAAGGTTAGTGGGAGCACTATCGTTTTTCTTGTTATTGTATGTTGACGACATTCTTCTCATTGGGAATGATATTCCAACACTACAGTCTGTAAAGACTTGGTTAGGAAAGAATTTCTCCATGAAGGACTTAGGAGAAGCTGCCTACGTGCTAGGTATAAAGATCTATAGAGAAAGATCCAAAAGGCTTCTTGGGCTAAGTCAAAGTACATATATTGACAAGGTGCTAAAGAGGTTTAGCATGCAAGATTCCAAGAAAGGTTTCTTGCCCATGTCACATGGCGTATCTCTCTCAAAGAATTAATGTCCTAGTACATCTAAGGAGAGAGAGCGAATGAGTAAGATTCCTTATGCATCAGCAATAGGATCTATCATGTATGCCATGCTATGTACTCGACCGGATGTCGCATATGCTTTGAGTGTCACAAGCAGATATCAATCTGATCCCGGTGAAGGTCACTGGACAGCGGTTAAGAACATCCTTACGTACTTGAGAAGAACTAAGGATGCATTCCTTGTATATGGAAGCGTTGATGAGCTTGTTGTAAAGGGTTACACAGATGCTAGCTTCCAAACTAACAGGGATGACTTTAGATCGCAGTCAGGTTATGTGTTTTGTCTTGGAGGTGGTGCTGTTTGCTGGAAGAGTTCCAAGCAAGAAACAGTTGTCGACTCTACAACTGAGGCTGTGCAAAGTTCCTTCTGAGAACTATGTAGCAGATCCATTGACTAAACCTCTCACACAGCGGAAGCATGATGGTCATGCTACATCCATTGGTATTAGATACATGGATGATTGGCTTTAGTGCAAGTGGGAGATTGTTAGTGCAATATGCGCAAAAGCCAATCATTGGATGATTGTATATAGTCATGTATATATATTAAGGTTATTCCAATAAATATGTTTATGTGATAAACGCTTGCACATATTTATAACCCTAGAATATTTTGTATTCTTAAATGTCCCTAGTCGATTATTATTATGGATGGGTTGTAATAATAAATTAAGACTAGCGTATGTTGAGAATTATATGAGATATGAATTCTACATACGGGTACAAGTTAGAAAACTTGTGGACTGGACCGACCCGATATAAGAAAACTACATGGAACGTTATATAATTGTCATTAGTGATTCTTATATGTATTGTCCTTAGACCTGAGATCATCAAGGTTCCCAACATGTGAGTAATATACTTTGATATTACTCTTGGCTATTCGTAAATGAGTAGACCTAAGTGTATTCATTGGGTATATGATAAATGTGTAGTGGGTTTTATATGATCAAGATGAGATTCGTCCAACCCATATAACGGGTATATTATCAGATGGTTTTCTTGATAGAGTTGAACTATAAATGCATGGCCATGCTTGGATTATGTGATATGGTGATATCATTTGTATCCGTTTTACACAGTTAACTCAAGGATCAAGAAACGTAGATTAAACATATACGAGGTTGACATATTCCATGTCTCGTGTTTGATCTTGATAATGGGACGAAAGGACGATGACATGTTTCGAGGTATATTGAATCAGTACTGATCTTGTCGTTTGGGTAGCAATTATGTGTTGCTAGACGCCCTAAACGAGTTTACAATTATTGCCAAACGTTACAAGTGCTTACAGGGTCATACACTTAGAACTGTTGATTCGAGCTGGTGGTTGAACCAGGTTGGACCGTGGTTCGACCAGGTATTTGAGCTAGTGTTTGGACCATGGTTGGACTGTGGTTGGACCAGGGTCGTTTTGGGTTGATTTGGTTCACTAATTGCCTGAATTATTGAACCAGAATTAATGCCATATGATGTGTAATCCCATTAATGCTTAGTGGAGCATTAAGGCATAGTGCAGACATGATTAGACTTAAAGGATAATCATGATGGTTAAAGCATGATGATGTTGGCCATTGTCTCTATTACTCTATGCATTAATTGAGTGGGATGATGATCAGATCATTGTGAGACTTGTGTTCAGTTCTTCAGACTGGTGAAAGAGAGTTTTTCAGGCTGAAAAACACACACACACACATACTTTCTTTGAGAAAGAAAGTAACACATCAAACAGAAGTTCTAGCTCCCGGAATTCTGTAGCTAGCACTGCGGTTCGGGAGTGCTCGGGTTGGTGATCGCGAGACGATTGCTGGCTAGTTATCGACGGTTCGTGTGGATACCGTAGAGGAGTCGGATTTCTGTCCGGTTCTAGCTGATTCGGCTCAACAGTTGAGTGAAAGAACTCGACCAATCCAGGTACGAATTTTTGTTATTCGGTTTACTCTGTTTCACATGGATCCTCCATGAGCTCCGGATTTTTCCGCTGCATTTTTGTTTATCAAGTTTGCATGCCCGGTTACTTACAGTAGCTATACTTCAAATTTATAAATTTGATATCGTGAGTTCTGCTAAATGCATAATTAAAAAAGGTCCCATACGTACGTATGAATCCTCTGTGGCTTATGGTCTGTTCTTCTTTAAGCCGATGGCAAAATATCTAATTCTGCAACATAAATAAAGTCAATCAAATTAAGCTCTCTGTCCATTCTCATCCTGATCTTTTGATATATGTCTGACGACCAAACATCACTAACAAAACGAAATTATCTTTGATCACTTCATCCCTAACATCTGCCCGTCGCTTCCCCTCTTCATATAATTTTTTAACTTGGAATCCAGTAACTATGAGCTATCAAAATCCCAAATTAACATGGATAAGGAAGATATCATCCCAACTGATTCCACAATAAAAGAATTGCAAGGATCCCTACTGCTTTGACTCAATTGCAATGAATTTGTGTTGATATGGTTTGCATAAAATTAGACTAGGCTTTTATTAATTAATTGATCGGGAGGAAATATATTGGGTACGTAGAGCGTAAACAATAAAGAAAATCTGCCGTCTAACTTTGCCTGGGCCAAAGTTATTGATTATTTATTTCTTGGGCCTCCTTATAGTTTGTTGGAGAGTACCACCACCACGTTTAAAATCTTGGAAAGCAAAGTTTCTCTCTTTCGCTTGTAGAGTCCTCATGATAATTTGAAGAGTTCAGTGGTGCATCCCTGCAACCTTGGAAGAGTTCTTAGTACAATGGGCCTATGTGTGTCTCCCCTGAACTGCAGCCGTTCATCCTGGTTTGCGTATGCTGCATTACGGTCTATTTGGCTTGAAAGAAATAGAAGAATCTTCAGGAATGAAGCAGCTCATTTAGATCGAATTTTTTATATGGTCCATGTCACTCTCTGGATAAAAGCACTGCAAGCTGACTTCCTCTTTTTTTTTTTTATACTAGAAGAGTATCCTCGTCGACACGAGACAAATCTCTTCCGGGCTCCGATAAGCTGTACTTCCCCTTTAGCCCTTCGTACGGCCGGCATTTCTAATGCTAAGTCTATCAAGGGTTGAATTTATAGCACTCTAGTCTCTGTTTGCTGTAATCAGGTAGATAGCACTGCTTTGTTTATAACCTGCTGCTTCCTTTTCGTGGGCGTCTGCAGTTATACTGCTTGCCATTTTTGTAAATATACTGAATCAATAAAGCTGTTCGTTAGCATAAAAATAAAAATAAAAAAATCCTCATGATAAAATCGGTACCATCTTCTCTTCCCCTATATTTCATGTTTGTGTTATAAAATACCTACATAAGTGGAGAAGAAAGTAGTTCATCAAATGCAGAGAAAATTTCTTTGGAGTGGTTGTTCTGACAAATCCAAGGTCGTTCTAAAAATTTGATTGGCACTAGGAGTTTAAGTGATCAACAAAGTCGTAAAGCTTAATTATTGGTTTGTTGCAGGGTAAAACAAACTATACCAACTCGGCCATGTTTAGTACCACTTAGAATCCGATAGGAAACGCAAACTGAACCATTCTGTTGTTTGGTTAACCACAATTTAAGACATAATTATTATAATAAGGTTGTTTCTGACCAAATAAAATGGCTTATATATGATTCTCATCCCTTTCTGAGTGTAAACCAAGAGTTAGGATTTGGTTTTATATGTCTGTTCAGTTTGATCTTCATGCTGTCAGGTTTAAGTGGAGACCAACTGTTAAGTAACTATCTCAAGTAAAAGCTTGATGAGCAAATGGTTGAGGATTGTCTGAAAATGATGGTTGAGGATTGTCCAAAAATATTGGTGGAATTGATTAGTCAAAGATTTGTTTTGATCAAACTCTCATCAGTGAGGGCTGTTGAATTCAAATCGGTCCAAAGAAAACCAATCATTAACGAAAATGCGATACAATTAACCCCTTTAGTTAGTTTGGCACACAAGTGAGAACAATGCTGATCAATCTCATAAATATTGCAGGGAGCTATAATAGAAACTATTAGTCATTTTGTTTGGTGGATGTTAGAGTGAGACACCAATGGTATTTCAAAATGATTAAACGATACCAAGGGTGCAATGTTGAACCAAAAGTTTATTAGGTGACTAAAACGAAAAGACCTTTCTTGGCTATAGGAGACCTTTCTTTTAGTTCTTCTTTTTTTTAATCATACAAACTAGAGATTTTGTTGAAAAATAGAGATTAGTTTTTATTAATGAAAGCTCAACTTTACATACTATTTCCTGGAAGTATAAGCCAAACAAAGGTAATTTAAATAGCGGATCAAGATCAAACAAATTACCTAGTGATAGAGGTTGAAAATTGTAAAGGATAATGCTTGCAAGATATATCATACGATCCAAGATGTTCTCCTCGCTGCATAAAGTTTATATCTCTGAGAAAGAAAGGCTAATCTCTTTTTTGATGCTAATCGAGACTTTTATTCAAAATATGAAGATAAAGTCATACAAATACAAAGCTGCATATACCCAAGTCATAGAGCAGATGACAGGATAACAACAGGTACAAAAAAGCTACACTGATCTAAATAGAGATAACATGGATATTAAACAGGGAAGAAATATAAGATACAGAATATCAGTCAAAACACCTGTGCACACCATGCCAATGCCTCAGAACATCAACAGATGCAAGGATGCTATAATGGGAGCATGGAAAGTCCGGTTGTAAAGATTTGATCCACCAATAAGTAACCCAAGAAAGGCTAACTATGTTGAATGCAAGCAATAAAGTTGTGGTGACACATTTATGGATTGGAGGTACGATAGTTTATGCCTGCCTCTTAACTAACCCACCTCAATGTGTCCAGTTAGTTAAACCTGCAGTTGCTTTATCTTAAGAGAAGGGAGAGGTGAGAGCTTCTGTATAAACTAATGGTCTTCCGGAATTTCGAAAATTTGATCCTGAGAAAAACCCTTCCATATTCATCAGTTTCTTCATCAAGATTATCCCACTTCAGTACATGTTGAACCCCTCCAGGGAAGTGCAGGATCATGTATCCACCTTCTTTGACAGCTTGAGGAATGAAGTCGCACTTAAAATATACACGATCAACACATCCAACAGAAACATATCCAATAAAATGAACCCACGTTACCCCGTTGCAATCTTCCTTCCTTACGTATACAACCGCACCCACATGATTGCCTTTTAGAAAGAAAGATCTGCAGAGATATTCTCCAAGAACACCCAATCCTTTCCATTCCGCGTCCACTAATAAATCCCGCGACAACACCAGCACGGAGTCATCATAAAACTTCTCCATGGCCAAATCAAAAGCTATGATTTTTACTTTGCGGCCAGTCCAGACTTCCCAATGAAGTGCTCCATTCAAGAATAGACCCACCTCATGTTTTACTCGGATATGTTCCACGTAGCTGCCGGGAGATGTAATCTCCACCTCCTTCCAGAAACCTGCCCTCAATGAGAAAATCTCAACCTTCTTTCTCTTCTTCTTTTTGAGGAATGAGAAAATCTTAACCTTAGCTGGTTTCGTAACTGTAAGGATCTTGTAATCATCCGCCACCGAGTCGTATCAAAAACCACAAGCACAGATCCTACGATCACCAATATCTTGCAATTTTCTATAGATCCCCGTAAAAGGATTCCAGACAATTATCTCCTCAAATCTTGACTTGCTACGACGCACTGCTACACAAACTAATCCGTTGCATGATCCCAAAAACCGCACGTACTTGCCTGTTGGAAATTGTAGCCGGACAGGCTCTTCTCCGTCGCCAAGACAGCCTAATGATTCAATAGCATGACCATCGTTAACAGCAGAACATTGGAGGATCTTCTGCAAGTTGGTTTCGGGCGGTACTGTGGATTTGTTGGTTCTCAACTTCTGGAACTCGGAACTGACCAAGAAAGAGGACCATGACTTGGAGACTTGTCTGAATCGGTGAATGGATTTGTTTGGTAACATCACCAGTATCTCTTCCACAATTACCGAAGGTAATGTAAGATTTGCCATTGTACATACTAGAGAGCACACCTTGTGGTAGCTAGGTAGGGTTACAATATTTGTGACAGAGACTCCGATGTGTTATATATTAATTGTTTGATCCTTTCTAAGGAATGATTTACACAAAGCCTTCCTGCTTGTTCCACAAGCCAAGGATTAACATTGATGAGTTATTAAAGCATGAAACCTAAACAACTCAGTCTCGGAGAACTTTTCTTCTGTCCCAAGTTAAAAATTTTCTTTACCAACAAGGTGTTGGCGTAGAAACGTGGAGGTATGGAAAATGCACCTGTTGGGAGTGGTTAAATATGTTAGACCCCGCTCGTGGTCTTAAGCTAAATGCCCGGGAAGCGAGATTGGGTGTCCAGCCACGGATGAGATTAGTCTGGCTTGTCGAGCTGGGATACTCATTAGTATCAAAAAAAAAAAAGTTAAAAATTTTCTTTCACCCACCTCTAGTTAACAAACTATACATGGCCTGTAAACAATTAGTTTTAATCGTTTCTAAAAATAGATAAAAGAAAGCAAAGGAAAAACTACCTTTTGCTGTTGTGGTAGATTAATTAGGAGATGGAATTTAGGAGAATATGGACAATTTACAACTTTGCATAATCATGTAATGTTTGCAGAACAATTCACTAGCAAAATCATCAAAATATTATTCATAAGATTGTTGGTGATTTCTGAAACAATTCTGAAATTTTGTTAGTAAAATCATCAAAGTGAGGGGATATGAGTGACTATATATTGTACACTGATTTTTTTTTTAATTTGTCTCAGACATTATACATATTAAATTGGAAAAAATTTTAGAGGCATTGCGCGCGATAGCTATACTTCAAATTTATAAATTTCATATCAAGAGATTGCTTCAGCTTATCAGCCTTCTCGGGTCAAACACACATAGGGTGTAGAGAAATTTGGAACAGCCAGCCTTGAACTTGACCACATCTTTGCTCCTTTTGATCTTCACAGAGCGTGCATCTTGCCTCCTAGCAGTAAGGAGGAAATCCTTGATCTTGTGTAATTGCTAGAGCTGTGCGTCTCCGGGCATCCATTCCTTTTATATGGAAATTGTGCATAAAAGTTGGTTTCATTCCAAGAGGTCTAACGCTGAGTTTGGGAAATATTGGAAGGGGGAAAGAAGATAGAAACAACAGAAAGGGAAAGAGTAGAATATAACTCAATTACTATTTGATAATAATTGACTCCTTTGGCCGTAGAAGATCTAACCTTTCAGTTCATGTTTTTTATGCTATAGTTTTATATATTGAAAGCTGCTGCACACCAAATTATGCATACAGGCTGATCATGGATGTGATATTAGTTCATGCTACTCTCTGGGTAACTGATGCACACCAAATTTACAATTATCTTAGATAGTCGCCACTAGAAGCAATGAAGTTAGGGGTGCCAATTCTAACAAAAAAAAAAGGGGGAAAAAAAGAAGGGAAGAAAAGTTGAGGTGCCAGAATAATAGCGGTACCTTTCAGGCCCTTAATTAACCCACCTCAATGTGTCTAGTTAGTTAAAGCTGCAATTGCTTTATCTCAAGAGAAGGAAGGATAGGGAGAGGTGAGAGATTCTGTATAGGGCATAGTGTTCAAGTGATTGGAAAATCGGATGTGCATGAAAAATTCCTCAGATTCAACAGTTTCTTCAGCATTGTCCCACTTCAGTATATGTTGAAGGTCTCCAGAGAAGTGCAGTATCATGTATCCACCATCTTTGACAGCTTGTGGTATGAAGTCGCACACAAAATGTACATAATCATCAACACATCCAGAAGAAGTATATGAAATAAAAGGAACCCAGGATTCCCCGTTGCCATATTCCTTCATTACGTAAACCTTGTCTACCACATCATTGCCTCTGGAAACCCAATGCATGCAGAGATATTCTCCAACAACTCCCAGTGATTTGTAGTTTCTCTCTTCATCCCCCAGCAGAACCAGCTCGGGGACATCATAAAACTTCTCCTTGGCCAAATCAAAAGCTATGATTTTTGGTTTGACACAACCAATCCAGACTAGCCAATGAAGTGCTCCATTCAAGAATAGACCCACCTTGTGTTCTTGTCGGATAAGTCTCAAGCAATTGCCAGTCGTTCCCAACTTTAGGTTGGGAAAATCTTAACTTTAGGTTCGTTCCCAACTCGTTTCGTTGCTATAAGGACCTTGTAATCATCAGCCACCGAGTCATATCCAAAGCTAAAACCATTACCAAACCTCCTCATCCTATAACCAAAATCATCAATATCTTGCAATTTTCTACAGGTGCCAGTAAAAGGATTCCAGACAACTAACTCCACAACTCTTGACACATGACATACCGCGACACAAACTAATCCGTTGCACGATCCCACGAAACACACATCCTTGTCTGTTGGAAAACATACACGGACATGATCTTCTCCTCCGCCAAGATTATCCAGTGACTCAATAACATAGCCATCGTTAACAATAGAACGTTCGAGGATCTTTGGCAAGTTGGTTTCCGGCGGTCTAGATTTGGTTCTGAACCTGTGGAATTCTAAACTAACCGAGAAAGAGGACCATGACTTGGAGACCTGTCGGAAACGGTGAATGGATTTGCTGGGCAACAGCGCCAATATCTCTTCCACAATTTCCCAAGGTAATGTAACTGTATTTGCCATTGTATATAGACAAGAGAGCACACCTGTCGCTGAAGTATTTTATGGTCGGTAGGGTTGCTTGTGACGACAGAGACTCGGATGCCTGATATATTGATGAATTATTCTACCAATATATATATATATATATATATATATATATATATATATAAGTTATTCAAAGTGTGAAACTTAAACTCATAAAGACCTTTTCTTCTTGCCCAAGTTAAAAAAAAATTCCTTTACCATCTAATTAACAAACTATATATATGGCCTGTTAACAATTAGTTTTTGACGTTTCTTAAAAAAAACAAAAGATTGGAGAAGCTACTTTTCGGCTTATCTTTTTATGCTAACCGATGAACTTATTCATGAGATCAATCAACACATAGTAAGATAGTGGAAGAAGTCGCCAATATACAATATGGAATTAAGGGAACGGACAATTTACTATGTTTTTTTTATGCTAAAGAGTGATTTTTATTAGTACCAAAAGGCAAAGAAGACAAGTACAGGGGGAGGGGATTTGTGTCACGCACTAGGATTTCCAAGGCACACAGGAGTCCTAGTTTGAGTCGGTGTGCGTGTGGGCTGACCCATTCAGACTTGGACTAGGTTTGGCCACCTTGAGTTTGAGTAGGAGTGGACAAGTAAAGTAGAATTCTAGCCTAGGTAGGATTCCTTTTACTTGTAGAGAAAGTAAGCTGAAACCTTGCGGTACCTATTATAAATAG
>JAKUCV010001085.1:4793-61328 GCA_028386065.3 Turnera subulata | reverse complement strand
TTTTTTTTTCTTTTCTTCCCTTCCTCCTTCCATCTTCACCGGTTCTGCTTTTTAAACTGTGTTTTTTTTTTCTTTTTTTTACTATTACTCATGTGATCCCCTAATAATGCAAATCGTCCGTATTACGGGCGAATCCAATCCAGACCAGAAAATAACCGATACCTCCTTAGTTATTTTCCGATGTGATTTTCCGAGAAATTCCGAAACCCGAAAAATACCAACTTAGGTTCGAAAAATCCGCGGGAAAATCACGAGCGCGGGAAACCCTCGGTTTCAAAAAACGACTCCCGATTTACCTTGAATTAATTACCCAAGATTAATTTAACAGTAAATCACGGTAAATAGACTTTTACAGTCCGGTAAAAATCCAAAATTTTACCCGGGCTGTTACATTCTTCCATCAAGTCATGTAGGAACTCCTTCAACAATTGTTTCAAAACTCACACTAGATGAACAATGCAGAGAAGATACACATGGTTTAAACAATGAGGAAGAAGAGAAATGAACATTTATTTTTGTCAATATTTAACTATCTCAAGTTTAACTTTCTCCATGAAAGAACATTTATTTTTGGTAGAACCATACAAATTAGTTATGATTCAACATGTAGATTTTTTAAAAAATTTTCAGCTATATTATTTTTTTGTCAATATTTTCCTCTTATAACAAATCATTAGATAAACTATTAAATTAGAATTCATTAAATTAAAATGAGAATTTTTCCTTTAATAAAATAGGAAGGAACATTTATTGTTTTATATCATAAACAATATTATAAAAATATATCCATTCTAAATTGTCTATATGTTCAATATATGCTGAAAATACTTAAATTGTTAATGATAATCAACCATAACGTGAGATAGGTGTGAGAGCCCATCCTTTAATTTTGTTTTAGTTAAATCCACAAAAACTTTTTATATATATATATATATATATATATATATATGTGTGTGTGTGTGTGTGTGTGTTAATTTAAATTCAACTCAAACTATTTTTATCATATAATTTTAGTTGTTTATTTTCATCTATTATTGATTTTAATTATACAAGGAGCTTTGATTTCTCTAGTCAATTCCTCTCAATATCAATCCGAAATTCAAAAACATTATTTTGTTCTAATAATAAAAAAATATTTCAATTATAAATGAGTAATTTTCCCACCAACAAACATCATACTAAGTCGAAGTGATTAACTTTCCTATCAATAATAATCCTAAAACGTAACAATAGACATTTAAAACCCCATCCCTCCCCAAAACACCCTCTTACGCTTCACATAATTACAGCCACAGTCTTCAAACAATCCTCGTAAATTCCACGTCGCGCGAAGCCCATAACCGTCCACAAAAGACAGTTAATGTTTTTTTCTTTAATTTCTTCAACGGCCCCAACGGTCTACACCCAACTGACTGTTCAAAGAAAGCACACTCACTTTCTCTCTCTAAAGAACCCATTTTTAATTTACAGTCTCACTTTCTCTCTCTAGAAATGGTCTTCTCCGTTTACTCTTCCCTCCTCTCTCTTTTCTTCTTCTTCTTCTTTTCCCTTTCCAATTTTTCCACTTTTAAATTGTTATTAAAACCCTAAAAAAACCTCCCCCTTTTTGGATCATATATAAATACACCCACTTGATCAAAGTCATAGATAGAGAGAGAGAGATAGAGAGAGGTAGAGAGAGAGACGGAGAGAGAGAGAAGATGACAATGTTCGTGATCGAGACGGCACTGGAAGTCCTGGTGCCGACGTGGTGGGAGATCAAGGTGACGGTGGCGGCCGCCGCTTTCGTGATCGCCTCGTGGTGGTTCTTCTCCCTCGGCGGAGGACGGGAAGGTGATTGTGGCGGCGGCGGCGGTGACCGACTGGATAGTGGCGGAGATGTGGTTGATGAGAAAGACAAGGTCAATTCATTCAGTTTTTTTTTTTTAACTTTTTTGCCTTTTAAAGTTTGATTCTTTACTTTTTTGGGTGATTTTAAAACTTTGGAATATAGTAAAGTGGTGATCTTTTTTAGAAAGTAAGTGGTGATTGAAAACTGTCAGTGTTATGTTCAATTTAGGCAATATCGATGGTTGGTTAATTTATGGTAATCTCTTTGTTCCTGGAGGGCAATATGTGACTCTAATGTTATGTGTCTCTAAAAGGAAGTATTGCAAGTTAATCATTTCCTTTTCTGGGTACTGGAGGATGAAGTGGAACGACTTGGGATGTAGTTTGTGTTGGACTTCTGAGGGTTTATGGATGATCAATTGTCTAATGGACATATAGTCACTGGGACTTTTAATAGTTTGTGTAATGTGAGTTTGGAGTATTTGGTAACTAATTCTATTTGGAGAGCTTGCTTTCTAATTTCTTTCCTTTTCTCACGTGAGATGATGATATTTATGACTTGATTGCTTCACTGAGACTGTACATTATTCTCAATGCTTTAAGTACTATGTTTGACTGTGATTGACGATGAGGGCTTAGAACTGTCTCTTTCTGCTGTTTTGTGTGCCACTTGCTTCATGAAGTAATTTTCCACTTCTTTGACATGCAGTTCTGCACTTATTTTGTAGATAGGCCAGTTGAAAGGAGATCCTCAAGCCAATTCTGCATACATTATCAAGGTACAAATATGTTTCTTTTCAGCATGTGGAGTTTGCTGTCTGCCAAATTGTTTCCTCCTTTTCTCTTGTTTTAGTTAGTGATTCAACACTGTGGTGCATGGTTTTATTTCAGGTGGAGTTGTTGGCTGCTAAGAATCTTATAGGCGCAAATTTAAATGGCACTTCTGATCCTTATGCCATCATTACCTGTGGTTCAGAGAAGAGATTCAGGTTTAAATTTCATATTTGCTCAGTTGCGGATTGGATTTTTGTTGACCTGTGATTATGACTGAGTGATGGGGTATGGAGGGAACAGCAATGTCAGAATTGTATTGAACACTTTTTTTTTTCATGAATAATTTTCATTGAGGTCTTCTCTTGATTAAATTAAGGGCTATTGATAGTTGCAATGCTTGATTAGTTGTTACTTCCTGAACACTACTTTATCCTGCTTTTGCTAATTCAACTTTTACTTTGTTCCCGCTGCAGCTCTATGGTCCCTGGCGCAAGAAATCCAATGTGGGGTGAAGAGTTCAATTTTTCAGTTGATGAGCTTCCGGTCCAGGTATGCTAGTTGATTGCTATGCTTGTAGCTTCGGTACTTTAAAAAGTATTTTACTGATAAGATGTAGAGTTTCTTCAATTCCGTCTATGTTGAAGGATACTTATGGGGGACGCATGTTTAATTGTAGATAATATGCAATCACTAGTGAAATTATAATTGCGCCATCGGGTTGTTTCCGTAGTTTCTTTTGCTACTGGCTATTACTCTTGTTTTGGTCTTTTGCTCTGGACAAGAAATGCATAATCGCCAGCTGATAACCTAAGTGATGCTATGTTTGTTGCTTACTAGGTGTTACATGGGTGTTCTAAGCAGGCACCTTCTACATCTTGTTTACATTTTTTTCTCCTTCTTCTACTCTTATGTGGTATATGCCCAGACTCCATCAAATCTATGTTGTTGATTGAGAAGTGTTGCTTGGTTTCTTAAGGAAGCACCTTCGACACTTGTCTCTTTCTTTCTTCTTACTGCTGTGCTTTCTGATTGAAGTGGCATTCTCCAGTTTTTTAGGCTCCACTGTGCTTCTCGGAATCTCATTTCTGCAATGCAATACAGCTATTTTTACATTTTCACCTTTTTATGCTTCTCAAAAAATATTTTAATAATCTTCTCTTGTTAATACTTAAGCTTGATGAGATTCAATATTTCAGTTTCAAAAAGTGTTCTACTTGTACTTTCTCTGTTGCTTCAGGTAAAATTGTGAAAGTTTTTGACTGACTTGTCTGCAGTTGACCATTTGGAGCAAAATGAACATTTACTTCGGTAAAGATTTTTTGTGTTGTAACTTGCAAGCTAATAACATTTGTTTCTTGTCAGATTAATGTAACGATATATGATTGGGATATAATTTGGAAAAGTGCTGTTCTTGGTTCTGTAACGGTCCCAGTTGAAAGTGAAGGTCAAACTGGTGCAGTATGGTACACATTGGATAGCCCATCAGGGCAGGTAAATTTTTTTTTTCCTAAATTTCTATCTGATTCTCTCTCTCTCTCTCTATTTGATTTGACGTTAAATTTTTTCTTCTCATTGTAAGTTTTATTTCACATGGAAGCTAATGTACATCTTGCGCTGCATGTCAGGTTTGCCTCCATATTAAAACTGTAAAACTACCTGTAAATTCTACCAGGTAGTATTTTGGTTTAGTTTCTTTCAATTTTTCCTTTGGATCTCACATTACGATTTACCTTAGCAAAACGTGCTATTTGATGTGCTGTATAATCACCTTCATATTTTCATATTTCTCCCTCTGTCCATCACTTTTCCGCAGTTGGTAATATCAAGCAAAAATACTTTAATTTTCAGTATTTTAACCTCAAAACATGCATAAGGCTCCATCTTTTGAGTTGATGATGCATATTGAATAAGAATATTGGTAGAGCTAGAAGTAGACAACATATCCATAATTATGTTAACTTTGGCTTGTCTTTGTTGGATTTCTTAGTTGGTCTCTTAGGAGTATGATCCTTATGAGTATTTGTGGACCAGTATGTGAGGAATTTGGGTCCATATATTTGTTTAACATACATCTGGTTGCATATGTTACAATAGTTTATCCCCATATTGATGTTCCAATGACAAAAAATATGCATTGTCTTGCTATCTCATCTTGGTCAGTCCATCTAATTGTTCTTTTCCATCATTCTTGGGTAGCAATTTATTGTTTTAAAGACTAATTGTCATAGTATAGTGATTCTATTATTATTCACACATAATGTCCATAGTTAATATAGCGCTGCTGGTTCTGAATAAGTAGTATTTCTCACATCTTGATTATTCATGTCGTGACTAGAATGTGCCTTAGATATTGGTGAAATTGTTTTTATGTTAAAATTGGTTTGCTTTTGCGACAACAGAGGTATTAATGGATTTGCTGGGGCCAACACCAGGAGGAGGGCCCCTTCAGATAAACCGGGGCCCACTGTGGTTCATCAAAAGCCAGGACCTCTTCAGACAATATTTCATCTCCTTCCAGATGAGGCAAGTAGAGGGAAAATATTTTTTGCTGGGTATATGTAGAGAACTTGTTAGAAATATTTTGAGACAGTACTCTTTTATGGTTCTTTTCCAGCATCATATCAGTTGCTAACCTGATGGACAGGATATCTATTTCAGGTAGCTGATCATAGTTATTCTTGTGCTCTTGAGAGGTCATTTTTGTACCATGGCAGAATGTATGTCTCAGCATGGCACATATGCTTCCATTCTAATGTTTTTTCTAAGCAAATGAAGGTCAGCTTCTCCTTCCTATTAATTTGGGGTAATTGCTGCTAGTCATGTGTTGACTCGAACATAATTATGTTATAGATTGATGGGCTCTACCAGTGGATGATATTCATTGTGTCATGAAAAGCCCTTCTCTCCCTCTCTCTCAATGTCTACAGAAATATTGGCTAGAAGGGATACCCAAGTCTTACCTGTAGATTCTAACATAAGTTGTTGAAAAGTTTTAAGGTCTTAAAACAAATGCCTTCCTGTTTCACTCCTTCTCCCACATTATACCTTGCCTGGCGGTGATTCCTACTCTTGGCATCTCTTGAGTAAATATGTTCTCCTTTGTGGGGAAAAAGCAACAAACACCTTACCTTTCAGGAAAACATACACAGGACCACAGACATACAGAAACATACCCAAAGCTTATTTCATTTAATATTCTGCTTTTACCCTGGGAAACTCCATTACCTCGCTTTACATTTTGGATGCTTGTTGTTTGAGCTTGCTTGAATTAATTTACCTAGACATATAAGATGTATCTCAAATGTCGAAAGGACAGATTGAGTAAAGATTAAAGCTGCTTGTCTTGAAATTCTAATGATCTTCATTAAGCATGTCATACATTCCCATTTGTACAAATCTTTACTTGGATCTAGAAACTTTTAGATTGAACTTTGTAGACTAATCTTTTCATTCCTATTACTCAGATTATTTTACTCTTTTATTTCTTGACAAAATCATCTTCTATATTATCATTGTTGATGATGTTTTGGCCTTAAGGTAATCTCAGGTTCATGTTCATGCTTCATTAGTTTGATAATTTGTATTTTCCTTTTTTGAACATTTCACAGGTAGTTATACCATTTGGAGATATAGATGAGGTAAGGCCTTCGATTCATTTTGTTATGACTTTTTGTCCTTGACCATGTTGTCAAGGCCAGAAATACTTATCATCTTGTGGTTGTCTCTTTTATCATGCGACCTTTCTTTTCATTGTTTATGCAGATACGTAGGAGTCAGCACGCATTCATTAATCCTTCTATAACAATAATTCTTCGTATGGGAGCTGGTGGCCATGGTGTGCCTCCTTTAGGAAGCCCCGATGGTTAGTGTTTCAATTCATGGCCCTAAATTGTTTGTATACTTCTGTATGCTTATCTGTCACCAGAAAAAAAAAAAAGAAGAAGAAGAAAAATGAATACTGAGATTCTAATATTACCATGGTTCAGTTGTTAAGTTGTGCTAATATTGCTCTTATCCTTAACAATTGCAGGTAGAGTCAGGTATAAATTTGCATCATTTTGGAACAGGAATCATACATTTAGAGCTCTACAGCGAGCACAAAAGAACTATCATGCAATGTTGGAAGCTGAGAAGAAGGTATACCGCTGTGTTCTATAATTTAATATTGCTTTGATGCTCTATGTCTACTCTAATGCTTCCAACAACGTACTGAACTTTGTTTTTCTGCTTTTGGTTTATTTTTTCTAAATAAAAAATTGACCGAGTATTCTCCTAATGGTCTTAGGAGAGGCAAGAGTCAGCATTGCGTGCACATAGTAGCTCAGTCAAAGGTAGTAGAAGGCAAGCCAAAGTTCCTGAAGACAGTGTCCGGAAGACTGAAAAGCTTCAATCTTTTATCAAAGAAGAGGTTCTTGTTGGTATATATAATGTATGAAACATCTTTTCCACTATCTTCTTCTTGTGATAATGAATTATTACTCTATTCAATGTAGATAAGTTACTGTTCTTTTCTGCAGGATGTATTTCCTTGCACTGCTGAGCAGTTCTTTACTCTGCTGTTAAGTGACGACTCTAAGTTTACAAGTGAGTATCGTTCTGACAGAAAGGATACAAATCTTACGGTAAGTGTTAAGTTGATCCTTGCATCTGTTGATTAGATAGATCTTCACATTATTCTTCATGTCTGGTTTATATGAGAAATTAGCTTAAGCTCAATGAGAAGAATATGCTTAGATTAATAGCGCTCTTATCCTGAAGATGGCTAAGTGTACAGGAGTGACTATGACTGGATTGAAGAGATTGCTTCTGTTCTCTATCTTTGTCTTAATCCATGCATGATTTGATGTGCCAGAGGGTGGAGTAACTTGTCGCTGTAGATTTCATGTCATCACTTATGAAGAAGGAATAAGAGTAAAAAGAAATTGAAATTAAGGTCTACCATAGTATATGGGTAATTCACCCAGAACATCGATTTTTTTCAGGGTTATGTAGTTATATTCAAAATTATGCATGTAATATTGGAATTGTTTTGCTAATAATTTTGGATTTATGGTTATGAATGGGTAGCTTGCAACTTATCCATTATTATCAAATTCCAGATGGGACAATGGCATACGGCTGATGAATATGATGGCCAAGTTAGAGAAATAACTTTCAGATCAATATGTCGAAGCCCCATGTGTCCTCCAGACACCGCCATGACAGAATACCAGCACGTGGTTCTATCACCAGACAAGAAAATGCTGGTCTGACCTCTTATCTCATCCCCCCTTGTGCTATTATGGTTGATCATCTCTTTTTTATGAATTCTATTGATGTTTTTTATTTGATAAATGAAAGAGCATTTAGGCAGCAGATTATAGGAGACACACAGTGCATAACTAAATCAGAAACCAAAACAGAAATACATTTTATTGTGTTTTTCCTTTTCTCTTTAAAATAGATACTATTCGCATAGATTATTGATATCTCTACTCCGTTGCCTCCTTTTAGGTTTTCGAAACTGTGCAGCAGGCGCATGATGTTCCGTTTGGATCTTATTTTGAGGTATGTCAGTGGATATTCCAGAGCATTCCTTTTACCGAAGGCATGTGTGATCGTCTTGTTATAAAGGGCATTAAAAGACTTAAGTCGTGACTGACAAAAATCCTCTCTGGTTGAGAAAATGTTACAAGTAATACTTAACATGCACATTTTTCTGGTGTATATGTAAGGCTTTTGCTTTGTTCAATTTTGGGTGCCGGGGACTGTTTTTCTAGGGGGAAAAATTGCTCAAACTTTTGGAATAAATTAAATATTAAATTGTGAGAGCTCGTGTGTGCTGCTTCACATTTTGACATTACTTCCTCTATCTATAAGCATCTAAACTTCTGATTTTTTTTTCTTCAACAATATTGATGACTTATATTGCCTCTTCTGATGCATCAGGTTCACTGCCGATGGAGTATGGAGACCAATAGTGAAAACTCATGTACAATTGATATAAAAGTTGGTAGGTTTTGAGTCACTGTTCCATCAAAGTTGTGATAATTTGTCTCTATTTCTGCCCAACTTGATTTTTTATGTTTTTGTTTATGCTTGCCAGATTACTTCCCCCTCCACTGTTATTGTTCATGAAATTTCTATGATTTATCTTGTTAACTTGGGCATAAAGTTATTGTGTTTGTTTTCAGTATATATATGAGACCCAAGCTGGCTGACCCTCTCCAACAATGCTTTTGGCTAAACTATTCATACTGCTAGTCCACTTGATGCTAAAATGATGGCACACGTGGAATCTAATTTACATCGTTTTCTGCTCAAGTGTGAATGCATTTCGTTTGCTGGAGTTTGGGAGTTATGCATTTTTATGCATGTAGTTGTATATGCATATTCTCTTGTATATTCCAAGCATTGAACTTCCCGATCTCTTTGTTCAAGAGCTTTATTGTTTCAAACTACTGCAGGTGCACACTTCAAAAAATGGTGTGTGATGCAATCCAAAATCAAGGCAGGTGCTGTTAGTGAGGTTAGTTTCATCTCTAACCAAGCCGCACTAGTTTTGTTTTTTTTTAATGTACGTCTATTCCTAACTAGAATTGAACCAAATAGCTGACTTTTACATTTCACTCATATTTTGAATTGGTGAATGTTAAATATGAATATGAATTTGACACTTTTTGCTACCTTTTGCAGTATAAAAAAGAGGTGGAATTGATGTTAGAAGTGGCACGCTCATACATCAAGTCGTGTAACAATTCTGGTGGGGAAGCCAACAACTCTTCATCAATTTCAACTGTAACACAAGATTGCTAGCTGCTAGTTATACTCCCAGCAGTAAATGCTGGGTCAATTTGGTAAATCTTGTTATATAGTTTGTAATTTATTCAAAGTGCTGCCCTTTGTGATGGCAATAGGTGTTCGTCTGTGTGTTGTGTTTGTAACTTCACCCTGTCTCCTTGTAATGAGAATTAGTGGTGTTCTTTATAATTCTTGCAATGCAAAATAATTTGTGAACGTAACACCAATTGCCATTCAAGTGTTATAGGAGCAAGGAAACAACTGCTGACAATTGGTGCCGCGAAAATTATGCAGGACAGAAAGTTACAAAGTCTGCAAATCTGCAATAGGCACCAGTAGATCGGTATCAGGCCACAAAAAGAGTACTTAAGTAGCAAGATAAATTGGATGCACAGATTCTTCAATAGAGATTGTGACAGATACTTATATTTCACCAATGAATTTCAGATCAACATATCTTGTGAAAAATAAGGCATTATAAAGGTCCAGGAGTCCTCTCTGAAGGGGTTCTCCACTCATCCTTTAAGCAATGGATAAACCAAGTGTTGCATTTGTGCAAAAATTTGATGTGTGAAATATAAAGATTTAGATTTACAGCAATAGAAGGGAGCGGGAGTGAAAGTTTAGAGTGTCCATGTGTGTTTGATCAACAATCCTCAAGAAGTTTCAATTACCATGTAAAGCAAACAAGAATTTCTCATTGCAAGTTTTCGTAGATCATAGCTGGAGTTAAGGAATCCAAATTCGAGGCCAATTCCTGGAACACACTTAGATTTAAGAAAGCAAAGCTTGCTAGTGTGTCTTTGATACCATAAACAAGATATGAAAGACATACATAAAAGTGATTAATCTTTACATCCTCTTCTCCAAATTGGGCTGATGAGTAGGTTGCAGCACGAAGGGAAAAGGTATAGAGGAGTTGTACTCACTCAATTTCTCCTGACCATAAGCATTATCCATCTCTCTTGCTTCCTCTTCTTCCACAGCCATATTCTCTTGCTGTTGCTGCAGAATAAAGCTGAGGCGCTTACCCTCCTCCTCCAAAACCTGAGTATTTCTCTCAATCATCCTGTAGTAATCCCACTGCTTCTCCCGAACACTAGCAAGCCCATTTTCAAGTGCATCCGCAATGGAGATGAGCTCACTGTGGTGCAAAGATGCTATCTCTTCCCCTTTCAGGTGCCTGAGTTCGACCTGCAATGTGTCATTCTCCTTCTTCATTCTGTTAATCTCATCGTTCAGGCTCTCATGCTTGGCATCCCACAATCTGTTGTTACCTGCAGACTGTTTCTGATAACTCTCTAACATTTCCTCCAGACTAGTAGAAGGGCTGCAGTACTCATGCATCTTCCCTGAGCTAGCAAACATCAGTAGGGAGACTTTAGCATCACAAAGGATGGAGATCTCCTTGGCTTTCTTGATCATCCCATTCCTCCTTTTTGAGTAAGTCACCTGCCTGTTGCTTGAGTTCTCAATCCTCTTGATCTCAATCTTGCCTCTCCCCATGATCTGATATCTTCACACAACAACAAACCCTTCTCTTCTTATAAAGGAAAAAGCTTATACTCTATCAAGTACAAAATTTATCCTCCAGAAGTAAAGAGTTGTTAATGAAAGATACATGAGAAGCTCTTTAAAACAGTATAATTCATCTCATCTTGGTCCCCATTATGGGGGGGGGACATTCTTGAGACTCATCAGTCAATGTCAGGGGTTCAAATGCAACCATGTTAGATGAAATGCAATAAAACTACACACATATATATGCTACTGCTTAGTGGTCCACAATCAGAACTTACTCACAATCAAGAAGGCAACTGCTAAGTACTGATCAACAGTTGGATTTTGTTGCTATAGATTTGCAGCATTAATGTGAATGTGATGAAGAGTACTCTTACAATTAACATGTGCCATAAGTAGGGTCTGGTGGTGATGTACACTGTTCCATTGGATGCAGTTAGCCTGCACGTTTGATGGTAACAGTACTCTGTAACATGTGCCATTATTTTCTGATTCTACACGAAACATAGGATTGATCTGATCTGTTAAAAGGATGATTTCCATTTTTGTGTAATCATATAGTACCACGGATATTTATTGAACATGCAGAAGAGAAGGTTGTCAATGGCGGAATAATCAATGTGGAGGATGCCCACTTGTGATGAGAAGATGATGGAGAAATATAGCTATGGTGTGAATAGAAATACAGGCCAAATGTTCCTCAAGCCCAAAGCCAAGGAACCTCACAGCCCAATCAGGAATAAACTCAAGGAATCCAAGGCCCTACAAAGTTGAGAGATACAATCAAGGAATTGAAAGCCCGGAACTGTCTAATCTATGCTTCAACTTAGAAAATCATTTACTTGAAGTAGATTAGATGTGTGATCTGTAACCTACACAATTGCATGCAATATGTTCGAAGGATCTGTATATGCAGGACTAGTAATACAACATTATTAGCAAGAAAAACCTATTACTCTGCTGTTCTTCAGGTGTTGCAAAGCTAGAGAAGTTGAATCCTGCTAACATCAGTACCTGGACATTAGAATTCTGAGAATGGCTAGCTGTGCTCTCCATCTCCCCCCTGGCCATGGGATAAGACATAGGAGTTGTCTTGAGTTGCCATCTCTCACTCTTTCTCGGATTGAAGTCTGCCATTGAAAGAATGGGATGTTTATAAGGAGATTTGTGTAAAGAAAGAATCTGTAAATTAACAAACACTTAACAAAAGAAGCTGGCTGGGTGTGGACACCAAACGCCCGGTTGTTCCTCTTAGTGTCCGGCCGCCTTTTAAAGCCTATGAAGGTGACTAATCTAGATTCGGACATTATCGGACTGAAGCTTCTCTCAACGTATTCGATGCACAAAAATGGGATGGTGGAGTCGCTTTTAAACTTTGAAACTAGTAAGAATCATTACTAATAAAGCACTATGTGTGCTTGTGATTTTCTTGATTTTATAATTCTCGTTCCAGTCAAGTTGTGTGTTGATCATCTGAACAGTTATATACAGACTTTGCTTGCATGTGGCATACCATGGATCCTTCGAGGACATTGCAGCACAATATATAATAACACATAGAAAAGAGATATTTCACTAATGAGCTATAGTTCAAGTCTATATTGTTGTCTTTAATTTCTTTTAGGGGCTGAAGGTCTCAAGCTCGAGTCCGAAAAGGAATGTATACAATGGAGATTAGACAAACTGAAAATGAAGACATGAAACTCCAAAACCAAGTGGCTTAAGTTGAACGTCACCCATCATAGCTAGATGCGCGACCTAGGTCTAGACATGAAAACTCCAAGACAGGCAAGTAGCTTATAAGGAAGATTTGATCATAGACATTTGTGAGCCAAGATGTCCTGCAGTTGGTTGATCGATATCGAACATAGTCTTAAGCTCACTGGAAAGACGTTCCATTGCAAGGGCCGGCAAGCTAAATGTGGCTATAATCCTTTTCTCTCCTTTCTGATTAGTAAACGGAAGAAGGTAGCCGCATCCTAAGAACTCAGGGCATCCAGCATCAGCTGGCCCGCCACATGCTGCCTCTGTTGGCTTTTTTACACTAAGAACATCGATGTTTAAACACACTGGAGCTTCAAACAATCCGGCCGAACGACAAGAACATCGATGTTTAAACACATTGGAGCTTCAAACAAATCGGCCGAACGATTAGAACATCGATGTTGCTATTAGAACATCGATGTTTTCTGGAAAATTTCCAGAATTCTGCAGAAACACAAAACTGATTTTCTGGGTTACTTTTCAATTGGTTTTCTCTCAATTCACTCAATCTTTTGGCTTGTACACTTAATGAACAAACTAAGAAACACTTTGTGAAGTGAAACACACTCAATGCACTCTTATTTCACTTGTAGAATTCAGATTACAACACTCAATATATAGGCAGAAAATCAACTTACAGAAAACCAAGGCTGACTTTCTTGGTTACTGTTCTATTGATTTTCTCTCAATTCACTCAATCATTTTGTTTTAAACCATTCTGAACAATCAGAGTAATATTGAAGTGAAACACCAACGTTTTTCTTAACTTGATTTCACTTGATTACAACTGATTACAAGACTCAATATATAGGCAGAAAATCAGCCTAAAATCCAACCACTCCACTCAACTTTGACAGCTCACACTTGCTATTCCTAAGATTCCTCATAATGGCAGAGCACTTAATGGAAACATTACAACTCAGGATAACATAATCAAAGTACAATAATCATAAAACACACTCACCACTCACACACTTGAATTAATAACAAAGTGGCCCCTAGCTTAGTGCTGCAGAATTCCAGCAACTTGTTCATATTTCCAACACTCCCCCATGAACAAGTTGCTCTTCAACTTCAACTTCATCAGGTTTTGAATCTTCTTTTTCTTCTCTTGTATTGCCTGGTAATTGAAGTATCGAACACTGCCCCATGAGCAAGCTGCTCTTCAACTTCAACATCAACTTCAACTTCAACATCAACAGGCCCTTCAATAGTTTGAACTTGTTTCCAGACATGAAAGCTCTTCATCCTCTTTTTCTTTTTCCTTTTCCTCGTAGAAAAACTTTTTCTATATAGTTTGACATTAGAAGCATCAAACACATCATAGAGCACCAGTGATTTATCTACAATGAGTTTCTCAACCTTTTTCCACCCATTCATTTTCTGTTTTTTGCCATTTCCAATCATTTCCAGAATTTTGCAATCAACAAACTTATCATCCACACATTCAATCTCAACAACATTCTCTATTTCAGGTGTTTTAAAACCTGAACTACCATTTTCACTCTCCACTTCAATTAATCTATTGTTGGAGTAATCTTTGAACTCCAAACAAAGATCCTCACAAACAACAAATTCAACATCATCACTTTTCACAACAAGTTCATCACTAAAATCAGTGAGACTCTCATCAACCATAACCACTTCATCAATTAAACCAAAAACATCCAAACGTTCATCATTGTTAGTAAGTTCATAACTCTTACCAATCAAACCTTCATTTTTGTCATTTGCAACAAAATCAGAGCCATTTGTTACCTCTGATTCAGTATCTTCCACAAGATCGTCACAGCAATCTTCCTCCTCTTCATTGTTCCCGGACTCATCTTCTTGAAACAAAATCACTTCATTTTTTATAAATGATTTTCTTGGCTCAACATCTTTAAGGTCATTGTGTTGAGGTCACAACTTAGAAGAAGCTCCCTCAACCTTGCAGCAATTACTCGGTTAGACACCATCTTCTTGATCTGTAAACAAATGAAAAAGCACAGGACCCGTAAAGAAAGAACCTGCTCCGCTACCAATTGTTGGCTTTTTTACACTAAGAACATTGATGTTCAATCAAGACATCGATGTTTAAACACACTGGAGCTTCAAACAATCCGGCCGAACGATTAGAACATCGATGTTTGAATGAAAACATCGATGTTTAGATGATTCGAAAACTTCAAATTTTTGGGCAGAACAGTTAAAACATCGATGTTTGAATCAAAACATCAATGTTTGCTACAGTGAAATTCTGGAATTTCCAGAATTCTGCAGAAACACAAAACTGATTTTCTGGGTTACTTTTCAATTGGTTTTCTCTCAATCTTTTGGCTTGTACACTTAATGAACAAACTAAGAAACACTTTGTGAAGTGAAACACACTCAATGCACTCTTATTTCACTTGTAGAATTCAGATTACAACACTCAATATATAGGCAGAAAATCAACTTACAGAAAACCAAGGCTGACTTTCTTGGTTACTGTTCTATTGATTTTCTCTCAATTCACTCAATCATTTTGTTTTAAACCACTCTGAACAATCAGAGTAATATTGAAGTGAAACACCAACGTTTTTCTTAACTTGATTTCACTTGATTACAACTGATTACAAGACTCAATATATAGGCAGAAAATCAGCCTAAAATCCAACCACTCCACCCAACTTTGACAGCTCACACTTGCTATTCCTAAGATTCCTCATAATGGCAGAGCACTTAATGGAAACATTACAACTCAGGATAACATAATCAAAATACAATAATCATAAAACACACTCACCACTCACACACTTGAATTAATAACAAAGTGGCCCCTAACTTAGTGCTGCAGAATTCCAGCAACTTGTTCATATTTCCAACAGCCTCACCCCACCCATAATCCAACTTCGAGAACCCTACATGTGTAATATCCGACAATTCAAAGGTTCTTGCAAGTACATAGGAAGGCCTGCCTTTAGTGGCCATCAAAGAAGCCACAGAGCTGAAGTAGTCTCTAGAGAGCTGTGCTTTAGCCATTTTCACCAGCTCCAACGCGTATCCCAGTGGGTTTTGGGTGAGATCTGATGCTGCCGCGAGAGCTACTGGGCAGACAATGGCATTGCCGTAGTATCCTCTTGGCAATGGAGGGTTGAAAAGCTTGTGCCGTGCGTTGAGAGTGCACATTAGACGCACTTCTTGGTTAGGAGGAAGCTGGAGAGCTATGGTTCGAATGAGGTGTAGTTTTTTCAAATGAGGGACAAGACTCCTTAGGGTTGATAGTTCTTTAGGCCCAAAGAGAAATGAACGATCAACCAATTTTTCTTCACTAGCCTGAATGATCAACTACACCATGGGGCAGTGTCTACGTACTCCAGATGCTGGTGAGTTACCTTTGGTGGGTCAATGGAATCAAGGAGATGCCTTTCCCATACTGGTAAGATTGAAGGTGCATCAGCCCCACAGGCGATTTCGCTCACAGCTGAACAGAACTGGAACATGCCTAGACCATCACACATGGCGTGGTTGAATTTGAAGGCAAAGGTGAAACCTCCACATTTCAGGCGTGTTACCTTTATAATCATGAGCAAACAACACAAAAAGATAGTAGTGTATTTGATTAAATAAGTAAACATTGAAAGCAGATAATTAATGTATAGCGCTAGTTAGGGAGATAATCACAAACCTGAAAAATAAGTAAAGGGCAATTTAGTACCTGACTAGAGCCAGGGACGACATTGAAGAGAAACTCGTGGGTGTAAGGGTAAGGAAGGTGAGGTGCGACTCCTAGTTGTTGAAGAGTAACTTCAGCATCTGCCTCAGTAAACAAGACATGCACCTTCACCATTGCATTCCACCGTGAGCTTTCTGTTAGGGCCTTCTCTTAGCCTACCAGCCATTGGATAGTAGAACACCAATGCTTTCGCCACTGCCTCCCTCATGACCTTAACTGGGTCCTTCCCTTGCATTAAAGGGATTGTGACGGTAAAAATATATGGCCCGCACAAAGTATATATCGCAAACCCTCTTGGTCACCGATGTCTGATAAGTGCTTGAACTCATGAGGAGTCGGTTTGGCTGGACGGAGCAGCTCCGGCTCACGTCTGTGAAACTTGAACACAAGGGAGGAGGGCGTTGTTGGTGGAGGTAATTCCATGGGAGCTAGCTACCTAATCTTTTCTGTTTTTAGTCAACGAGAGGGGATTGGATTACACCTTCATTTGTAGAATCCAGAAAGCTCTTTTTATATATATGCACGGCACCTTGGGTCAGATTAAACTATTTTAAGCTTGCAACTACCATCTTACTCTTTGTCATTTTATCATATAAATATTTCATGTCATCTAATAATATCCATGTTTCGCATTGATTAATTAATTATTCTGACACAGCTGGTCAGCAGCAGAAAGTTAAGCGTTGCATTGGATACCAACTAATCAAGAAGGCAACTGCTAACTTCTGATCATCAACAATTGGATTTTGTTGCTATAGATTTGCAGCATTAATGTGAATGTGATAAGACTTAAGAGTACTCTTACAATTATCATGTGACCTAACTAAGTTCTGGTGGTGATGTACTCTGTTCCATTGGATGCAGTTAGCCTGCACGTTTGATGGTAACAGTATTCTCTAACATGTGCCATTATTTTCTGATTCTACACGAAACTTCTGTTACAAGGAATGATTTCCACTTTTGTGTAATCATATTGTACCAGGGATATTGATTGAACATGCAGAAGAGAAGGTTGTCAATGGCGGAATAATCAATGTGGAGAAATATAGCTAGTAGGTGAATTATTATGCTTCATACTCTTGAACACCTACTACTACCACCACCACCAAAAGAATCTAGCCGAAGGATCTTAATAATTCATAAGTCATTAACCAAGCACTCTTCCGTGCCATTCAAGCTAGCGTTTTGTTTTAAGTTAATATACATGAATTAAGAATATGATTAGAAGCCTGAATCATCTGAATTTTTTTTTTATTTCCTAGCAAATAAATTTAGAAAAAGATATTTGAAACTATTTTGGATTTGAGTCTAAAACTTTCGTGTGACAAAAATTATATATCTCCCAATTAAGTTGCAACTTGACTAGGACTAAGAGAGTATTAATTGATGGTCACTTTCATGGTTTATAAACAAATGTTAGCACATATGTTTGTGGATAATATAAACAACTATTAGGGATAATTAGGCTTTTCATTTGATTTCCTCATCTCATCTAATATTGAGCAAGGTCGATGACGGGAGTTGGAAACCTCTCCATGCTTGTAGAGGTGGGCCTCCGATTTCTCATCTTTTATTTGCAGATGATATGATTCTTTTTGCTGAGGCGTCTATGGAGCAATTGTTGATCTTGAAAGAGTGTTTAAATATGTTTTGTTCCTTTTCGGGGCAAAAGGTGAGTATTGCCAAGACTCGGATTTTCTTCTCCAGGAATGTTGATCCTGATCGTCAAGCTGAGCTTGTTGACCGTAGTGGGTTCACGGTAACGGATGATCTAGGCATGTACTTGGGGGTCCCTCTGTACCCTGGGCGTATCACTAAACAAACTTACGCTCATTTGGTCGAGAGTGTCCAAAACAGACTGGCTGGATGGAAGGTTGACCAGTTATCTTTGGCTGGCCGAATAACTTTGTGTCAATTGGTTTTGAGCGCTCTTCCTGTGTACACCATGCAATCTATGAAGCTTCCAAAACAGATGTGTCTTTCTATTGAAAAGCTTTGCCGTGATTTTATATGGGGGGATAGGCAAGAAGAACGGAAGGTTCATTTAATTAACGGGCGTACAATTTGTCAGCCTAAGGGATCGGGAGGGGTAGGTCTCAAAGATCTCTCTCAATTCAATGATGCTTTACTCATGAAGTTATGTTGGAAGCTTTTATCAGGGGAAGCTGGTTTATGGAGGGATGTCTTGTTCGCTAAATATTTGCGATTGCAGGATGGGAGGGTGTGTTTAAATGATAGAAAGGATAGGTCCCATGTCTGGCGCGCTCTTGTGAAGTTATGGCCTCATGTTCAACAGGGGTGTAAATGGGTTCTCGGAGATGGTGAACAAACTCGTTTTTGGGAGGATTGGTGGTTGGATGAGTGTTTGGGTCCGTTGTCTCAATTTGCTATTGCCCCGATTCCCGCTCATCAATTATCCTGGCCAGTGGCCCGCTTTGTCACAGGAGGTTGGAAGTGGGAGTTGTTGTCATCTCTTTTACCGAGTGACTATATCCTCAAGGTAGCAGCCATGCTACTCCTACGCCCGGACGGCCGGACTCCTTATCTTGGGGCTGGTCGAAGTCGGGATTCTTTACAGCCAAATCGGCGTATTCTCTTTTAGCAAGTGAGCAATGGGATCCTATGCATCAATTGTGGAAGGTGGTTTTGCACTGGCCGGGGCCACAACGGGTGAGATCATTCCTATGGTTAGTGGCACATGGGAAACTTCTCACAAATGACATGAGGTGTCGGCGTCACCTGACGGATTCACCGGTATGTGCAGCTTGTCCTGGATTTTCTGAAAATTTGCTACATTTATTCCGGGATTGTTGGCGAGCTCAACGGGTTTGGCGGAAGTTGTTATCTCCACATTGCTGGTCATCGTTTCGAGTAGGGTCCTTTGAACAATGGTTTGCACGTAGTTTGTCACCAGGGTGTGGTATGCCTGGAGTCCAGAATTGGAATATCCTGTTTGCTGTCACTTTGTGGAAGCTGTGGGGTTGGAGGAATGCCTGGGTCTTTAACCGACAAAGCATTGGGGCCTATTCAATTTCAGAGATAAGATCTTTTGTTGAGGACATTGGCAGGAACCAGCTGAAACCTATTGGTGCTGCGAATGGTTCCAAACGACGGGGGACGTCGGTGCTGTGGATGGCTCCGCAGGCTCCGTGGTTTAAGCTCAATACGGATGGGGCCTGTTGTGGTAACCTGGGTTTGGCAGGGACGGGTGGGGTTTGTCGTGATCCTCTAGGTTCTTGGGTCTTTGGGTTTCCGGCAGCTGTTGGATTCTGCTCGGCTGCTAAGGTGGAGCTCTGGGCGGTTGTGAAGGGGTTGCAGTTCGCCTGGGATGCAGGCATTCGAATGTTGATCTTAGAATTGGATTCTTTAGTGTTATGTCAAGCCATCCAGCGAGGTTTTCTGGCTACAGTGGATCCTCTTCATCGTCGTATTGGGGAGCTGTTATGGCGACCTTGGCAAGTACTTATCCAACATGTTTTCAGGGATGGCAATAAGTTAGCGGACAAGCTCGCTAACATGGCGCTAGAATCCGATGTTGTTTCTCTTCATTTTTCGCATGTTCCTTCTGTATGTCTTTCACTTTATGACTCTAATAGGGCGGGTGGCTTATGTTCCCCTCTGGTTCTAATTTAATCTAAGTATTTGGGCTCTGCCCCGTTTTCTACCAAAAAAAATAGAGTATCTCATTTCATGGGCCATTAGGACCTATAGGCTACAGGGCCCTAGCGACGTCATGCCCTGGCCCAACCTTATTATGCGGGCTTAAACTTGGAGATAATTCTAAATTTCATTAAAATTTGTGTCCTTTCAATATTGGAACTAAATTAAGATTACTCTATAATATTTATTTATTCGATAGCAATTACAGCTCGTACTACTACTAGGCCTTCTAATTATCAATGTGTTTTTTTTTTTTTTGAGAAGCTTCTAATTATCGAAGTAGATTGCCCAAAAAGTTTATAATCAAAGAAGTGTTATCTTATAGATTATTTGAAAAGACCCCTGACATTCATTATAGTTTTCAACAAAATTATTCTGTTGAAGAGTGTTTTTTTTTTTCTTCTTCTTCTTCTACAAATTTTTTTTGCTTTAATAAGCATACTAATAATTAGTCCTTATTCTCTCAATCCAGTTAGTTCTACTTGCAAAATCTCTTGCAGCAAAACGACAAGACTTTCCTTCCCTTCCAATCCTTAAACGACACTTAGACTCTCTATTCAGTCAAAACTCGCTAAACATTCAAAGACAACCTTTTTAACACAGAACTCTGAAGCCAGAGATCGATCGAGAGAGAGAGTGATGGGTTTGGTAAGCATGAGTTGGGTTAGTTACAAGGTGGTCTTGTTGTTATTGGTTGCCGTTAGTTTACCGGTTGTGTTATCTAAAGAGCAACTCAGCGTAAAACAATGCGAGGATCTGGGTTTCACCGAATTTGCTCTCTGCTCCGATTGCAAGACTTTTGCTGAATATGTCAAAGACGAAGGTAACTAATTGAACTTTACCCTTTCCAACTTTCTTAATTGTTGTTCTTTTAGCTCGTAATTGGTGATTTGTTGTGATTCTTTTTCCTCTAGTTGATTTGACATCTTGGGTTTTTTGTTTCTCTGAGGTATTGAAGGATTTCGTGGTATAAAGTTTTGATCTTTAGTGTTATATGCTGCGATTTCTTTGTTGTAAAGGAAGCATTTGTGAGAGTTTTGCTGGGGTCCATGTGATTAGTATAGTTAGAACATGAACCGGAAACAGTCCATGGGTTCCTTATCAGATCTTTTGTCCCTTATATTTCCTCACCATTTCAATCAACTCTACAGTTTATGGGCTGCCCTTATCTCATTAATCTAGTTTAGTAGTTGCTGGAAAGTTTCTAGGTTATGTTATAGCAATGCATATGATTGGAAGAGATGGAGTCAAGGTTTATGGTTTAGATCCCGTACTAGGTTGAAAAGATCCCATGATAGGATGAATGAGATATAAGTTTCGGTCAAATCCAATGGTCTAAATATGCTAAAGTTTTGCTGCAAGCATTCGTTTTATCGGATATTTGTCGTGGAAAGTGCATGATTGCCTCTTGCAAGTAGTCTGAAGATAATGTTTTGGCTGCAGAGTTGGTGTCTGACTGTTTGAAATGTTGCACAGAGGATTCTGATGATTCTACTAGCAAGGTATGTGTCACTTTGGGAATTTTAGTTTCTTTTTATCTTTTACAGCAATCACTAGGGCAGAGTGGGTGTACAATATCATTGCTTGCACCTTTGAAGAAGTGATCCTTTTATCATGATCAACAATCCCATTTTCCCTTATCACACTGATCCCAGCCCCATATATGCTTTATTTCTATCCTATCTTATATATCTGGGTCAATGGAAGTGTTGTGTCTCCCTTCTGCTTTCATCATACGTATGTTCTGGCCGGGGATTCACCGGTGCCTTAATTCACGGCCTGCTGCTTTCCTTTGGACCATAGGTCTTCAGCTTATTGCTTTTCCATATGCTGTTTGTACTTGTAATGTGGTGTATATTGCTGACAGAATCACCGCATCACTGCTTAACTTTAATAAACTAAAAGTATCTTAAAATGCTACAGGTTACATATTCCGGTGCGATATTGGAGGTTTGCATGAGAAAATTAGTTTTCTATCCTGAACTTGTTGGTTTTATCGAAGAGGATAAGGACAAGTTTCCTACCTTTAAAGTGCAATATATTTTCAACTCTCCTCCAAAGCTGATAATGCTTGATGATGAGGGCCAGCCTAAAGACACTGTCAGGTAAGCTGTTATCCTTTTGCATAAAAATGGTTGAAGGGGGATACATGGAACTATTGGTTTGAGAGACAATAGACCTAGCTCATGATATTAAGCAAGCATACTGAGAATCTCGAACAGGATGTGAGAGTAACACCATATCTAATTGCAGCTGTTCTTTGGGACAAAGAGAGTAAACACTGTTCTTTGTGGAGTGATTTTGAACTAGCTGGGTAACATGGGATTTGTATGCAATACCTTTAATATATTATGATCAGACTTACCAGCTGCTTCGGTGGCTCCCCCTTGTAGGTGATGTATCAGTAGCTTCAGCTTCTAATGACCTAGTAAATAGTGAGGTAGGGAGGCTCGTGTTTAAGTGGATAATTTACCTGGAAGAAGAAAAAGGAAAATCTGATGTTTCCATGGAAAGTTCATAGGTCATCTTTATCACTTTAGATCTAACTGTTATGGTATTAGGATTCATATATTTCTTCTCCTTGCAGTGAAATTATAAAGGTTTACCTTCTTATCTCACCGAGAGTTTCTTCTGATCCTATTTATCTCTTGCAGAGTTGACAACTGGAAACGTGAACATTTGCTGCAGTTCCTGCGAGAGAAGGTTAAGCCTACTTCAGAACAGGAATAGTGGCTTAATTTCGTAATGGACTCTCGATGTGAAATCTGAAATGTTAGTCTTAGTTATTTACCCCAATTCAGGGTGAGATTCTTAGCAACTAAGATGTGTGCGCTGACAATCAACAGTAATATAGTTTCTTTCAGTTGAACAGCATAACTTAAAAGGAAGGCTATTAAACTTTTTGTGGCTGATATGGTTTGTATCGTAATTGATATTATTAGAATGTATTTCGCAAAGAATGTATAAACATAGGTTACAATATTTTATGTAAACGTTTAAGAAACCTGCAGATGCTGCGTAGACTGCTAGAAGCATGCATCTGCAGAACTTTTTTTGAAACGACAGTAGCAAATAGTATGGCCCGTTTCAGAAAACAATAGAAAGTAGAAGCCGGATCCCTATGGAGCTGGAAACGCCCAGGATTGCACGTAAAACCGTTTACATTCACTGCACCATTCGGTACTTGGAAAAGCAAGCTCTCAATACGTTGAAAAGAACCAAAGTAGCATGCAAGATATGCAAGAAATTCACTTAATGAAGTATACCAGGTTAGTAAAGGAAAGATAGCAACTTCGATCCAACTTTAGACTAATTTCTGCAGTTCTACAAGTTTGCCCTACTCTGTTACAGTGTGCTATGCTTATACATTGAGAGTCGTTTTTAGAATGTCATAGGATTATCTTCCCTCGCCCGTTTTTAAGTTACTGGAAAACTATCATCTGACCTACGGACAACTTTTACGAGCCCTAGTTGCGGTTCTTACGGACTTGCAGTGCTAAATGACAGCTTTGAAGGACAATCCCCCATTTCACTATAGCAACTCAAAAAATGAACCATGAAATGACCCTCCTCTTATATTTCATTATCCTTTGTTAACTTTCTTGTACAATTTTGGTTTAAAGATATACACCTGCCTAACTAGAAAAGAGATACAGATCCCATCATCAGTTTAAAGCAGAATGATGAGATGCCATCTGAGACTACAGAATTCCCATTGAATGTTTGCACTGGTTCCGGAAAACACCATTTCAGGAGCACCAGAAAATTTGTTGCACATTTGCAACTGCCAGAAAATTTTGGTTGTGCATCAGAAGTTCAGTGGTCACCTTGCAAACGAAGCCTAGGAACTTCATCTGCCTCAGGTGGGTCAGTTATGAACATTTTTCAATGGAATGGCGAAGTGGCTTTATCCAACTTTGGAGAAGAGGTCTTGATTGGGGCCCATAGATCGGCACCATTACTGCGAGCAACTCCTGCAGTGCAAGAAATTGGCACCAAACACAAGCCTCTGCTTCTAAGACTGTGTTGCCCTGGTTCCTGTCAAAATATGTCCCCAACAAAATCCACAGCTTAAGTTAATCTTGGACACAAGTTTTAGTGCAATAAGCAAAACAAGTTAATTTTGTATGCTTATCATGCCAAGGATTTCAAACTCCAATTCAATTCAAAATGCAAGCACAACAAGCATCATAGGACAAAGCAATAGGATGCATAAAGGTGTGTGGTGATTGCATGTTAAGTAGGGGAAGATTGGAAACATCAAACATGTCAAAAACAACACTGCAAAGACAAAGCTTTCAGAGTGAAGGTTTATGTGAGACTTGCTTTCCATATCCACAATGTCTTGGAAAACAAGGTAAGCAACTAATTTTCTGAATTTTCATGACAATATCATAACCACAAGCCCCATTCCTATCCCACATAATTTCAAATATACCGTGTTAGCCCAGTCCAGCTCAGTCTCACCTGCTTTTGAGATGCTGGTGTACTTTGGAGGTATGGAGCACTTAGCACCTGAAACCACCGGGAAGAGGACAAAGGTGTGAGATAAAAGTCAAATTTACAGCTTTACTTCTGATCTGTTGAAGCGTATAAATTCCAAATAGATCACTAAAGTATCCATTCAAGGAAATAAAAAGTTGTTGTGAACTCAACTTAGTCCAAGCACATTGAAACTGCGAACCCAAGCTTATATTTTATCTTTTTACAGATTCTGTTAATAGGATTCCACAATCTTCAAACACATGTAGGAGCCCAAAAACCACAATACTTCACCCAGGACATGTAGTAAGCCGGGTTCACATGATAGCTCACACTATTTGCAGTTGCATGCCAGAAACATTCAAGTACCTCAGAAATTTTTAAAAGCTTGTCAAAATTGACTAAACAGTATTTTTGGGAAAAATATATTGCAACTTGTGGCAGAGCGGCTCCACAAGATATGAACACTAGCAATCCACCCATATCTTGTTATGTTTGAATATAACCTTGCAAATCAACCATGAAAAGGCTTCCTACTCTGTTTTGCCTTTCCAATTTGAAATGTAGTTGGATTGGATGAATAACAGTTATAAGATACGGAAGAGAAGAACAAACCTTTACTTGTTCATGAAGGAATTGTATGTACTCCATAGCCTCTGTAAGAACAGATGCAGTATCCGTCTGCAGAAAAGAGAAGGCACCTTTAGAATCACAACAATAAATCAATCATGAATAAATAGTATCTAATGTCATCCAACTTTAAGGCACATTCATATCAAACAGTTGCAGAAACGTTACAGATTCATATAACAGTGAGCAAGAATAATATAATCAGTTCATGAAAAGAGTTGGCAATACTAATACCTTTCCATATGGTGAAACAAGTTGCTGCAAAGCTACAATCCGTTCTCCAACCTTCTCTTTTCTCTCCTGGTTTCAATGCACAAGTAAATCGAATTCAAGCTATTAGTATTCCCATAACAAGAAAGATTTGACATCTTCAACAGGTGAGGAGGGTACAAAGGAAACTTGGAAGGTGGGCGGTTAAACCTTCGCGGAGACAGAAAAATCAGCCTTATGTCGTTTGGTTGTAAGGGAAGTGAAACTTCCTTGGTCAATAGTGCACACGCTTCTTTTGTTGTCCATCATCATTAGCAGCTCTATCTCTTTTCTGTACTACAAACAGAAATAGGAAAAATATGGCTAACGAAGTCAAAACTAAAATAAAGAAGATGAAGAACAGAACTGCTCGAGGAAGGACAAGCAACTAGCAGATAGTTATCCTCTCCTGCTCATACTTTTAGGTTAAAAATTGATCGCACTAAAAGGACATATAAAACAACTCATCATCAGACTTACTGGTTGCTACTATGATCGCCATACACCCAAGATGGTCATCTTAGTATTTGTAAGAGAAAGAAAGACTTTTTGAAATATATGTTGCAAAGTTATGTCCATTTTTAGCATGGACATAATTTTAACACAGGAAAACTATTCTATGGACATAAACCAGCAATAAGCAGCATAAGCATTTTTTTTAAGGCTATTAATGGTGGATGGTAAAATCCAATCAATGTCAAAGACACGAAAATACCTAATCAGAGTAGCTTCTTCCGTAGAACAATCAAATTCTAATTCTTCTCTTCAAATAAACACAAGAAAACACCAAACCACAACTGTTATTTTCCATGTGATCAACATTTTGACAGAAATAAACAGGAAATGGACCTCATCAATATACAGATGTACTGTTGGAAATTAACAGAAATCCAGCCCAGTTTGAGAGACTGGTGTCCTCTATACTGTCATTCCTTTCTATAGAGTCCTCTATACTGTCATTATATATGCTACTCTGAAAATCAAAGGTTTCATTCCCATCTAACTCATGGACTAATCATACACGCTTATACAACAACTTGCAGAACAACAATCCTGTGGTCATACCCACGGGCAGATATATATATAACCTATAATATTCTAAAAGCTGACTGTTGAACAAGACTGCTCACTGATATTAATTAAAAAACGCATCCAAGGTAGAATGCATCTATCAGAAGCTACCATTGAGCTTCCTCCGCATTCACATGTCACACAACACGTATGGACCAAAATAGTAAAATACACACAACATCATTGGAAAACCAAAAACTATAGCATTATAAATGCTTTGGTTATCATAAACAAGAAAACATGTACTACCAGTTTGGTCAGAGATTACGCTCATCCGATGCTTTCATACATAAAAATATACGCATCAACTTAATAATATAATCATGGTTATGTAGTTAAAGGCAACATCACCATAATTTAAAAATAGAATGCTAGAAAGCAGACAACAGTTCCATGAATCAATGAAACAAGTAATCAGGAAGTTGTTGGTGTTTTAAACAAATCCTGCTCTCTAAGAATAATGACCACAACTAGAATCAGCTATTTTATCTCTTTCCAAATCCTTATCCCCCCATCAAGATTTATAAAATTGGAAAGACCCATCATTTTGATTAGTCAACCGATTCTTGTAAGCAAATCCAACGGCTAGAATTGCTAGAAAAATAAATAATCGATCAGCAACCAAAAAAACAAAAACAGACATTAATGAACATAGGAGAGAATAAATGATGTTGTTGTGGTGAGTGTGATGGGGAACAAACTCTGTTTTAATAGGCGATTGCTTGTGGGTCCAGATAACAAAATTCATACCATGCATGAATCACAACAAAATCAATCACCACCATTTTTATATTTATTAACAAATAATATTACCCTAACTAATACCAAGTACCAACAAAAGCTAGAGAAAATTATACCTATTCCACTGATATGCTTTCTTACACTCTCTGAAGCAAAAAAAAAAAAAATTGAGGTGCATTCAAAATCATAAGTACTCCTACTACTTTTAGGAGGAATGAACATGCATTAGCTAAACCCAAGAAGTAGAAACTTAAGACTAAACAGTTTTTGGCTTAGCAACACAACACTGTACTAAGCAAAACAACAACTGGAAAAAAAAAAAAACAGCAAAAGGGGGAGACATGAGACCCGAAATCAAGTTCCAGAACTCACCGAGAATCAATAGACTGCATTGCCAGGAAAGCTCAAGATGAAGTCTTTAACCTTATAGAGCATACCTTCAACAAAACCCACCTCCAGAATCACTCAAAATTCAACGGAGGTCTAGTGAAAGCCAACAAAAAAGGCTTTGATTGCAGTTTTTGTCAAAAGAACTAACTCTGTTTCTCTCTCTCTCTCTCTCTCTCTAGGAGCTCAATAACTTTTCACTTACAAACAAATTGTCAGTCTCTGCGTGTTAAAAAGTTGAAAACTTTACACGCTCTGCAACGTGAACACCTCTTTTTAGCTTCTTACGAAACCAAAAACAGATAAAAGAAAGCAACAAACGCTCTTTTCTATCCAACCCAGTTTCCAAAAAGGTTCACTGAAGGAGTACAAAAGAAGCGTAAAAACGACACCGTTGAAAGAACCAAGCTTGATGGGTCACTGAAACTTGGCCAAGAAAAGAGAGAAAGAGAGTGTGAAAGAAAAGGTTGGGAAGAAGGGGAAAGAGAGAGGAGGGCTTAAAATGGGGTTTTGGAAGTGCTTTTATAATGTTTTGGAAAGTGTATTAGTTTGGATTCTTAGGAAAACAACATTCCTATAATAGTTTGCTTTTGTTGTCTAGCTTGTTAGACAGCTAATATCCAACCATGCAGAGAGAGAGGGACAGAGATAGAGAGAGAAAGGGGAGAAGATGTCACTGAGAGAGAGCCTGAGTCACTGACTTCCCCTGTTTTGGACTTTGTAGAGTGGTAGATTAGATACTATTGAGTTTTTGCTAATTAAAATGGTTTTTGGCTCTTAAGTATATTTATTATGATAATGATGATATTGATGCGAGTGAAGGATGCACAATAGTTAGGATGCTCACCTTAATAGATTACAATGGAAGCCCGGGAGAGATTAGTCCTGTGTAGACGGAGACAAACTTCTAGTATAAAAAAATTGATGATGATGATGTAATAGGTTGTTTTTTTTGTATAGTTTATGCATCAATACCCTGTAATTATCTTTCCCTTAGAGGAGAGCTTTGTTCAAAAGTAATTGAAAATGTCTACTTAAATTGTCTTTAACACTATATTATTATAGCAAAGTGAAACAGAGGAATTGCATCTTTATATGCAGATAGGTTCACATTTCTGTGATGTATAAATATTAGGTACATTATCACCAAAATACCATAAAAGAATACTTTCTGAAATAACTGTTAGCACTAGTATAAATAATCTCATAGTTTAGTGTTATCCTTGAAAAACTATTTAAGGGAATAAATGAACACTAAAGAGTGAGCTTTTGGGATTAGAATCTCATCTCGAACATTCATTCCATCTATGTCGAAGGAAAAAAAGGGGAATTATCAACTAAAGATTTAGTGGGAACTAGAAGGAAATCCAAGAATTTTAGCTTAAGAAGGTATTGTGAGGTGACTGATAATTAAAAGCAAAAAAGGAATAGTAAGCTTTATAAGGCATTATAAAGCAACTGTAATTAGGAAGAAATCCAAGAAGTTAGCTTGATTAAGGCATTCAATCCTCTTTCTTTTTCAATTAAACAGATTTGGATGTAATTTGTTTGATAATCAAGAAAAAGGATGCAAGGGTATATATATATTTGGTGGGTGAAGTACCAAAGCTTTGGTGGAATCTGCTACGACCTGACCTCTCAATGCAGTACAATTGGTATTTGTAGCAAAGTTATTTGATTTGTGGCCAGCTTTGTCATACTATTTCTTTCCTTGTATGTTTCATAGAGCACATGTCCATGATCCATGCATTTAATTGGAAAAAAAAAAACCAACTAATTTGTTTTTCTCTTCTTGCATCAATGAATCTTACTAAATATCTAATTTTAGATATCTCATGGTGTTAAAAGAGAAACCTTCACTAATCAAGGAGTGATGGAAGGTGTTTATTTTTTTTTTTTGTTTGAAAGGTCATTGTTACTCTCATGTTAGCTACTAAGACAATAGATATAGAATTTAATAAAGGAATGGAGATAACTTATGATAATGAGCCTAATAATAAAGAGTTGTTTGATGAGCTGCGGTACATTGGGTTTGAAATTGACTAATTAAATAGATGTGGATCAATCTCAATATCAACGTAGTCTTATTTTATGTGTTTACTGTTGCAAAAGAAATATCATTATGTTTTAGCTTTTTTCCACCATGTCAGCAAAATAAACTCTCCATAATGTAAATGAATCAGTGATTGAAAGTGAAAGGTGTAGGATCTCCAAAGTCCATGAATAACATAATTTTCAAGATTAATTTCAATCTCAACCTTTTTTATTAAGCATTGCATTCTTAATTCCAATATTTGTTTCATTCTCTATAGACTTGTCCCTCGAAAATTGCTGAATCTGCGTCGGCTTCAGCTGGTGCTCCAGTCCCAAATACGCACCGTCCTGGTGCGGCTAATCTCAGGGTTCGACTTGAAGTCTTTGAAGCAAGAGGGCAGTGGATGTTAGTCCAAAAGAAGGGACGGGGAAGGAAGGCTGTGGGGAACAAACAAGGCATGGTAACAAGCTCGAGGTTTGATATCCTGCAAGCCATGGAGGAAGATGCAGAGAGGCTCAATCAGGATACTATTGTATTAGAGAAAGGCGAGGGTAGTGGGATGGCTGATCAAAAGGCTAAGGGGGACAAGGTCGGGAATGGGATTTCCAAGAACACTGGACCTGCCGTTCCGGTCGAGATTATTATGTCTCAAGAACAATCTTGGGAGGACTCTAATGCAACTGTTCCTAGGCCGAATAGGCAAAGAATGCAAGGAGTGCCGGTAAGAATTAGGGAGGGACTACCAGCTGTGAGGCATATGTCCTTGAAAGATATTACCAATGTTGGTAAAGGAAAAGCTCCAGAGGAAGGGTCCAGTCGCCATAGAAGCCGAAGTCGATCTCTAATAAGGGAGAAGAAAGAGACACGAGTAGTGAATGGGGATATTGGAAGTGGCAGCAATGTGGCCAACTCTGAACCTTCGAATTCCTTGGCTCTTCCTAGTGGTACTACTAATGTGCAGATTTTACATACGGAGAGTGTCACGAGGAATGATGTCTTTGACTCGGAGGTGGGTAGAGGTGATGAGATCATTAAATGTGACCCTCAAGAAGCTATCCAATGCCTCATAGATGATAGCGGAACATTGAGAAACAGGTATGAGTCTCTATAAACCATACTGATGTGATGCCACTAGATATTCACCAGGGGGACATGATACTTCTATTGTATTCGGTTCTCTGAGCTCTAATAGGGTGACAACTAGTTTGTTCGCTGTGAATGACGCGCCCATTCCCCAGGGGATTTCCCAAGATCTTTGAAGTGTGTGTTCCACCCTTAATCTATCTTTATGATTAAGTTAATTTACTGGAATTGTCGAGGTGCTAGGAGTAGGAGGCTTCATAGCATTTTAAGGGATATTGTCAGAATTAACCATCCGGATTTAATTGTTTTATCGGAGGTTCGAGTTAGTGGAAGTACAGCAGACAGAGTGGCACACAGTATGGGTTTAATTTTCATTCACAAAGTTGATGCTCAAGGGTTTTCTGGGGGTATTTGGGTTATGGCAACTATGCAAATTCCAGGGATTCGGATTCTTAGTGACAATGCTCAATTTATCCATATGGAGGTTTGTGGTTATTGACTGTTGTGTATGTAAATCCGGCTCAAGAACTCAAGAGCAGATTTTGGAGGGATCTAAACCTACTGAGCGGGGTATACATCAACCCTGGGCTGTTGTTGGGGATTTTAATGATATTCTATATGGCTCTGAGAAGACTGGGGGTAGACCAACAAATATGCAGCGGTGCGTGCAATTTCAGGCTAGATTAGATGAGTGCAACCTGTTGGATATGGAAGCTTCGGGTCCTAAATTTACTTGGAGAGGTCCCAAGAGGGCAGGGTTATTCAGAATTTATGAAAGATTAGATAAGGTGGTGGTAAATTCTGCTTGGAGATTATTGTTCCATGAAGCCTCCCTTCGAAATTTACCAAGGGTCAAATCTGACCATCATCCAATCTATTTGTTGTTGGAAGGAAGTAATCTCATGCAACCTAGTAACCGCCCCTTCAGATTTGAAGCGGCATGGCTGAGCCATGAGAATTTCAAGAGTTTGATGCAGAACAAATGGAATCAGCGGGTGAATATCGATGTGGCACTAAAGCAGTTAGAATCCGAGTTGAAGATATGGAATGGGACTGTCTTTGGTAACATTTTTGCAAGGAAAAAGGATTGCTTGACACGGCTGCGAGATATACAAAAAGTGTTATCACATTCCAAATGTCCTAATTTGGAGAGAAGGGAACAGGAGATTATCAGGGACTATAATATTATTCTGCAGCAAGAGGAAATCCTATGGCTTCAAAAATCCCGATCTCAATGGATTACTCTTGGAGGTCGCAACACACACTTTTTCCACCTTAGTACCATCATCCGGAGGAAGAGGAACAAGATTGACGGCCTACGTAACAGTTTTGGTGAATGGATATGGGAGGAAGCAGAGCTACAGGATATGGCGGTGAAATATTATCAGAATTTGTTCACTGAAGATTGGAGTAACCGACCTTACTTACATACGGAAATGGGGTTCCCAACTTTATCAAAACAGGAGATGGATCAGATGAGTAAACCTGTCACTGATGCCGACATTAGAAAAGCTATTTTTGGTATAGGGTCTCTCAAGGCTCCTGGACCGGATGGATACCAAGTTGTGTTTTTCCAAAATCAATGGCAACTGGTAGGCCCGAAGGTATGTGACTTTGTGAAAAGCTTTTTTGATGGCTCAGACTCATTGGTTGGGAGAAATCCTACATTTCTTGTCTTGCTACCAAAGGTGGATAAACCTGAGCGAATTGAACAATTCAGGCCAATTGGCCTCTGCAATGTTATGTATAAAGCTATTGCAAAAATACATGTGGATAGGATTAAGCCTCTGCTGCCTAAACTCATTGGTTTTCATCAAAGCAGTTTTGTGCCAGGTCGGCACATTACTGACAATATTGTTGCAGCTCAGGAGGCAATCCACACTATGCAGGGGCAAAAGCAAGGCAAGCAGTACATGGCTATTAAGGTGGACCTTGAGAAGGCGTATCAGAGTTAGTTGGCAATTCCTAGCAGAATCTCTCAAGTTAGTGGGCTTCCCAGATACAATGTCTAATTTGATTATGCAATGTGTGTCTTCCTCCACTATGGAAGTCTTATGGAATGGTGCCAAAACCGCTCATTTTTCACCATCTAGAGGAGTCAGACAAGGGGATCCCCTTTCCTTGTATCTATTTGTTATCTGTTTGGAGCGCCTCTCTCTTCTTATCCAGTAGGAGGTGCATAATGGGAACTGGAAACCTCTTCTTTTTAATAAGGAAGGACCTGGGTTGTCACACCTAATGTTTGCCGATGATCTAATTTTATTAAGGGAAGCAACGGACAAGCAAATGAGAACTATGAAAAGGTGTTTACAAATGTTTTGTGATGCCTCGGGTCAAAAAGTAAGTTTGGCCAAAACTCGGATCTTCTTCTCCAAAGGAGTTGCTGAGGATACTTGTCACAGATTGGCAACTATGGGAGGATTTGCTCTAACCAAGAACCTCGGTAAGTACCTAGGACTCCCCTTGATCCACTCTCGAGTTTCCAAATCAACCTATTGGGACATTATTGATAAAATCAGATCCAAATTAGCTTCGTGGAAAGCTAATAACCTATCTTTGGCTGGGCGTATCACATTGTGTAAATCTGTGTTATCTGCCATTCCGATATATGCTATGCAGTCAACTAAATTGTCGGGGGGTGTGTGCAAAGAAATTGAGAGATGTTGCAGAGACTTTATTTGGGGGAGTTCTCCTGAAACACGAAAAATCCACTTATTGAACTGGGATTCACTATGTTGTCCTCTGAAGGAGGGCGGCTTGGGCCTAAGAAAGATAGAAAGTGTGAATGCAGCCTTCTTGATGAAACTGGCTTGGGGGTTGATCAGCCAACCCCAGAGCTTATGGGCTCAAATTCTAATATCCAAATATGTCATCAAGAAGGAGGACGACTGGTTCATTAAAAATACTGGATGCAAATCTCACATGTGGAGAGGCATTGAGAAGGTTTGGGGGCAGGTACTGGGAGGGATCCAATGGGTACTTGGTAATGGGTATTCAATTAAATTCTGGATTGACAGTTGGTTAGATGGGGAACACTCCTTGCTTAACCATGCCACGAAGCCACTAGATAGTAATCAACTTAACACAAGAGTGTATGAGCATGTTACAGCCAATGGGGAATGGAATTGGCCTGCGCTGCAAAGTTTGCTTCCTGAGGAGATTATTCTGAAAATTTGTGCTTGCACTCCTCTGAAACCCGATGCTGGTTTGGACCAGATGATCTGGAGCCTCTCTAATTCAGGTACATTCACTATCGCATCTGTCTACCATACATTATTTGCACACCATCAAGTAGCTCATAATGACATATGGAAATTGATATGGGAATGGAAAGGACCACAACGAGTAAGATCATTTCTTTGGTTAATGACTCACAACAAATTATTAACCAATGGAGAGAGGTGCAGGCAACATTTAGCCAATAATCCTAATTGTGATGTATGCCAGCACGTTGAAACCACTTTACATGTTGTTAGAAATTGCGAGAAGGCCCGGATGATATGGAATTGTTTACTTGACAGTTCCTCATTGCATACTTTCTATAGTAGTGATTTGGGTACTTGGATAAAACTGAACTTGTGTAAAGAGTTGGGGAAAGGAGCCACTGGCAAATGGAAGACACTATTTGGAGTGACATGTTGGCTATTATGGAGGGCTCGTAATGATAGATGGGCACAACGAAACCCGAGTATTTCATTACAGGTTAATGCTATCATTTTGTATGTGGCGAAAATTGAGTCTGCTGCTGTTTTTAATGATAGATTAAAAGGGTTGGATGAAAAGGTGGAGCTGCAGGTATACTGGAGACGACCAAAGAGAGGGGTGGTGAAACTAAACACCGATGGAGCCTCCAAAGGTAATCCGGGTTTGGCGGGAGCAGGGGGCTTGCTAAGGGATGATAATGGGAGATTCTTGAGGGGATTCGTCAGGAGCTTAGGGACCTGCTCGTCATTGAAAGCTGAGTTATGGGTAGTGAAGTGTGGGTTGGAAATGGTACGGGAGATGGGTTACTCTCAGGTAGAGCTGGAGGTTGATTCTAAGGCTGTGCAACAACTTCTTATAGGTTCAGAACCCCCGAGAAATGGTAACCTTGCTCTCATCAGCAGGATCCATTCTCTTCTCAGTAATGAATGGAATGTGAGCATTACTCATACGTACAGAGAGGCCAATCGATGTGCGGATTTACTAGCCAACTTTGGTTGTAAGAGAGATTTTATTTCCGAAACATTTGTACTTCCTCCCCAGGCTTTGATAGATTTATTAAAGTCGGATGATATGGGGCATGCCCAGAACCGTATGGTTAGAAACTCTGTGATGTAATTGTTTTAACAGGCCCTTGTGGCCTTTCTTCTGCCAAAAAAAAACTAATACAATTTATTAGTTATGCAAAAAATAAACCACTAAAGAATTAATCTTCGATTATATTGTTTTTTCTTACTGCAGGAGCATTCTAACTCAATCCACTCCCAAAGAACATCAATCTTGAATAATTCGAGTGGAAGCATCAATAAAAGATTATTTTATGTTGTTCCTCAAATATCAGTTTTTCAAAATTTAAACTCAAAATATCTTGGTTAAGTATTTCATAATAAAATGGGAAAAAAATATTTCATAAAAAATAGAAAAAAAAAACTGGTAGGGTGTGTGTGTGTGTGTGGTAGACTAAGTTATTGTGGCGGGAAATCACTCTCAGAGTTGTTTCTAAATTCAGGTGGGCGGTTTTCGACACCGGACCCCACCTGTCCTTTTACGTAATCCTCTCTCGATCCTCCACCCCACGCCCATGCATCCGCGTCGTCCCACGCGTCCCGCGTGGCATCCTATCACTCTGCGCGTGTATGTCACAAAAATAAGCGAGAGTGAGGATGGGGTTGATTGGGAAAGGTAAAAGAAGATTTAGGTGGTGAGGAAGGAGGAGGACTGGGCCCCACAATTAGACAGCACCGTGCGCGCAAAAGTCCACGAGGGAAAGGAGGGAGGGAGGGGAGCGGAGGGATTAAGTCATAGGTTGTAGGACCCACACGGCTTTCCTGTCCTAGTCGCTATATTAATTGGATAAAACAATGAACACCAAGATACTTTTAAACCGTGGTGAATATTTGCGATTTAATTAATTTTAATCGAGTATATATTCTAATTTATGTACTTGATGCTAGTTAAGAACATAACCTTAACCTTGGTATATTCCTAACAAAGGTAATAAAAACAATTTAACTACACTTATTTTGATTATTATGCTTTATATTATATACTGTATATTATTTCATAGTGTAAGCATGGAACTAGCCAGGGGGACCTAGTTGGTGAGTCATCTTTGACCTTGAAGGAATGAGAGTATGAATGACCACGACTTAGTAATAATAACAAAGACTGAAGAGCCAACGGAAATCATGGCACAAATTATGGGTTCCAAAATCTAATGAAGTCGAATGAAAAAGACATCAAATCTAATATAAGATTGAAATAATTGAAAATGATTCATGCAATTAATGGATTCAATTAAACTCCTCCCTCGTTAATGGATGTAATATCCTCATGTAATTGCATGTAGTGGGTCTGGTCTCAGTCTCATTTTCTCCCTTCTGGAAATTACTATTGCAAGTTGGGAAAAAAATTGTAATTAATCTTGATGAGAAACCCAACTTGCAATAATCATCTGCAGAAGCAAGACATTACAAACCTTGGCTAATTAATTTGTCTAGCTACTGGTGGACAGATGTTTATACAAAGTCATCAGGTCAAAATTTTAAACGTTAAGCAAGACCACAGAAAATATTAATTATTTTCCCCTTGTTTGGGGTGAAGAATTTCAGGCTTGTAGGAGGCCAGAAATTATTATTTACCTGATCGAAATCAGGGAAATAAAATCAGATTTTTTGATGGGGCAATTCAACTTTAACGGGGTCTTAATTTTCATTTTAACCAAACCTAGTGGCTATACCAGTAAATATTTGGGTCTAAAACTTAGAAAGCATTTGTCCGTAATATATATTATATAGTTTTTCTTGTTTTTTCCTTAATTATGTCATGATACAGTTCACCATATACACAAAGTCATATTAATCTTGCTAAAAACAATTAAGACAAGTCAAATTAACCTGGAAAGCATATTCTACCTATTTTTAACTTTTTTTGGGTACCCACTTGTATAATGTGCTATTCAAATTGTAATTAATGTACTATTTTCTCCATTTGTCTAATCCCATAAGGCTAAAGAATCTGCACTTTAATTTTTTTTATCTACTGTGTTTGTTGAATACTGTTAAATGTTGATATAGGGTCAACATCTAGATTTTGTTAATCCAAAAAGGCTTCTCGAATGTGCAAAAGACCATTGTCTGCTATATTTTTTCCTTTTTTTTTTTTTCTGGAATTGAGCCCATAATTGTCAATATCACATAAGCTCTTGTCAAAGAAACAACCTACTCTAAGTTCAAAAAAGAAACAACCTACTCCATTTTTCCTCTGTTCTTTCTCCATCTCCTTAATGATCATGACAAGCTGCCTTCGTCCAAATAAATAAAAGCGTAATTGGACAAAACTTTAAGAGGAAAAAAAAAACATATATATCTGCCTATATGCTTTAATGTGTTAGGAATAATCATGCACAATGTTTGACAAAACTTGCCACTTACTCTCCGTGGATCCTTCTCATTACTGGCAAGATTATTATGATGTTTTTTTTTCCCTTTAATTTAAAATCTTTAAAAAATGTTTGCCTAGTTCTTGCCGTAGGGGTCATTGTGGGCTTTGAATTAAAAATTAAAAATGACGGCATAATCTCATTGGTGTTAAATAAAGAGTGTTTAATGCTATGAAATTTTCAGTGTTATGAAGAAGAGGAGGAGGAAGGAAATGAAGGAAAGCGGTAGGGGGAAGAGCAGCATCTGCCATTGTTCTTGTTTTTCCATAAAATCTCAGTAAATCCTTTTATAGGAGAAGAGAATAATAGACGGTAGGTATAACAGTTGACATCCACAAAACCATGTTTTTTTTTATAACACTCCCCCTTGGATGTCATTTTGTATTGGGTAGAATATGTTTAGGGAGAACTGCCTCATTAAAAACCTTACCAAGAAAAATCCTGTGGGATAAAAACTTGGTAAAGGAAAAAAGAGTGCAGTGCGTATTCTACTCCCCCTCATTTTGGCCTCTCTTGATATCTTGATGTCGTTGCATGCCAATCATCCTTGTCAACTTTTGGTGACATTTGGTGACATATGCTTTGTCCGATTGCTTTTGATACATCACTAGTTTAATTAGACGATGTAGGCAGTATTATCTTCATAATTTGTCGTTGGAGCTTCTTTCTTGCTATCTTATTCATATGAATCTTGAGTGTGCAACATCATCGAGCTTAGCCAAGCACAGTCTCGGCTGGCTTTGTGTATAACTATAATTTCTGCATTATTTGAAGTGGTAGCAACGATACTTTGTTTTGTGCTTGCCATGATACTTCCGGTATCTGCTTGCGCTTTATGTGGATCAAATCAATGACCTGCACCTGCAAAACAAACTATATTCTCCTTGGACTCACAAGGTTAAAATAATTACATGTCCATTATTCCCTAAGATAATGGAGAGCTTCAGGCTTTATGAAAAATTAGAGCAAAAAGATATTTTGCTAACAAATTTATGGCAAGGCTTCATGTTACTAGCAAAATAAATTACACTATGATATGGTACTTCAGGACTAGTCTAATTCTTTTGTGAGATCTTTCATCTCAAATTCTTTCTTAAAATATAGCACGGCATTTAGAAGCTTCTTCAGGAGTTTCAATAATATTTAAATCACAAAAATGAGACATATTCAGGAGTTCTAATAATATTTAAATCACAAAAATAATAGAAATTCACGTATGAACTAATTAAATAAAACACATAGAGCATATATGTAAGAATCATAATAAATACCCAAATTGTTTCGAACTATATGAAGATCAACTTAATTTTGTATATTCCCGGGAATTCGTTGCTTCAGGCAACTTGGATCCTTCAGGGATCTTCATGTATATATCATGACTTATGGATCCATAGAAATAGGCTGTAGTAGCATCCATCAGATGCATTTCTAATTCTTTTCATATAATGCCAGACTTATAAAAAAAAAAATAGTTGCATCCACCACAGGAGAGTATATCTCCTCATAATTAAATACCAGGTCGTATAGCAAAATCTTGTGCGACATGCGACAAGCCGTGCTTTGTGCGACAAACTGCGCTTTATATTTCACTATTTCCCCTTTTTCGCACAAACACCTTTTATAATCGACCGGTTTTATACCACTGTTATACGGACTACAGGTCCGAAAAATTCCTCGCTTCACAAGCGAGTCTAACACTGCCTTAATTATATTTCTCTATTTTGGCCAATCATTCTGTGCCTACATTCATCAAAAGATGTAGGTTCATGATCCTCATTTTCTTTCATAATATATAGCGCTATAAAACAAATATTCCGTCGACGGTTATTCTACGTCGGTTCCATCATATTCCTGACACTATAATTGAGATTTCATCATATTCATTTATTTCAGGTACCTAAGTTACTTCTGGAACTTTATCAATTGTGTTAGAAAACCTCTTCTTGAGGATTTTTCTCTTCTTGAGGACTTTTAATTTGAACCTCTACTGGAGGTCTTATTTTCTCACTGGGGCCATCTTTATCTCTTTGCTCTTTTTTTCTTAATCGAGAATTTTTCTTTGGAACCGAGCATATTCTACGCTTCTGGCGTACTTTGGATTCATTTACATATTTTAATTTTTCTCCAGGAACATTATTTCGAGCAGGAGCATTCGCAGCTGGTATGGTCACACTTTTCAAATAAATATGTCTGGCAATTGACTTATCAAATTTTGCAAATGAATTATTTTTTTGAACTTCAGGTTCACACTAATTCGTTTGAGGATCAAAAATAGATATTGAATAACATTTTAATTATATCTTGATCCAGCTGCTTATTTCCTCCCCCTGATATTGGGTAAACAACTTTAAGCAAATATGTCTCCAATCTCAAATTAATGGTTTCAACTACTTTATAACTGATGGAGATTTTTATACCCAACATCTATTCCCTGCCTTCTTTAAAGGACCGGTTTTACTATGCTGCGGTGGAGCATTATATACTGTACAACCAATGATCCGAAGATGGGAGTTACTAGGTTCGTTTCCATGAACCAATTAAATGGGGAGACCTTATGATAACTTGTTGGCTTGATGCACACTAGTATTGCTACATGTAAAATACCATTTTCTCATACAGTAATATTTCATTAACAATAGTCCTGCAATCAATTGTCAATATTCCCCCAGATCTGTTTGGGTTTATTTCCAATGATATATATTATCTATTGAAGAAATATACCAGCATTATCTAGACATATAGTCTAATAACATAAGTAGGGATATGTACACGCAAGTGGCTTGATCATTAAAATAAGTGCGCACAATGTCAACTTGCATCACACAATAGACCATGTAGTCGATGCATCGTAAAAATTACCTAGATGGTCAACACGGCGGAGTTATTAGTCCGCGTCCATGTCCCTGAATTATTTCCAAACTTGCTGGTGATTCCGGCCAGTCTCATCTTAGGAAGGCCGTATAATTTATTTCACAGCACACAAACACGTGGAAATTCATTAATTGTAAAATTTCTGGTTTTTCAATGAATGACCAAATAAATTTGGTGCATCATTATTGACCCGGGATGGCCCAAACCGATCATGCCAAATAATAAGTCCATGTACCAACTTCAAGTTGGTGTCAGCTTCAGGCTGCTATTTATGTGCCAGCTTCAGGCTGGAAATGATAACTTAGGAAAATTATTTACCAGCTTCTGGCTGGGGTATAATAACTTAGGGAAATATATTTACCAGCTGTAAATTATATATCCATCGGCCAACTTCTAGTTGGTTTCAGCTTTAGGCTGTACAAACCGTGTATTTAATAACTTAAAATTGCTAGCTTCAAGCTAGTGCATTTCAGCTTCTGGCTGAATATGATAAGCTTCAGTTACTCGAATATTTCTGTAGCATAATCTAAAGAATAATGCTGGTAAATTTTCCACAGCTTGCTTGTTAGCTATGGCAATAGCCTTTTTAATATAGAGATATTCAGCATCTCATTCTCATATCGTCTCAATATACTATTTGCTCGAAAAATAAAAGAGCAGAACTAGTTTTTCACAGTTTATTCATCTGCTGTAGGGGTACATATAGTATAGGTATGTGCAACAGCATTCACATACAGTTTTCCACATTTAATAACTCTCCCCCTTGAATGCTGTTGCATCATTAATAGGTGAATTTTACTCTTTAGGAGTATAATAATAAAATTCAAGCTCTTTCAGAGCATAAATATTTTACTCTTCCGGAGTATGTTATTTTATAATAAAATTTGTGCTCTTCAAGAGCTTTAATATTTGCTCTTCAAGAGCATAGTAAAACTTGTGCTCTTTCGGAGCTTAATATATATATTTTCTAGAGTATATTGAAAGTTATGCTCTTCCAGAGCATAAATATATATATACTCTTCTAGAGTATGGAAAAATTGTGCTCTTCTAGAGCATCATTTTCTCATTTTGAGATTATACTATCATATGACATATGAATGATTTCTGTTTTATTAGATACGGAATACGTCATCGCATTGTCTTCAGGACAAATACCCGAGTCATAATTTTAGAAATAACAGTATTACGTTCATGTGGAACATTAAGCAGTTATAATATGCGGTAAAGTAAATACAATGTAATAAATATAATAAATAATAATAAAAGCTGAAAATAAAATTATTCAATATATATTAACTTGCACCTTCAGGGTAAGCAAGATAAGAATTATATCCAAGCATCATGGTCATCAATAGATGGTTTCATCAATATTAGATTGATAACCATTTACACGATGCCTTGTTATATGGTCTATTTGTGACTAATGTCATGTTCATAGTCATGTCCAAAATTATTACATACAATCACATTCACTTAGGGAATGGAGCAGAACAAATTGGACAAAAAAAAAGTAATAATAGTTTTTATTTATAGTACATCACTCCCTTCTGCCACAATGAGACATGGGATTAAATCAAATATTTCGTGAATTCTCTTTCGCCATATTGCTACTGCAGGAGCATATATTATGCATAAAAATAAATCGTTCTCTTTTCGTATCAACATCAATAATTTATTCTCCACACAATATAATCTGAGAATTCATTCGAAATATAACTGTATTGTATAAATTTAAAACTTGCAACTTCAGGTGCATACGCATGTAATAAGATTTTCAGGAGAACATCCATCTTCTGGTGGTTTATATATTTCTTTTTTTACATTTTTTATTTAAAGATCTGCAGGATCTTTTGGCAATAAGACTTCCGTCTTTGCTTTATTTTTCGTTTATTGAGTCTTCTAGACTATGCATTTTAACATTTAATGCCCGTGATAAATTTCTTCCGGAAATTTAAGGGCCTCAGATAACATAATTCCAAAAATTAAAAAAAAACTTAATTAAAATAAATAAATATGGGCCTTTTATTAAATAGCCCAATTAAGAATAAATAACCGAAAAATTAAATGCGATGGGCCTTATACGAGCCCAAGAAAAACATAAATGAAATTAAAGCGAAAAAGTTAAATGCAATGGGCCTTTTAATAGCCCAATCGTAATTAAAAAAAACATAAAAATATGCTTACTCGTTAGAAGGCGGCTTAGCCGGCCAACAAATGAAACAAGGCGGCTTTGCCGGCCAACAAAGAGATAAGGCGGCCTAGCCGGCCAACAAATAGATAAGGCAGCTTAGTCGACCAATATTGAATACTAAATAAAGTATAATAATAGAGGGTATGCTTACTCGATAAATCTTTCAGCAATAATATATAATATATATCATACTTATTCCTCGTTATTATTCCGGTATATACTTTGATAATATCATTTTCAAAATTAATTTTTTTTCTTTTCTTTTCTTTTTATTTCTCTTTTTCTTTCTTCTTTTCTTTTTTCCCTCCCTTTTTTTTCTTTCTTTTCTCTTTTTTTCTTTTTTTTTTCTTTTCTTTCTCTCCTTTTCTTTTCTCTCTTTTCGTTTTTTTTTTTTAATAATCAGTCCTGGACTGGGTTGAACTATGCAGCCCATGACCAAACCCAGGTGAAAGGGCCAGGCCAAGGCTGCATGCCCAGCTCCACAGCCCAAGCGACCAGCCCATAGCAAACAAACCCAGCCCGGCCCGTGACCAAAAACCAGCCATGAGAGCCTAGGTTGCAAGCAAACCGGGTTAACCCGACCCAACACTCAAACTAGTCGGGTCGTCTTCAACCTCGAGCTGGTGGCGCGCGCGACGAACGTCGAGGGCGGCAGCGGAACGACCGGCGACGAGCAGGGACGATGCGGCTGGTGGCGATGCAAGGAGACATGAGGCGACGGCATCGGCGGGATACAAAGGAGGAGATGGGTCGGGTCGCTGGGTTCGACACGCATAAGGCGGCGGTGACGGACGTTGGTTGAGGCAAGGGCTGCAGTGCCTCCTACTGTGACAGCAACCGAGCGAGCGACGAGGAGGAGGCCGGCGGGTGAAGCAACGTCGCAGGAGAAAACCGGCGGGTGAAGCAGACCCGACGGGTCTCGTCGGGTCATTGGGCTTGCCCGTCGGGTCATCGGCCGTGGAAAGCGCGTCCAGCGACGGCGACGGAAAGGGACGGTTGTGTCAAGGTTGCGCCGGCACGGGGAACTCGCCTGGGTGGGCGGTGGCTTGCACGGAGGCTCGGAGCTCCTCCCCGTGAACAATAACCAGTGGAGGCTTGGTTTTCTATGTTGTTTTTTTTTCTTCTTGGTTTTCTTCTTCCTCAGTTTGATTTCTTAGTTGGATAGAGTCGTGCTGATAACGTGTTAAATAATGAGTGTTTAATGCTATGAAATTTTCAGTGTTATGAAGAAGAGGAGGAAGAAGATGAAGGAAAGCTGTAGGGGGAAGAACAACATCTGCCATTGTTATTGTTTTTCCATAAAATCCCAGTACATCCTTTTATAGGAGAAGGGAATAATAGACGGTAGGTATAACTGTTGACATCCACAAAACCACGTTTTTTTTTTATAACAATTCGACCAAAATTGCATCTGTCCAAGCTTTTATTCTTCTCATGAATTCAATACATACACTTTTATATATTATCTCTTTGTATAATATATTGTCAACCTACCTTAAACTCACTTATATTTGAAAAAGAAAACAAATTTAATCTATTTTTACATTGAGAATTCTAATCTAAATGCTAAACTAATTAACACTGTCGGGATTCGAACCCACGACCACTAACCCCACAAATCGTGGGAGGTGCCAACTCGACTACACGTAGCGGGCACAATTATTGTTGTTTTGTTTTGTGTAACATAGTTACCCAGCCCAATCTTAACAAGGCAGGCTTTGTACAGCGTTTTTATGCAATTGTTTTGCATGGGCTACTGAATAGAGTCCAGCTGCCTGTGGAAATAGAAATAGCCGAATAGGTCAGCCCCTGCCTCCTGGTCTCATTCAAGAGTCGGGGAAAATATATCATAAGATGGACCATGAACGGCAGAAAAGGTTATGGAAGGTTAATGAGGAGGATAAAATTGAGGCCAAGATGATTTTTGGAGGCAAGGCAGCACCAAAGGCAAACAATGTGGAGGAATACGAAAGGCTGCATGTGATTGTTAAAATCCAAAGGAGAGGAAAAATTTGGGTGCAGTCTATTTTTTTTTTTTTCCTCTCACTCACTAATCTAGCCTTACACACTAAGGCTAACTAAATGTTTATGTCTATCTCTTATTTCTATGGAATGAGGAGCTAATTGATGATTTCTACCTCCAGATTAAGCAACTACCTTTAGGGAGAGGAAGTTGACCTGACAAGAAAATATGGAATGCAACTCCTAATGGTATTTTCAGCGTAAGGAGTGCATATTGGATCGCAGTTGATGAGAAGACACGAGGTCAAGATGCTGCAGGTCCAAGTGATGCTACGATGAATGGTCTAAACTGTGGAAACTTCAGTTGCCTCCCAAGGTTCGGGTATTCCTATGGAAAGTGTTCCATAATATCCTAGCTTGTCCGGAGGGGTGTGGATTGTCCTGTCCAGTGTGGTCGCTGTAATAATGCTGAGGAAGACCTTTACCATACTCTTTTTGGGTGCTTTGTATCTATAAATATTTGGGCTGCATCTCCCTTGGCTTCTTCTTTTCAGCAGTTTGCAGAACCGGATGTTCTTCCATTTATAATTAAGTTCTTGTTTGGCCAAGATAACGAGGATCATCTTCATCTGGGAATTATGGTAATGTGGGCAATTTGGTACTCCAGGAATCTTTGGGTATTTTCAGGACAAAAAGCAGATAACGCCCCAAGTTCTGGATATAGGCTGCAAATACTTTACACTCTTTCCAGGCGCGGCTATTAATCATGAGTCCCACTCTACCACAACGAGGGCCACCTTCATGCCATGATCCAGAATTAAGAGGCACAAGCTGCTATCTGCCTTTCCCTTGTCAAGAAAATCCAATTACTTCCTTCTTCTTTATCTTACATTGGTTTGCTGGTGGAAGGCATTACTTTGCTAGCCAGTAGTTTTAGATCATTTAAATGCACTCATGTTCGCCGAGATGGCAATAGGGCTGCGCACTTACTCCCCCAATTAGCCAAAGACTCTGAATTTCCTCAGTTTTTTCATCGAAGTTGTCCCATCCAGTGTAATGGACATGTGTTCGTTTGATGCTGTAAGCTATTCCATTGATTAATGAAAGCCCAAATGCATCATTCATAAAAAAAAAAAAAAGGTTAAAACTATGTAAAACTTTATCTCCTTAGGATGGAGAAAGCATGCAAGGCCAATATAGCGCCAATTTGAGCAGCATCTTTTAATTGCATTGTGATTTCGTAACCCACAATCATGAATGTTCCAGTATAAATAACTAAGGCAAAGTCCATACATGATCTTCTTTGGAAAAAAATATTATATTCCAATCTCCCAAGGTTGACAATTTCATCAACATAGACCAAGACTAGTTTATATGCCTTTCTTTATAAGGTATGCATAGCATGATGTGACCCAGGTGGGGCATCATCAAATTACTAAGCATATATCCACGTATCGATTGTCATATAGATCGAAGGTGCGGTAGTAAGAAATGTGAAAAAAAAAAAAAAGAACTCAAGTCCAAGATGGGATTAGGATACTCCATTTAGGGATGATATGGTAGCTATAAAGGCATAGTGATTACGGAGGCAGAAAAAGTTATGGAAAGTTAATAATGAGGAGGAGAAAATTGAGCCATGATGAGTTTTTTGGAGGCAAGGCAGCACCAAAGGCAAACAAGGTGGATGGAGGTATACGGAAGGCTGTGATTGCAAAATTGAGAGGAGAGTATAAAATTTGGGTGCAATCTATCTTTCCTCTCACTCACTAATCTAGCCTTACACACTAAGAACCAAAAGGTACCAAAAGCTCCCATTGTGAAAGCATATACTATGTGGTCAGTAATTAATGGACCAATGATTAGGAAAGAAAGATGCTATTGTTTGTTTTGGAAAAATGCTTATGGTAATTAATTACAGCAAGAAAGATGCAGCAGTGATTAGGAAAAACTAGAATCAAGTAAAAAGGTTGTATGCAAACTAGAATCAAGTACTTGTGATATATCCCCGCCGCATTAGGTGTGTCAAACTTCAATTCGAGTCGAATAAGAATGGAGTTTCAGCTTACCTAACGTAGAGTGTAGACAAGTCAAGTTTGAAGTATCAAAAGCTCGGCTTGAGTATTAGTCAACTATTTGGTACATGAGTGGGCTTTGAAAGGACGTTGTTTCTCAGGATTGGACGATAAATTTAAACTGTTTGAGTTTCTTTGCAAGACCATGTTGTTAATACTCTTCATGTGTATGCGTATGCGTGCCTAAATTGAAGCTACTCTTCTCGTGAATGTTTGCTTTTTTCGTGTTTGTTGGCTGATTTTAAGATGTGGGTATTGCTTGAATTGTGATGGGATGTTTGATTTTAGTGTTCGTTTGATGAAAATTTTGTGGATCGAATTGTGTGTTATTTCAGATGCTAAAAGCTGAAAACTTTACCCGGCCCGGCCCTCTTGTTAATATAGTGTTATGGAACTAATGGGATATTTGAGGCAATTTGTTATAAATAAACTGTGGATGTCATTGTTACCATCCACTCAAATTTATTTTTACCATATCTGAATTTACTCTCGATAAATATTTTTTCCTACACCAAACTTCTATTTGAAATCATCTCTTTGGCTAATTACCCTTTATAATTCTATTTGTCCTAATCCTACTATTATTTTTCTTTACTTAACATCCCTTTGATTTCATCCTTTCAAATTGTAACGACCCGGGTAAAATTTTCGTGATTTTTACCAAGCTGTTTTGACTTTTACGGTGGTTAATAAAATTTTATCGCAGTTAATCAAGAATTTTACCAATCCGAGTTAATTTTCATTATTTTCACTATTATTTTTACTACACTCAAAATTATTATTATTATTGTTATTGTTGTTACCATTATTATTATTATTATCCTAATCAACAAAATTAATAAAACACTTACAAATATTTTGGCCGGATATGTAAGTTACACATATATTACTAATTATAATTTAAAAAGAAATTTAAACGTCGTAATTCGACGAATTCTATCGGACCGAGTTTTACCGAGGGTTTTTCTGGGAATAACCGAGCCTCGAAATTTAATTCCGAGGGTTACTCTGGATTTCCGAGCCTCCTTTACAACTAACCGAGCCTCGGTTTTCAGTTCCGAGACTTGGACGACGCTCAGGGGTATTAATCGAATTTTCCGAGCCCAGGTTGTATTTCCGGACTCGGGACGGAAATCCGGACTGGCCAATCGTGGCTTGCAACGTGGCCACTCTTCTTATCTTTTCTTTCCTTCTTTTCTTCTTTCTTTTCTTTATTTTCTCCTCTCTACCCGTGACCAACCGGCCCTCCCTATTTTCTTTTCTTTTCTCCCTTGTCTTCTTCCTCCCTTCCTCCTCCTCTCTCTCCTTTCCTCCTCTCCTCCCCTACGCCGCCGACCCGAGACCACCATCCACACTCCCCTGCACCATCCCTTCTTCTTCTTCTTCTCCTCTGTACACGACCGCCGCCTCCCTTCTCTGCCGTTGCAACCAGAAGACGCCACCATCTCCTTCCCTTTCACCTAATCCTCTACGCTTTTGCCTTCTCTTTCCTGCTACCCTTCGCCGCCGTGACGAGCCGGCCCGGTCTCTTCTCCTCTGCAACCCAAGTCGCCGCCGCTGCCATCTCCTCTCAAGCCGTCGCTGTCCTCTGCGCCGTCACATCTCCTTCTTCTCTTCCTCACTGCAGCCGCCGACGACGAGCAAGTCGTCGCCTTTTCGCCATTCCTCCTCCTTGCCACGTCGCCTCGCCCAGTCGCTCCACCCGACGCCAGCGACATCGTGAGCCACCGAGCAGAGGAGCAACATCGCCGCCCATGTCGCCTCCGCTCCTCTTTCCCGTTTCTGTGTGCCTCTCCCTCACCCCGATCTGCTGCACGCTGTCGCCGTCCCCGTGGATGTGTGGGAAAGAACACATCGCGACCTCTACTCCTCCTCCCTCCACAATTTCTCTCTTTTCTTTCAATCGGGTTCTGTGAGTTTTGGTCTGATTGGTTTGATTTGTTGTGGCTCTGTGATTATTGGCTGTGGTATTGTGTGGTCGAGGTGGTCTGCGATGTCTCCGATGATGCTGCTATGGTTATAGATGGTGATGCTCGGCTTGTGGATGCCACAGTGTGGTGGAATACCGGTCACCTGTGTATGACCGTGGGGATGGGGTGCTTACGGATGACCGGGTTGTTGTCCTGGTGGTGTGGCTTTGGTGTTTTTGTTGGGCGACGAGTAGTGAACAGTGGGCGTATTAGGGATGTTTTGCTGCTGTGAACAGTACTGACCGGAATTCGGCGAGTTTCCGGCAGTCTCGGGTATTTTCCGGCGAAGGCTCTGGACTTTCCAACAGGCGAAACGAGATATCTGGACGTGGTAATTCCTCGGACTTGTTTACACCATGGGCTCGGGTTTGGGCTCGATTTGCACAACAGACTCGGAAACGGGCCGAACGTGCGGAGGCCCATGTTCCCGTGACATATACGCGTTTGACGACCTAATAACGAAACCGATAGATGAGTAATATATATACATATGGACAAATTATATAATTAAGTGGCAAATGATTTAATTTATGGATTAAAAACGATCTCATCTATTTGGATTTAATTATGTATTTATAAGTTTGATGAGTATATATCTGAACGGAATTTACTTTATGGCCATAAGATGTTTTATTATTATACTTTTAGAATATTAATATGAACCGGGTGTATGTTGTTTATTTTGTATTATTGGTTTGATGAAATGTTATAACTCTATTATATTATCTTATTATCGGTTGTATTATTTTCAGCTAGTGATTTTACATTTATCTGCTATATTATTATGTATGAATTACATTCTATTTAAATATTAAACATCTGTTATATTATTTAATGAGCTATAGTATTACTACTACTTAAGTTTGCTAGTTATATAGGCACAAAGCGTATTTGGAAAAGATTATTTCTTTTGCAACATTACAATGCAACTATTTCCTACCGTATGATCGGCTAAGTTTATTTATTATCAATGGTATTATTTTTGTTAATTTAGTATCAATGGTATTGTTTTCATTTAACGGTTTTATTAACAGAATATTATTTTGAGGTATCATTTATCTAAGATTTTATTTTATTCAAGGTTATAATATTTCGACCACTGATTTTTGTTATTATCGGATACATATATATATGTACAGTTATAGATATTTACTTATACCGTATTTCGACTATATTGATTTCTTACCGATGATGATATTTTCTATTTAATGGTATTACTATCGGGTATATTACTAATATGAATATGTATTTATTAATATTATTTGATCGAGGATAATTACCTTATGAAATATTATTTAGCATTGAATAGACCACGAGTATGGGTCATGATTCAATTTATTTATTAAATATAATTTTCTATATATAATTTATATAACGTATTTGTGTATATATGTATTTTCTTGTCTTAAGCGACCTAAGGGCCGGGATATCGGCTTGGACGCTCGGTTTCGGTTTTTGATTTAATCAAGTATACTTGATATAACCGTTGGATTAAATTAATTACCACCGAGTTGGAAGAACTGTTTGGTAGTAAGATAATTATGGAGATACTAAAATGAACAGAAAACCCGTCTAATAAATGTTAAACCGGTATCATGCATAATCATTTTGTTGTGCATTATTAGTGATTATTGTGTTTCTATATATACTTATAGGGTAACGAGGTTTGACCAGCTGTCGGTTTCAGAGACACATCAGGTGAGGATGGATAACCTTTGATATGTTGCACATAATACTGTGTTTGTTTCTCTGGTAATTATTTGCTTGATTGTACTGCTGAGCCAATTGAGTTTGATTGTGGTGTTACTGCTATTGTTGTTGATTTATTGATTGTGGATAAACTGATATGATGAGATAATTGGAAAATTGGAAGTTGTGTTGACGACTTTATTGTCACTTGGAAAGTAGTGGTACGACTAGATGGTTAGAGACTGTTGTGTTAGAGACTGTTTTGTGGTGGCTATGATCTGGGTTACTTGTGATAAGCATGTCTATGCTTGGGATGTCTATCCCGGATTATTATATTTTTAGGATGTCTATCCCTAGGATCTATTTTTGGGATGTCCATCCCTGGGCTCTCTTGGTTTGATCTAGCACCCAGAACATGTTAATAACCAGGTACGACCCTAGCTTGTCCAGTGACGGGGCCCGGAAGATAAAATTTGGTAATAATAATTGCTTTCTTTTGGTCTTGGCTCAGTTAAATTCTCGTTGATTCACTCTTTTGTCTTTGCTTGTATTTTACTTCGAAAGTATTGTGTTTGCCTGCATATTACTGGTTATCCTTCGTCGGTGAGCACTTCGGACTCACCCCTCGCCTGCGGGGTTTCATCCCGTAGGTTGAGTTGTTTGTAGTGCAGGAACGTACGGGGCAAGCTGCAGCGCACCCCTCGGGCAGGACTCAGATCCATTAGTTGCATCGGGCTTTGCATATTCTGACATGATATTATCTTTGGGCCGTTAGGCCAGATTTTCCTGTTGTATTTACTATTTGTAACAGCCCGAGTAAAATTTGGATTTTTGCCGGGACCGTTAAAGTCGTTATACAGTGATTTACCGAATAAATTAAACTCGGGTAATTAATTCGAGGTAAATCGATAATCGTTTTTCGAAACCGAGAATTTTCCCGCGCTCGTGATTTTCCCGTGGATTTTTCGAGACTAAGTTGGTATTTTTCGGTTTTCGGAATTTCTCGGAAAATCACACCGGAAAATAACTAAGGAGGTATCGGCTATTTTCTGGTCCGGATCGGACTCGCCCATAATACGGACGAAAATGTATTATTTGATTCACAAGACTAATAGTAAAAAAAGAAAAAAAAAAGTTTAAAGCCGGTGAAGTTGCAGAAGAGAGGAAGAAGAAAAGGAGAGGAAAAAAAGAAAAGAGAGAAAAGAGAAAGAGAGGGAGAGAAGAAAAAAGAAAGAAAGAAGGAAAAAAAAAGAGTGGAAAAAATGGAAACCGGAAAAAGAAAAGAGAGGAAAAAAAAGAAAGAAGAAAGAAAAAAAAAAGAGGAGGAGGAGGAGCACCACCGCAACCCCCCCGGCATCTCTTCTCCTTCCACCTACTGCCGGCGAGACCACCACGACCACCTGCCGCCTCTTCTCCTCGTGGTCGCGCCGTCCTCCATCGCACCTCGCCGCCCGTCGCCGCTGCAAGACAACCGCCTCGCTGCTCGGACGAGGCTGACCCGTTGCAGACCCGGAAGCACCCTTGCCGACCCGCCTTCTTCCGCCGCCTGCAGCCGCGCCTTGCCTCGCTTCCTCGCCACCCAAGACGTCTGACCGCCCCTGCTGCTCGCCTGCCTCGTCCATGCCGCTGCCGTCATCGCCGCCGTCCTTTAAGGTGAGCAGCAGTTCGGTTGTGTGAAGGTTGAAGACGACAACCCGCTTCTGCCAACCGGGTTGCGTTCTGGGTCGGGTCGATCCGGATACCACCTGGGCTGGGCAGGAGGTGGGTTTGAGCTTGAGTGTTTGGGCCAGCTGGGCCTGGTACTGTGCTGGGCCTGCCGGTACTGTTCACAGGGCCCGGCCCAATAAAAAAATAAAATAAATAATAAATAATAATATATATATGTATTCATTAATAAACTGATATATATATATTTTGGAAAAAAATTATTATATAGTTATTTTGAGAAAGTTATGGGCAATATAATTATGGTATTTTCGGAAAAATATAAATATATCTACTTTGATAAATAATTAAGTAATGTTTTAGGAAAACTAATATTACTTGGAAAAATATAATTATACCATGAAAATAATTTCTGTAAATTTAATATATATATTACTTCGTCTGGAAAATTATGAATTTATCATATGTATGTAAATATGTATTTTGGAAATTAAAATTAATTATATTATGTGTTAGAAAATTAAATTGTATATGTATTTAGGAAAAAAAATAATAAATACTATATAAATAATTTCCAAAAATTATGAATAGGTTATTATTTTGTGGAAAATTATGATGATTATTATTTTCAGAATTATAGTTATTTTATGGAATTATTTTGAAAGGAGTTTTAATTAAAATATAGTACCGAAATTATATTCGGATATACGTATGGTTAAATATTTTCGATAAATGAAAATAATAATGGATAAGAACTGGGATGGGTATATTTCGTAGTATTGGCATCATGACATATTCTTATGTGCATTTATGTGTATGTATTGTCTTGTTGTATAGGTGTTTGGATATCGGGCAGTTTCCCGAGGAGCCGGCGTCGGACCGGTCATTATTTTCCGGAGTTGAGTAATCGGCCAAGGTGAGGATGGATAACCCTTGATATGTGCCCGTAATACTGTGTTTGTTTTGTTGTTTGACTGAATTGCTGAGATGATTACTGTTGGTTGATTGACTGCTATGATGTTGTCGTTGTTGTTGATGTTAGACTGTGATATTGGATTTGCGGTACTGTGTTGAGAATAATGATGGACTGGACAATGTGGTTAATTGTGTGTTTTGTTGTTGGAATGAACTACTGAGAGGGTCATTGTTGGATATTTGATTGTTATGGTTATTGATGTTGCTGTTGTTGGACTGTGCTATTGGTTGTGTGGATATTGTGATGAACTGTTAATTGTGAATAATTGGTGTTATATGTACTGTTGATGGATATTTGGTAATATGGAATTGTGTTGGGTATTGGCTGCTACGGTTATTGTTGCTGTTGTTGCTATGATGTTGGTAGCTTGATTGAACCGCTGTATGACGGTTATTGGTTTATTGGGAACTGTGTTGTGATTAATGTTGGACTGTGAGTAGTTGATGTTATGAAACTGTTGATGGAATGGTCAGTTGTATAACTTGAGCTAATAGGAAGTTGGATAATTGTTTGACTGCTATGGAAATTGTGATTGTTGTCGGTAGACAGTGTTGTGATTGGATAATTGGAATAAACTATTGACTGTAGATAATTGAGAAATGGAAATTGGAAAGTAGAAAGTGGAAATTGGAATTGATATGATATGATGATATATGTGGGAAGTAGTGGTACGACCCGATGGTTTGAAGATTAATTCTGGGATGCTATGGTCGGTTACTTGGTTTGGTTACTTGATTTGGTTGGCATGTTGATGCCTGTGGTTAGGGTATACCAAATACCCAGTGGCTCGGATATGCCGAATATCCGCAGTGGCTCGGATATGCCGAATATCCGCAGTGGCTCAGATATGCCGAATATCTGGTTAGCATGTTGTTGCCTGAGGTTGGGGTATACCGAATACCCAGTGGTTTGGATATACCAAATATCCGGGATTTGAGATGTGGATTGGTTTGACCTAGCATCCGGAATTAATTGATAACTTGGTACGACCCTAGTTTGTCCAGTGACGGGGCCGAAAGATAAAAATTGGTAATAAAGTTAATAAGTAATCATTTGGTCTTGGCTTTGATATGATTTAGTAGGATTCCTCTATCGTGTTGTTTGTGTTGGTTTCCTCTGTTATATTGTTCGTGTTGGTTTCCTCTGATATGTTGTTTGAGTTGGATTCCTCTGTCGTGAAGTATGTGTTAGTTGCTATGACAGTATCCTTGTGATGTGATTGTATGTGTTTATTGTTGTGATTGTTGTGTTTATTTCGAAAGTATTATGGTTGATTATATATCACTGTTTATCTTTCGTCGGTGAGCGCTTCGGACTCACCCCTCGCCTGCGGGGTTTCATCCTGTAGGATGAGTTGTTTGTAGTGCAGGAACGTACCGGGCAAGCTGAAGCGTACCCTCGGACAGGACTCGGATCCATTAGTTACATTGGGCCTTGCATTTGTTATCATGTGAGTCATAAGTCTTCCGCTGTGCATATTGTTGAGTTTATTGCTGTGTGTATGTTGTGATTGGGCCATTGGGCCGGATGGTTGTTGTTGTTGATGTCCCCGGGGTTTCGGGTGACGAGTACCATGTTGGGCCGAAGGGCCGGTTTTCAGTTTTGTTATTGGGCCGTCGGCCAATTTATTGATTTATACACTGTTTGTTGGGCTTTATTGGGTTGGGTTGTCACAGTTCCGGCACATGTTTACTGTGTACGATAAATACGGGTCGGGGCGTTTCACTATTTGTGCCACGTGTCGGCACTGTTGTTCGGTAATCACTGTATGATGGGTAAATTTAGGTCGGGTTGTTTCATAAATTAATCATACTTATTTGTTTTTATCCTCCCATTTACAACTATAAATACCTCTTAATTTCTTCACATTCATAAACTTACAACCTACCATAAACTTCACTCTCTTCTCATTTCCATACACCTCTCTTTTTTCCTCTCTCCATCTATATTTTATTATTCTCCATTATCATTATTATTAAAGTTGTATTACTTTCATCAAGATTGTACTATTACCTTGATCAAGCTTGTATTATTTCATCAAGAAGTGAAGTTCATCCCCCAATTTTATAACACGTTATCAGCACGAGTCTCTACCCAACTAAGGTAATTATTTCTAAAAAAATTCTCATTATTACTTTTATCATTTATATACATACATTTATAGTGTTTATACTGCTGAAAGATTTATCGAGTAAGCATACATATATTATATATTCTATATTTTTATTCTATTAATATTGCTGAAAGATTTATCGAGTAAGCGTATATATATTACATACTCTATATTATTATCTTACTAATATCGCTCAAAGATTTATCGAGTAAGCATATATATTATAAATTTTATGTTATGATTTTTTATTTTTTTATATTTATTTTTTTCTCTTTATTATTGCTGTTATTATGGTCAATATTACAAAACTTGAAATTGAGGCCCTTGAAATTTTCGGAAGAAATTTGTCATGGGAAATAGATGTTGAAATGTATTTAAATGCTAATAGTCTGGAAGATATAATAAAAGAAGAAAACAAAGCATAGTCTGAATATTTTAATGTCAAAGTTCCTGTAGATCTTTAGAAGAATTTATAAGAAATTTATCACCACCAGAAGATGGTTATTCTTCCAAAAGTTTCCTTGTGAGTGGATGCATCTGAGGGTGCAAGATTTTAAAACTATGCACGAATATAATTCAGTTATGTTATAAGTTCTCAGATGAAATTGTATGGAGAAAATATTATTGACGCTGATAATTTTTTTTTAAAAAATAAATCTCCATGTTTATACATCAAATGTGCGCCTGGAGTAGCAATATCGCGAAAAAGGCTTCATGAAATTCTTGGATTTGATTTCATGCCTCCTTGTGGCTGAATAAAATAATAAGCTATTATTCAAAAATCATGAATCCCATCTAATTAGCTCTGCTCCATTCCCTGAAGTGAATGTGACCATATAATGATAATTTTGATTTGGCAGTTTGAACATGCCATTGGTCAACATACCGTATAGCAAGCCATTTGGTAGAATTTTACTAAATGTCCCTGAAGGACAAATCTAATATTATTGAAACCAACTTTGTTCAAGATGATGATCATGATATTACACTACTAGAAAAGGCCATTTACTCTCGGATTTAGTGAAGAGCAAAATTCCCTCACTAATAGTGACGGATTTTGCAAGCGTTACGCGAGTTTTCGAAATCAGGTCGAAAAGTGAGCTTTGTAACGGTATTAGTAAGGAAAAGTTTCCGTTACAAAATTTTAGTGACGGATTCAGCGAGGGATTATTTTTCTGTGACAAATGCCGTGAGTAATTTTTGCCAGCGAAGCTGATATTTCTCCCGCCTCCTTGCCGCCTTTGTTGTGAGGGATTTGTGAGGGATTTGCCCGTCACAACTTTGTAACGGATAAATTTTCCCTTACAAATTGCAAGGGATCCATCCGTCACAAGCATTGTATTCCAAAAACGGATTTGTGAGGATTTTTTTCCGTTGCTGTTTGTCAAGGGAGCAATTTCCGTGACAAATCTCGTGAGTAATTTTTGCCAGCAAACCTGAAATTTTTCTCGCCTCCTTCCCGCCTTTGTTGTGAGGGAATTGGCCGTCACAAATTGTAACGGATAATTTTCCCTTACAAATGGCAAGGGATCTATCGGTCACAAATTGTAACGGATAATTTTCCCTTATAAATTGCAAGGGATCCATCCGTCACAAGCGTTGTATTCCAAAAACCGTTTTGTGAGGGTTTTTTCCCGTTGCTGTTTGTCAAGGAAGCAATTTCCGTGACAAATTGTGAC